>VWPW01025277.1:609138-707485 GCA_013389825.1 Crypturellus undulatus
GCCCCCAGCTCGCGGGCAGCGCCGGGGAGAGCGGCCGGGCCGAGCGCGTGAGTGGGAGCGCGGCGGGGAGCGAGGGGGCCGCGGCGCCGTGAGCGGGGCGGGCGCGTAGGTTAGTGCGCAAAGGGGCAGAGAGGAGCGAGGGGAGGGCGGCCGCGGAGCCCGCGTCCCACAGCGCTTTTGCGAGCAGCGGGTCGGGTTTTGTGGACAGAAGTAAAAACCGCTTCAGTTTTGAAACCGGTGAACCGCTTCGCCTCTGTTTTTACTGAAGTGAAACTTCACTCCCGAGGTGCCCGCAGGGCGTCAGCGGGGGCTGCGCCAGCCAGCGGCCCTCTGCGCTCCCCCAGGGCTCTGCCGCGCACGCAGAGAGAGCCCCTTGGTCGTTATTTTCACCCCAGTAAGTTACAGAGGGTGGAAATAGACCCGGGGAGCATCCGTGTTTGGGCCGGGTCGGGTCTGGGGGAAGGCAGCTCAGACACAGCTCACAGGCAGGCCCGGGCGCGTGGCAGCACGCGGGGGCCGCGCAGCGCAAGGGCTCGTTCTCCAAAACCAGCCCTTTAGCCAGTCCCCCTGCGGCTGTTGAGTTCAGATTAAATCAGCACAGCTCCGTTTCTAACCTCCACGCGTCATTAAAACCTCAGACATTCGTGAACTACCTACACGCGAGGGTCTGGGCACTGGTAACCAGCCTCACTTTCTACTCACTTTTTGAGCATTAAAATGTAATTATCTCAGGTGTTAGGCTGCCACTATGGTTCCATTTAGTATTTTCCCAGCCTAGATTAATATATTGATATGCAACAACAACAACAACAAAAAAAATGAAGTAGCATTTAAGTCTGATGTATGTATGCGATGAAGTAGTCTAAGTACTGCTCCACTTTCTTGGGAAAGGTTTCAGGTACCATTCCTGGCTGGTGGCTCTGCCTCCTCTCCCAGGCAAGGAAGGCTCTAATGGGCTAGGCATGGAGTTTTTTGGTTCAGTCTTATCTCCAGTTAGATTAAAAAACAGGACAGATCTGCTGGGCTAACCATAGTGCTATCCAGTATCCTGGAGCTTTCTAAGACCCCTTCATTTACCATGCAAGTCTGATACTACTTTCACTCAGATAAAACCATCTCCAAACATGACATTCTGGAACTTCCTAGCCCACTCTTAGTTACATGACTTACAACTGCACACCTTGCCCTTGTGTTGCAGCAGCTGAATTTTGCTGCTACTCTTTGCTCTTTCAAAACCACTGTCTTTACGCCCTGCTTAGAAGCGCAGCCTCACAGTTAAACCTCGTTACTGGCTAAATTCCCCAGCCAGCCATCCCAGCACACCTTGGAGCCCCACAGGGCTCTGTTTGGTGGGATAGTAACTCCATGTTTCCAAGCTGGAAACCAGGAACAGGGAAACATTCAAATACAGCTCCTACAAACCCTGCCACAATTCTTGACAAACAAATCTGGACTTAACAGCCCATACTTTGGCCAGGACTTAAAGTAACTTTGGGCCTTATGGAGCCCACACCAAACTGGACAGGCAGGGTTTTGTTTTGGAGTTTATGAACTCCAGGTATACAGTAAGCACTAACCATCTTTCAAAACAAAATTTGAAAGTTCCTCCTTCATCAGAGGTAAGTTTGAACATTTTACCTATCAGGAGAAGTCTTCACCATTGCATGCAACACTCAGCTTGCAGAGGTAAGGGGTCTTCCCCACATTACAAGGGCCCAAGCCCCTGTACCCCCAACACTCTAAGCCCTCTACCTGAAGTAACAAAATACCATGATCCATCAATTCTGCAAAAATGTAGCACTCCTCAACACAAGTAAAATAAATTAGAAACAAGTAAAAACACTCTACCTTTTGTGATTTTCTTCTATGTCACAAGGAGCCACCAAACTTTTTGCACTATCAAACTACCATATAAAAAGCAGCCCCGTACCTTCAGCTGGGATCCATTTTGAATCCGCCATGTGAGAATCAGGTGTTTTCAATTTTCACTCTGAAATCAGACCTCTAAACTGCATTTTCTTTTTTAACAGAGCAAACTCTTTTCCAATGCATTTGTTTGTTCATTTTGTAGAAGTTTCAAATATTGTCTTTGCCTCAAAAAAAGTCATTTTTCACTTTTGAGATAGTTGAAAATCAGGTTCACAGTTAAGCATGTATTTTGTGGTGACATTGTTGTGGGTGAGGTCTGGCATTCTCATCATTTCCACTGTTGCGGATCGGCCATCCAGTATCACTGACTAGCAGAGATCTTTTCTTAAATTCACTTTTACAAGAGGTAGATGAAGTGACACTACAGGATAAGTAAAGGTTTCCATCATTTATGGTTTTGGCAAAGGCTTGAAAATCTCATGGCGCCTCCAGTAGCCACCTCAGGAACCAGAAGCAAGTCAGAAGTCTGGGATAACACAAACTGTTATGGAAAGATATTTTTACCTGCTATATCTTTCCAACATCCACTGCCCATTGCAACAAAACTACTGTGTTTTACAATAGTTTTAAATAGTTACTAAGTGGCTAAGAAATCATTAGCATGTGCACCTTTTGTGTTGAAAACAACTGATATTTTAGAGATCATACACTGCAGTGAGTCTTACTTCTTCTCTGGGACTTTTCTGTTGTTTTTCTAGGACAAAACATTGGATTTTATGACAGAATTCCCACAAGAGTGATGCTGTTAGTAAAGATGTCATATTTAATCAGAGTTAAATGTTACAGCCCTGTGAGTGAAATGCACCAAGTAGCAGGAGCGCTGTTGAGAGCACACAGGCTAAAGAACGTCTTGGGCAGCAAGTTTCCGACCTCGCGTGCGTTGGCTCAACTCAGTTCTGAAAATGCAGCTTCTCACAACTACGTCATCGTTGGAGCTGGGTCAGCAGGGTGCGTGCTGGCCAGCAGACTGACCGAGGACCCTCTCAGTACTGTGCTGCTTCTGGAAGCAGGCCCTAAAGACACCCTTCTGGGGAGTAAAAGGCTCATGTGGAAGATTCACATGCCTGCGGCATTGACGTACAACCTCTGCAATGAGAACTATAACTGGTACTACCACACAGTGCCACAAAAGCACATGGACAACCGAGTTATGTACTGGCCCCGCGGCAGAGTGTGGGGCGGCTCCTCGTCCCTCAATGCTATGGTCTACATCCGTGGGCACGCGGAAGATTATAATCGATGGAGCAGGGAAGGGGCTGTGGGGTGGGACTATGAGCATTGCTTGCCTTATTTTAAGAAGGCACAGACACATGAACTGGGACCAGATCAGTACAGAGGAGGAAACGGACCTCTACACGTGTCAAGGGGGAAAACAAACCATCCTCTTCATCGTGCGTTCCTGGAGGCCGCCCAGCAAGCAGGGTATCCATTCACAGATGACATGAACGGTTATCAGCAAGAAGGATTTGGCTGGATGGATATGACTATACACAAAGGTAAACCACAAAGGGTTCCTTAAGTTGTGTGTCTGAAGCATCGGTAGTATTTCAGAAAGCTCTGTGGAATACAGACCTGTAATCCACACCAAATGCCGTTTTGTTGTTCGGCTTAGTGAAGAATTACTGCACTCTAACTGAATTCCCTGTTCATCTTGCATCGCTTGCTATCAGTGTAGTGTGTGTTTCAGTGAATATTATATTGGCTTGCAAGTCTTGATCTATAGTTAATTTTGGAAAGGAAAGTTTTGGAAAGGTAGTTTTCAGAATGCCTTTGGGAAGTTCAACATGCTAAAATCTTTACTTATTACATTGCATGACATTTGCTTTGAATGCTACACAAGAATGTTTTCTCCTTTTTCATATATAACGTGATTGCCATGCAGGAAAATCTTGAAGCTGATGAGCATGGCTATTTTGATATTTAATGTAAATATGCACTGCAGGTCAAAGATGGAGCACAGCGAGCGCTTACCTTCGGCCAGCCATGTCACGCCCAAATTTGTCAGTCACAAAGAAGACGATAGTAACAAAAATCTTGTTTCAAGGAACAAAAGCCATTGGTGTTGAGTATGTGGAAAATGGGCAAAGGAAAAAGGTAAGAAATTTTACTTTTCCGTATGAAAGACATCAGTCAAAACAAAACTAAAACACTGTTTTGAAGAAAAAAAAGGGGTTGTTAAAAATGTCATCTTCACAAAATGTGTGAAATCTTCTTTTAAGATGTTATATTGTAAGTTCCTTTTTTTTTCCAGTAGGTTATTCCTTGTGAATTATTTTACAGTAGGTGATATTTCAGTTGTATTGATTCAGATATTAACCCCACAATTATATTTCCCCACATTCCTTCTTTCAGAACTGAGAGGCAGACTCTATCTTGAGGTTACTCAAGAGTGTTTGGGAGGAATCCATGCTGTAATCACACCCTGTCTCAGCATACTCACTGTTGTGCTGAAATGATGGTCTTTCTGAAAAATGATTCTGAAAATTGATTTATTTTATTTTGAGATTTTAATTTAATTATGAAGAAAAATCTGATTTGCCATAATTCCTTATAGATGTGGTATCATCCAAAAATGAGAGAATTATTGCAAATTAATGTGCTTTCCTTGGAAATCTGTTAACAGTCACTATATTGCAGAAACAATTAACACTTCTTTTTTTTCATGTTGCTTTAGAAGCTAGATATCCCACCTAAAATAAAAACAAGGAGCAACTCAAGATAGCGCCTTAAATTCTACAAAAGAGGAGAAGCAGGCAGCTGAGCAATGCAGCATCCTTGCACCCCTGTGGGTCTGGCTGGGTGATGAGAGGAGATTCAGAGGCATCGTCGCATGCCTAGTCTGCTCTGTGCTTGGTGTTGTCAGACCATATATTTGGTATTGTCAGATATATATTCCCAGGTCAATATTATCTCAGTATTATGTCTGCAAATGTGTATTGCTCTAAAATGCTGAAATAACTCATATGTCAACAGGCAAAATACCTTCGAGTAGGGAGAGTGGAGTGCATTGAATGTGAGCGTTCATGAGCCATGTCACTGGAAAAGAAAGGGATAGTTTGAAAAAGGCCAAGTTCACCACATCCCCTTCATTCAGAGTAAAGGGAAAGGAAAGGGGTGTGAATATGTTTTCTCTGAGCACATATTTTTCTCTTTTAACAGTGAAAAGCACAACAGAAGTTTGTTTGTTTGTTTTTGTTTTTTTCCCTAATCCTAAATTTAGGAGTTGTAAGAAAAGGGAAAAAGTGGTAACCCCCTAGATGTGAATGACACGAGACGATTTTGACAATGCAAAAGTCAGAAAATATCTTGACAAAAGTAGAAGGAAGATGTGCCAGAAACATTTCAGAGAAGCTTTTAGAAAATGAACTGTGAAGCACTGAAAAGTCTGATGGGAAACATATATATTTGTGTGTGTGTGTGTGTGTGTGTGTATGTATATATATATGTGTGTGTGTTTACATACATGCATGCATGATACCAGAGATTTCACAGTCATGTGTGAGGGACTGATGGGCTTCTGAGGACTTAAATGAGCAGAGAAACTAAACATCAATCTTGGTTCAGTGGAGGAAATAAGCTCTTGAGGATTTTTGAGCTCTCTTGTCTCTGAATTCAAAATCTCCCTAAGAGTGACTGTCTTTGTTTAACAACCCTTACTAAAAAGCCAGTGGCACTGGGCTAATTGATCCAATCATAGATAGTTTTTTCCTGACAAGTAGCACAGGAGTTGCCAGCAGCCCTATTACTGGCTGAACTACAGTTTGAGCATGTTATAAACATGGGAATAAATATGGAAATGATCACATTGAAAGCCTAGACATTTCTTTCCACGGAAACTTCTGGCAAGGTAGAAAAGCACCTAGAGTGGGGAGGAGGGGTGAGGGGAGGGTGTCTAAACTGAACCCAAGTGACATAGCCTAACAGAGCCTCCTCATTTGTGGCCCATATTCAGATCAGACTTAATAAAGTTTTTTTTTTTGTGATCACTTCATTTTAGGCATTTGCCAATAAAGAAGTTATTTTAAGTGGTGGTGCCATAAATTCCCCACAGCTGCTTATGTTGTCTGGAATTGGCAATGCAGATGATCTAAAAAAACTGGGAATCCCCGTTGTTTGTCACCTTCCGGGTAATTTTCTTATTTCTTTTCCCCTTTCACCTTCCTAAGGATGCAATTCAAAGACCGCTAAGTAATGGAGTTGACCCTAGGGAATTTTGGTAGTTATTAGGTCAGGTTGTGTGGACTGAAACTAACCAAGTCACAGCAGAAACATTCATTGGTTCATCTGAGCACTGACACCAAGCTGCCTCAAGGCAAAGCAGCTTCATTATCATTTGGAATTTTGAAGGAAGAGTTTTGATCTGCAGCAGATTGTCCCATCTATACTCAAAGGCAGAATGAATAATATGGATTTATGAAAAATATCCTGTATCTCTCACATATATATATATATCATTTAACTTAACTTTTTTTATATATCATTTAACTTTCTATTTTCATCCTGTTTATGTTATTTTTGTGTAAAACCTTATTGGGAAATGAGCAAAAGACCAATACAATTCATGGTTTTGGTGTTAGTCATCACTACTGTTGTAAGGGGTTAGTTTAGTTCCCATTTATGCCGTGTTCTGGTAGCAATATGGTATATCATTTTTCTGTGTCAAATAACTCTATTTTTCTTCCTTTTTTTTTCTCACCTTACTTTTTAACTTTTGAACTTTTTAATCAGGAGTAGGCCAGAACCTCCAAGATCACTTAGAAGTGTACGTCCAGCAGAAGTGCACCAAGCCTATCACTCTGTATAATGCACAAAAGCCAATCAACATGGTGAAAATTGGTTTAGAATGGCTTTGGAAGTTTACAGGTAGGAAAACAAGGAGATTCTTTTAATTTCCTCTGTGAATATCAATTATTTATAGTGGCAAGGTAAGGATTAAGAAGCAATTTCTTTGTGTTTTTTCGATGTCTTTAGTGGCATTTTCCCTCTTGTCTACATCCTCTAGGTGAGGGAGCAACTGCACATCTGGAATCTGGTGGTTTTATCCGAAGCCAAGCGGGGGTTCCTCACCCTGACATACAGTTCCACTTTCTCCCCTCCCAGGTGATTGATCATGGCCGGGTTGCTTCCACGACAGAAGCTTTCCAGGTGAGCTGCTGAAAGGCTTCCTGCACTAGTGTCCTGCAGCAATTAGCAAGGAGGCCTACACTTTATTATGGATGCAGATAATTTGGCTATATACTTATTTTTTTCTGTATTATAATAAGAGGTTGGCTGATCCCCCTCACTAGGGGAAAAATATGGACTTCCCGTTTAATACTGCTATCCAAATTTTCTTGCAATTTATCTCTGGTAAAATATGGCTGTGTTGTCCTGTTTGCACTGTACAGCACCGTGCCATAGTGCTGTGGATTTGGATGCCATTGTGCTAGATAAGGCACAAAACCAAAACAAGGTGGCCCCTTTTCCATCACAGTTTAGGCAGTTTATATTGGGGTGTACCTATTACATTGATGCAAATGCAAGCCCTGTTTTAGAATCTTGTCTTCATATAATTTTATCTGCAACTTCCAATATCTTTATTTTCTTTTATATCAACTTTCGTATCAACAGGTAATGTAGATGACAAAAAATATTCTATGCTAATGTCAGGGAACTCTTACTGAATGTACTTGTTCATTCTTGCTAATGTGTTTTCTACAGTGATGAAAGAAATTTGATCCTCTGAATACTCAGCTACCACTAAACTGGAATGATTGTCTTTTAAATGAAAAATTACATTTTTAATTTAAAAATTTTAAATCAATTGAAAGCATAGGTATATTTCTCCCTTCCCAGCAATCAATATCATATTTACAGCTAATTTATATAAAATAGAAAACTGTTTACATTTTGTGATTTTTCATTACCCTAACATTTGATTAATTTGTAAAGACAGTTTAAATTGCAAAGAAGAGTCATACTGAGTTCTGAAACGTGTCGAGTCGGAGTGGGTCACCGTGTTGCGGGTGTTTTGCAGGTCCATGTGGGGCCCATGAGGAGCACCAGCACAGGCTGGCTGAAGCTGAAGACTACAAACCCAAATGACCATCCTATCATTGAACCTAACTATATGTCAACAGGTAAATGAAGCTTCTCTTCGCTCTCATGTCAGCTTCATTCCTTCCTCTTTCCCTAGCAAATTTGCCTATCTATTCAAGACCAATTAGGAAGTGCTGGTTGGTGCATTGTTATTTATTTTCTACTTATAAAAGCCAGTACTAAAGAGATCATTGTGCAAAACACTGTGTGAGTCAAAAAGAATTCAGGACCGCAGCACCACCCTCTTTACTCATCCCTCTTCTCTGGAGCAGTGTTCTCTGTGTTCTGACTAGTGTTCTTGGCTAGAAAGTGAGTACAGGGAAATCAAGAACAATTCTTAGCTCTCTTAACCTTGGGGTTAACTATCACAACAGATACTGAATAGAAATATCTGTGATTCTGATAAAAAGTTCTTTTCTTTGATGTTACTGTTCATGTTATATACAGGGAAGTATCGTAAAGTGAAGAGTGTACTTAACCTCATCTTGTTTTCTCTCCATACAGAAAGAGATATTTGGGAATTCCGCCAATGTGTCAAGTTGACTAGAGAGATCTTTGCTCAAAAAGCATTTGAAAAATTTTGTGGGCCTGAAATTCAACCAGGAAACCATGTTCAGTCTGACAAAGAAATAGATGCTTTCATAAGGCAGAAGGCTGATAGTGCTTATCACCCTTCCTGCACCTGTAAAATGGGCCAGCTTGCAGACAGCAGCGCCGTAGTGGATCCCCAAACAAAAGTAATTGGAGTTGAAAACTTGAGAGTAGTAGATGCCTCCATAATGCCTAGTGTTGTCAGTGGGAATTTGAATGCCCCAACTATTATGATAGCAGAGAAGGCCGCAGATATAATTAAGGGGCTCCCCCCACTTCATGAGAGAAATGTCCCTGTGTACCGGCCCAAGACCCTGGAAACACAGCGATAAACAATGTTTTCATTCTCACACAGCCTTTGCCACTTTCCTTTTACCAGCATGTTGATATCTCCTGCAGGAGATGCCCAAAAAATAATTACCATGCAAAACAACATCTCATTGTTAAAATAATTATGAATTTGATTCACTAGGCTATCACTAAGCTACCTAATGAATTTTTAAATCATTTGGCTCAAGCTGATCATTTTAGTTAAACATGGCTTTGGCAGAGGGGCTTTTTTTTTTTGAAGAGAAGCTATTTCTAAATGATGGGTAGGTTGCACATGTAAACCAGATACACTGTATAACTGCATGAAGAGATTAATGCATGTTGCTTTGAAAATCACTGTGTTATGCTCTGTTAGTCAAAGGAAGGATTTTAACTCTTGTAAGCAGGTTATCCAGGATAACAGCTAGCCAGTAATCCCCACATCCTGCCAAGACTGGCCAAGGAAATGTAAGCATATATTTAAAACTCGTCCAATCCTGAAACAAAGCACTTTGTATTAGCATTCCAAGCAGAGCGGGGACCTGTACGTGCCCAGAATTTTTATTTTATTTTTTTAATGGGAACAATGCAGAGTTTACAAACCCTCACTGAAAGTCAGCTTTAGCCATACTCAGCATTCTTAGCATACAGAAAGAAGATATATGTTGTACTTACCAAACACTTGAATTATTTCTCTAAGAAATGCAGAAAAGGAGCTGATATTTGGAAAAAGTACACTGCAAAACTTGAATTTCTCCTGTCCTTTCGGTATGCAGCTTAGCAGCATTCCATTCACCGTTTGAGCTGCTTTGGTTGTGCCAGTTTATCACTGACTGCAGTGCCTGCGTTTTCCATATCTTCCTTAAAAGTTACTAGCTTTTGCTCATAGATGAATCTCATCAAAAACAATTTCTCAGGAAATATTCCGAATGGTGCCTGACTATTGCACAAGCTTTATTAAAAAAACAAAAACAAAACAACAAAAAATTAAAGCCAAGATACATTTAAAATAAAAAGTTATTATATCGGATTAAATACAGATGATCTGTGGGGTTTTTTTTTGTTTGGTTGGTTTTGGTTTGATTTTTTTGTTTTGTTTTTTAAAAGACAGGTAGTTTAATGAACAAATGTTTATACTTTAGTTAGGAATTAAGTCTTTGTTTAAATATTTTCAGATGTGTAAAGGATGACATGTCATCTTTCATGGGTGTTTTCTATGTGAGTCTTAACTTTCGTATACCAAATAAAAGAAACTAAAGAAATTGAACTCAGAATTGTATGGATTTATTAATTATTCTGAAATAACTAGTGACTAAGCAGTTGTAAAATCATAAAGCAAATGCTTCTCTGGTCTGAGACATTACAGCAGATACTGTAATCCTAATCAAGGGACTGTTATCAGCCCACAGAGGATAACAAAAAACTCTGGTAGTAAGTCAGCATCCACCTTCTAGAAAATGCTGAAAATATTGTAAATACAGAATTTGGAGCTGTAAGTAACCTGATTATAGTTTGTCAGGCCTTCCAAGGAATGGAATAATAAAGTTTTTTTTTTCCCAGGAAAAAAAAAATGGAATTTTACACTGTTGGAGCAGATTGTAAAAAAACTGCTGAGTCAAAAGCTGGCTAGAGGGACAACTGCAGATGTTTAAGGCAGATACTTCTACCTACTCCTGCTGCAAAGCAGTGGTGGGAAGCCCTGATATTAACTGAGGAGAAAGACTTAATTCACTGGAGTATCTGCAAAAAGAGTAAACAGAAACACTGGCGACAACAGTGAAGTCTGCTCCAGGAGGAGTCAGGTAAACCTTTTCTGTTTGATGCATTCGTTAGGAATCTAGGATGCAGCAAGAATATTAGTAATAGGTGATTGATTAGCTCTGTCAATAACTCATCTGATGCAACTGCTTTTGAAGAGAGAATGAACTTTGTATAGTCTCCTTTTCTATGGAAAATAGCTTTTATTTGGGACTAATGCTTTTATGATTTTCGTTTAAGGTATCTTCTTAGTCTCATTTAGTTCCAAATACCAGGGTATTCAGAACAACACAAACTGGCATGGTCTTCCACAGTCCAGTCCAGTTGAAATGGGAAGCACTTTGGAAGAAGTGACTAGTGGAGTCCCTGCATTTGCAGGTTAATAACATGGGTTTGCACTCTGGGCATGCACAAGGGGAATTGCTATTGCAGAACTGCAGAGCCCCTGGCTCACAAAACTAACTACAGGACACACGCAGAGCCACACACTGACATTATGGCAAGCCTTAAAAGATGAGGAAATTTCAAGCTTGTGTATACATGCCAGACTGCATGCACAGGTACAGGTACAGGTACACACTGCTGCTCTGTGCAACCACATGATGAGGCATTCTTCCAAAACATCATTTTCTTTTCTAGCAGTTCTAGAAATATACAGGTACCTTGCAAATTCCTCCCCTTCTAAATATTTAAATTATTTTCAGTTCTGTGAAGCTCCAGTTGCTTTATCTGTTTAGGCCCCACTAATACTGCTGAGGCTCTGTTATTTCCTTCTTTTAATGCAGTCTTAAAGAAACAGCGCAGTTATTTGGTAGTTTTTGCTCCCTGGGGAAATCTTTAGGTGCCACAAAACCACAACAGTTCTCCTGCACCGTGTCTACTGGCTAATGCACATTTCCTGCTAAAATTGTTTGCCTCTGGGTGAGATGAATCTGTGGAGGGACCCTGAGAAGTGCTACAAGGTGCTCTGATCTGTTCTGCGCAGTGCCTCATAGCTAAGAGTTAGCTGCTTTGCTGCTGTTTTGCTATTGTGCAGAGGACAGGAGGACTAATTTTAGTCTTACCTATTCAAGAAAATAGTATGGTATGTAATTCAATATTACTCTGAATTTTATCCAGATACTCTTTTTTTTTTTTTTTTGTAAATGAAGAGATACTTACATTAAGTATTTGAAAACAGTTAACTATAAAAGCATTTTGCCTTTGAATTTGGAAGTTACTAGACCTGCCGCTGTGGCCTGAGCCAGCAGTGTCCTGTAAGTGACAGTATCTGCGTTTCCATGGCAAGAGTTTCTTGCAGATGTTCCAGGCAGTTGGAGGACTCCAGCTGGGGACAATCAGATTAAGAAAGAAAAGCTGACTACAACTTTTTTTTTTTTGCACACACAGTTCAAGTTATTTCAGTGTAAGAAACACATCTAAAATCTACAGAACTAGCATTAGTACTGCCTTTCCCAAACTGCTTTTCGTCTGAGGCTTTTAACGCCACACAAGGTTTTGTGCATCAGTTTTGGTCCTGTTTCTACAATTTAGAATCCTGTTCAAGTGTCTAATTTCAGCTGGTCTGCAATCAAGTGAGGGAGTTAAACACTGGAAAAATGAACAGTGAGACTGTATTATGCATGTTCTGTAAACTTGTAAATATGTTTGTGGAATAATAAAAGTAATTAGGCATTTTTCAAAAATTATAGTTAAGTTATTGTAGGGAGAACACAAACATATCTTACCTCAGTATTATGAATTTTGGTCTATATAGTTGTTATCCAAGCTCCCAAAAGACTGTTCAAATAAAATATATTACATATATTTGCTTATTCGATAAGTGTACTTCAATAAAAAAATACTATGCTCCTTTTCTAATGATCAGCTAAAATACTTTCTGTCATTATATGCACACATAAACAGTCTGGAAACTCATGAAGTATGTTTTAATTATACAACTTCTAATTTTTATATATTAGGAAATTCTATGACTTTTTTGGGGGGGAGGGCGGGTTCAGCTTCAAGCTGCCATAAAAATGGTTGAGTTTTCAGAAATACACAACATTTCAACAGTGCGTGGAACTGTGAAAACCACTCACTGGTATTTCACAGCAATGGCAAACCTGGAGAGCTTATTTTGCTCTCGTAAGGTTTGCTTTGTAAGCTGGGAAAGTGTAACAAATCAGAAGTGACTAATGCTGGGCAAGCTACCCACGTGTTTCCTAGCAGAAGACAAGAGAGATTTGGGTTTGATATTTTTCAGGGGATTCATTCAGGAGTTTCCTAATTATTTTCATAGATTTGTATCTAGGGCAGTGATAGTGGTAACCTTTTTCATACCAATACTCTAATCACTTTTTTTTTTCTGATTAATATCAATTATTCATAAAATACTTACTGTGAGAAAGTAGACTATATTCCACATATTCCCTTCCTCTGTCCAAATACTGCAAACAGAATTTAACTTTTTGAACTTCTTGGTGAAAAACTACTAGTAAAAGGAGTCCCATGTAAATAAAATTATTACACATTTTTATTCTGAAGAACATTTTGCATTTGTTTTAATACAAAATGATGTAGGTCAATAAATAATTTACAAACCTTTAAGTACTTATCCTGGCATTCGAAATAGAATGATTCCAGAGGAAGTTTGTAAGGTATTCATAGGAAATAATTATTATGTACAAAATGTTTATTGACGTGTTAAACATCACATTTTTAAAAATGTGAACTGGATTGCTTTCTAGCATATGAACTACAGGTAAAACCTGATAAGATAACTTGTTAGAACAAGTCATTGTTGTCCAGTGCTAACAAAATAGACAGTAGTTTTAAACACTTTTGATTTTCCTCCAAGGTTGTATTAGCCTCAAAGTCATACCAGGGTTTTACTGCATTGTGAACAATATCTAAGCCCTCTTTTGATTGCATAAAAATAAATCTTTGAAATAGTACATGTAGAGTGACAGAAGGGTAGAGGCAACAAAGTAGTATATTTCTCACATAATCAACTTTTTTTGGTTCTATGAAGATCTTTTCTACCATATTCCTTTTCTGAGCAGAGTAGTATGCAGAATTCAAAGCAATTTCACTTACCTGTGAAATAATTTCTGCCCAAGATGTTTCACATCAAAGTAGGTTCCTTAGGGTCATACACTTGGTCAAAACTAATTCTCTAATGGCCAGTGATACTCTGGCATAAACCTGCTGATTTTTTAATGATTTTTAATATTTATAGTATGGGATTAATACAAAAATAAAATCACAGCTTATTGTCAATCAAAAAGTTAAAATAATTTCAAATCTTTCACGTTCTGATTATAAGACTGCAGATAGTCAACTGTGCATCCCTTATGTACAACGATGCATTTGACTCAAATATTTTTAAAAAAATGTTGTCAAGTTTAAACTTGATAGTTTATCCCAAAAAAGAGATTTATACTGAGAAGTGGCTCTATTTAAATATTTATGCTATAGATCTATATATTCCAAGTAAAAATACTTATATCTAGAATTCTGTGGAGAGTTACAATAATCAGGGTCCATAAATATTGCTGCAGTTCAATTACGGTACAATAATTACAAAATATAGAACATCTCTTTACAAATACAAATCATTGTATATTACAATTCATTTACAATAATTTCTACTATATAATTTTTAGCAAACTATCTTATCTAATTCTACTATAACCTGGTTGCAAGTGCATTAGTAAGAATGCAATTATTCCAGTATATTTTGCCCTTAACGTGATAGTCATAAAACAGACTATCTGAATGATATTTTCCTATGTAAACTGGTGTTACATATGACAACAGTATCTAACTTCTTTTTTTCGATGATCTCTAACAGGTAGAGCATGACAAACTATTTTAGAAGAGCATTAAGAAAAGAAATCAGGAGGCAAGTTTGAAAACAGTATTAGAATGGATATGCAATGAATAGCTGATATGCTATCGAGTGCTGAGGTAATGACACTATTGGTTGTCATCACTCATGTAGTTATTCCCCACACAATTTTTTGCTGAACTTATACAGACATTTTCATTGACAACATCCTGCTCTACTGACAGACAGCAGCACAAAGTTGAAGGACAGGCAAGATATTACACCTCAAAATCCCACTCTAGCCCTCAAAAAACTGATTGTCAGAATCTGCATGGTTCCACAATAACCTTTTCTTCCTATAGAGGAACCAAAGATTCTGTGGTAGGAGACTCAATGCACTGCAGCTCTCATCCCATCTCAGCAGCCTGGAGATAATCTGGTTATTAGTTATGGCTTCCTTGAGGTGTGACATCGCTTGTACAAACTCACTTGGTTCTTAACTCCAGCTAGTGCCTATCATCTTTAAACTGTGAGGCACTTTTTTTTTCTGTTATTAAAATCATTTTCCTTGCTATAAATACTATAAGCTTGTAATGCATATCATTTCATCCGCTAAGTCTTCTTCATATTGTCCAGTGTCTGGTTCTTCATCACTGTATCCAGGACCAAAATCTTGAAGTTCATAATCTTGTCTGCTTAAAATGGGAAACATATCCCCATTGGTCCCATTGCTAATATTCCCATTGAGAAGATTGCTTGCTGCACTTTCCATCTCATCAATAGTCATGTCACAGGCATCAGCAATCTCATGTTTTGTAGCTGAAACAAATTTAGGGTCCTTTGCATACCTTCCTAGGCCTTCAGATATAAGTACCTGGCAGGTAGACGGATAGGGAGAGAATTAAATATTCAGTGCACTTAGAGCAGAATAGCTAAATCATACAAATATTTCTTATTTATGGAAAATTCTGGAAACTCCGTGTAACTCGCTACAGAAACCCACAGCAAAACTGCATATACAAAGAACCCCCAAATAGCTCCAACCTGCACTGTATCAATTTTGTAATAACCTAACTGAAAAACTTCTGAGCTAATGTAAATGCAATACACTTTGTCTTTTTGCTTAGAAACGTAAGAGTCTCAATAATTAATTCAAATGTCAGCTTGATGTACTAAAGACAGCAGTTTATAAATCCCAGATATTGTAATTGGGGCAACTGGCTGAAATGTAGAATCCTAGGTTCATTCTAGGTACTTAAGAGTTCATGAAAGTAAACTGCTGACAAACCATTTATAATCAAAATTTAACAGAAAAAAAAGTGATAGATGGAAGCAAGAACAGTAATTAGGACACTTAGAACATCCATATACTTTTATCTTAAAAGCCCCCTCCCTCCTTCAAAGAAGGAATTCCTAATTTTCCTGATTACATCTAGAAAGCAGACCTTGTGGTCCTCCTCTACCCTCCTCTTATTAACTCACAGAGTTCTTGTTCTTGATTAGTGCAAAAATAGTAATGAATTTGGACCTTGTACAGAAGGAGCAAATCTCCATCTGTGATACAGGAATCTGCCACTCATGTGAAGATTTGGTTTTGGTGGAAAACGTTTACAATATAACGACGGACAAAAAGCTCCCCTGTGTTCACCTAAAATGTATTGGCGTTGGAATACCACGTGCTCAGAGAGGTAATGTGGACTGAACTATTTACAGTTCAGCTTTTTACAGTTAACAGCAACAACAAAAAGGCAATATAATAGACAGGCACTCTGTTCAGAGGTTTCTGTATCACTTACCGCTTCCACCAAGCTGTCTGCGCTCCTCTGTTTGTCACTATGCTTATGTCTAAAGTCATTAGGTACAGTTAAATTGGCTGGTGTAAATGTTCGGTAGGAAATATCAGGGTCATCTGTGTACCAAGAGCTCCTGTGCAAAGAAGGCAGGCTACCATTCATCTGCTCCGTGGATTCAGCCCTATCAACCTGGATCAGGGGTGTGTAATACGGCGAACGGTCCCTGACAGGAGGGGTTGCAGGAGGGGTAGCCCAGGAACGTGTTGAACGACTGGGTGAATGTCTGTGAGCTTTACTGGAATCCAGACCTGCAACAGCCATGACCTAGAAAGGGGAAGAATTTTCAAAGTTAGTCAGGCTCAAACAGCCAAGCTCAGGCTCATTTCTCATTTCACCAATATGCAAAGTGACACTTTCTGATATTTAATAGTCATGTAAAGGAGGAACAGGACTGCAATTGGACAAAACACATGGGTTTGCCTAAAACTACTTACTTAAAGATCTTGGTATTTTCCTTGATGCAGTAAATCTGTGCAAGATTGGAATTCACCCAGGTGATCAAAGGCAGCTGACTTAGGAATGCAAGTTTTCATGCACAGCTTGCAAGTACTGATGATTTTACAAGCATTCTGCATGGATTCTCTAGGCCAGTGGAAATCACTAGCTTTTTTAAGATATTCAGAGCAGTTTAATGAACCACAGAAGATGTGCATGTTGTACTTGCAGATTCTCACGAATATGACTAACTGAGTAACAGCAAAGATTAATAGATAGTTGCCCAGTATTCAGTCCTGGACACTTAGAATCATGGGGCTAAACTATTTGCTTTTGGTGTATTTTGGAAGGTAGATATTTGAGAAGCCTTGCATCTAGCAACTATAAGAGCGTGCCATAAACGTTCTTAGCTGTAGCGCATAGGCAAACAGCATAGCCCAATAGCACTGTTTCAAACAGCGACCAAAGTTATACAATAAAGAAGCTAAAATGACATAGTTATTAGTTAAAAAAGGTTTTGGATTTACCTGCTGTTGCATTAAGTGAAGTGGTAAAGCAGTGCGGTGGTGGAAAGAAGGAGAGAGTGGTATTTCATCTTGACTACTCTGTCGGCGGAGGCATTCAAAGTTAAAGGAAGATCGTCTATTTGCTACAGGAGAACCATAATTTGTTAGAAAAATAAAATACTTTGTTTTTTTCTTCTCTTTAAAATCCAGTATTTCAATAAACCTGGTGTGGGTCAAATGCCACAGAAATAAAAAGATATCTCCCCAACCCGATAAGAAATGTTAATAAATTATGTTGATTAACAGAAGCAGGCAAAAGACCCCAAGGGAGAGTATAGATTCCTCATGAGCAAATACAGCTGTAGGGAGAAATCATATGAACACAAGAATTTGAAGCAGCTGTGTTTTGCAAAGCCAGCATTTGTTATGCAGCAGATGGCTTCAGACACTTTCAAGTTTTGCTGTAAAATGACCCAGGGTTCCCAGAGGAAATGCCAAATCCCCAGTTTCTTGCAAATAATGGTGAATATCATAGAAATTTTTGCAAGTCAAAGGCAATTAATGTTATAGTTTCGTGGTCGCTGTTCTGTTACTTATGACAACAGTAAGCTACGATTTGTGCTGTTATGAAGGACATTTACTACTCATGTAAATGCTAGAAAGGAAAAAGCAGAAATTCTAACCAAATCAAGATGTTTGACTGATGCAGAAATGTTTCAGTTGGCCTCAGTGGGACCCTAAAGACTGACTGGGATAGAAGGGTGCCCTGCAGCCACTCCTGGGTATCATTTCTCTGTGTCACTTTCAAAATGAAGAAAATCAGGATGTTGAACAGCAGCTGAAATCCCAATGCAGGCTTGGAGTCTCAAACACCATACTGCAAAACTGAAAATAGAGCCTGACTGTACACAGCAAATAAGCAAAATAGTGCTCTCTTGAAGCTATTGAAAGTATTCTTGGTAATTTTTAACACCCTGAATTTGTAAGTACTGAACTTTGATTCCTCACTTCGAGTCACTGCGTTTATCACCAGGCCTGTAAGGCTGGACACTAATGAAGAAACCTCTGAGGCTTCACAGACTAAACCAAGAGTGTTTCCTATCCACGATGTGTCAAAAGTCAAAGACACAAACCCAAGAGCTTTGAGTCTGTGCCTAGTCGTAAGAGGTTTTAGAAATGCAGATAACAGAGCACTGCATTTGAGATAATGGAAAACCAAAAATTTAAGAAGGAAAATTAAGGAAACAGGTGAAAAATCTGAACACTGCCCAGAATGTATACAAGTCTATTAGCTCATCCATGCAACAAGATAGGGCACTAACGCAACCTATAACTTCATGATGGAAACATTTTCTCTCTCAGAAGAAATGCCCAGGGTTTTAAGGAGAGATGTTTCTGGGAATGTAGAATGAAGTTCAGTGTGAGCCTGAAATGAAATGCTTGTATGAAGCATTGGAAATGCAGGAGGGGAAAAAAAAAAAAAGCAATCACCATTAGAGTCACTCTTAGTTCTGCTTTCCCTGAAAATTATGATACTTCAGTTTCTAGTGTTTACTAAAACAGGTTGAGGTAAAGATGTAAATGGGACCAACTACAATGTCACTAGGAGTCTGAGTTAAAGAGCAATGGGAAGTGCCAGCAGGTGAGTCACTAGAGACGCAACAGCTCTGATTGACACATTCTAGGTATGAATAAAGGGCACAGGGATCAAAAACCTCTGACAAAAGTTTCAAAAGAAACTACTATTGTATTCTACCTTGCTCTCCATTTATCAAATCAAGTCAGAATTATCAATTAAATATTTTTATATTATTTGATCAGTGACGCAAGAGATGTTAGAAAGATTTCCTCGGGTGCTTGTGCAGGCCCCTGGCAGCCCCTCTCCCAGGCAGTTTCAGAGCAGAGCTGTGATTCTGCGAGCGCTCTCCCATGGTGGTAGCTGCTTCTGCTGCGTGCGACATTCTGCTAGCAAAGTTAATTAAACAATGTCATGCTTAAAATCAGAGACACAAGGAAGCCTTTTGAACTAGAAGCTCTAATGAATTTAAATAATTCTAGATTTGTAAACAAGCTGATACCAAGCTACTTACGTGTTGGTGTTGGAGGTAGCAGACGTCTCCTAGGAGATCTTTTCGTATCATAACAGATCTGTGAATCATCTTCCTCAGAAAACCCATGTGGGTGATGATAACCTTTTGGTCTCTCGAAATCTGAGTCACGACAGTGATATCTACAGCGGTAGTCATACATATGCCTGAGTTAAAATACAGTAAATATTATTTCAGTGAGTTTCTATAAGTTCACTTATTGGTATTTTTCCAGATAACTCTGAAACATTTCCCCTCCAGCAAGATATAGAACCAGGCAGACCCATGTGTCTCAGTCGTAAACATCCCATTTCTGTATGCAAACTGATTTTGAGACGTGCTTGTGACCATACACTATTGTGTTAGCAAAATTACTTAGTAAGTTGTATGTTTATCAAATTATATATAAATGAACTCATCATTACAGACTAAAATATAACGTCTCAATTATACATTGCTTAAAAAAAAATGTACTCTGCCCTACTCTGGTCATGCTCCCTTATGAGCATGAAACTCAGAGAATGGCATTCAGCCTATTATACTCTGGATTTTTCTTTTGTTCGAAATCAGATTTTATAAGGAAAGCTATTTGACTATAATTATAAAAAAAGACTGGCTACAGAGAAGAATGGAAGTTAATACAGCTTAGCTTCTAACTTACATAGACCAATTCTGAGAAGTCTGCAAAACGTAGCTTTTATGCAAACCAACACGAGGCAGTTTAGGAAACCAGGTGGCAAGGAAAGATAGGAGAAGAATTTAGTGTTGTGGGCACATGAGCACGTGCACTTACAGATCTAAGACAGAATGGAAACAAATTCTTCTGAACTGATTCTTCTTCAAAATAAAAAAAAAATTGATAAAAGTGAAGGATACTTGTGTGGAGTTGTTTCATTTATTCTGCAAAGATGAAGCATATTTATTGCAAAGGAGGTGAGCAAAGGAGGATTCTCACAAACCTGCAGGTGCAAATATCTTTCACTTCATAATGAGAAAGGGAATATTATTGAATTCAAAATTCATCAGATATTGAAGGAAAAAAGCCATATTAAAAAAATATTTACCAAGTAGAGGTTCTGCTCCATAATAGATATGTACTTCAAAAATACTAGAACAATCTCACTTGTCAAGACATAATCAGGGATTCCCAATCAACTGCAGATTTTCTTCTAAGTTTCTCCAAACACTGCCTGCACAGCTGCATCTGAATGGTTATACTGCAAAGCCAGGACCCGCTGTTGCAGAAGCTGTGGCTGCCTGGAGGCAAGGTCACAATGGTAGTGCTAGAGCCAAGGTTTAACTAATATCCTCACCTGTTTCCTGACAACATACTGTCTTCCTCATAATATTCCTCTCCACTAAAATAATCTTGCTCTCCCAAATAATGCTCATCATTGCAGTAGTCCTGAACTTCACGTTCTTCACGGCAAATAGTAGGACGACGCCCATCACCAGAATCAGATCTGAAAGTGGCAAAGAAATAATGGGACTAATTATACTGCATTCATAATTCTTTCAGGTGCTTTCAAAAAAAAAAAAAAAAAAAAGACAAACATTAAAAATTCTCTTTTAGTCAGAATGTGGTTGTACAGTAAATTCTGTGGAATGATAGAACATCATAGAATGTATCTAATCTCTTAAAGATCATCTCCATTCCCTTATGATACAAATATGAAAAGCATTAGTATGGTGATGATGAGTAAGACAAATACATTTCAGACATTTTTGGAAAATACAAATTTAGAGTACTGTGAAGAACAATAGCCTCTATCAAGTTTGGCAACTTATTTTATTTTGGCAAGTTATTAAGGAGCATTCAGTTAGTTCTTCCAAGAAAAATCTGAAACAGATGTCTAAATTCAGACATTAAAAACTACCACTGGGTGTAGATTATCACACACTTCAAACAGGAGACCTATTAAAAACTCATCAGGTATGCTCTGCTATACAGTCATTTTTGAGTTATACTGTTTTTTCTCCCAGAAATTCAGAAAAAGGTGCTACTTTTGATTTTTAATTATGTTAGGGCAGTTTAACTCACCTTACATAGGTTTCATAGTAGCGAGTTCTGTCCAGGCGAGCCATGAAAATATGGAGAAAGGTATTTTTAAAATCAAGTCTTTCCCAGAAATTCACTGGTGATTACAGTGGCTGAGCTGCAACTAATTATTTTGTTTTAAAGAAAACTATTTTCAAACTTTAGTATGCCAATATAACATATATTTTGCTATATACTTTTCCCATACATAGTATATTTTAAATAAGTTTTATATAACATAAGCAAGAAAAATTTAACTAAATGTACCTATAAATGCACTTTCATGTAGCACACTATATTTCTATCTTTTCTTATAGAACAGTTAAAGTATGAGAGTTTATGTAAACAGAGCAAGTATTCTAGGTTTACCTCCTACTGCTTGGTCTTCTACGCTTCTCATGCTCAGCTCTGGAGTATGAATGGTAACTGTTTTCCGATCTATGCTCATGATTTCCAATACTGATGTGTTTTCCGTGAACAACTTTGGACATGTTGGCATTATTAAGATTGGCATTTGTTGAGTTTGGAACGTGCTTTCCTACAGAGTTGTGATTGTGGTATACAGAATTTCCTGCCTGAGAATACATATTTTTCTCAGTATCATTTGCTGAATGAATTGAAGGCCGCTGAACATGTAAGGGACGGTGTGTGGTGTTGATCTGCTGAAATGAATCTCGTCTGTCGCTGCTAATATGGTTTATGTGGTTGCCAAACAGGGCACCATTTCTCTGTTTTGGGAAAAGAGAAAAAAATCAGATGACAGAACATATTTTTCACAGTGGTGGCTTATTTTTCTTTCCTACATGCATACAAAACTAACCAATTCGTGTGATGTTTCATTCTAATTTTATAATGCTTCAGATGAGATCTCCTAGAGTGATATAGACGTGATGGTGATAATGATGGTACTTGTATCTCAGAGACAAATCAACACTAGGAAGTGATCATTAATCTTTTTGCTTACAACTAAAAGTGACACCCAGCTTTCTCCATGTCTCAGTAAGCTGGGGAAGCCTAGAGTCCCGTACATGCACTAGCTGCCTCAGCAAGATGTGCCTGCTCAGCTTTGGGAACACCCTGGTGGATCCTTTCCCTCCCTGGGGGCCTCGCTTTGCTGAGTGTCGCTCAGACAGAACAAAGTGCCATGCAACAGCTCACGAGTGTCTCCCAAGTAGATTAACTAAAGCTTTAGTGGTTCCACTCCTCCTCACTGAGGTACAAGATAGAGCAGTAACCGCTTAGCAGCCCTGAGAGGGTAAAGAAGTTGTGAAGGAATGAGGTGGTAAACTGTGTCGTCAAAAATACAACTAAGACATGCAGCTCTTTTTTACATCTGACCCATATTATGTAGCCTCCCTGTCTAGCCAGGTGTGGGTCTTGGATGACAGCAGTCTGTCCTGAAGCTGAATATAAAGAAGAGAGGAGGTAAATCATAGCTGGCAGAGAAATGCATCTACTGATGGTAAGTGGGGCACTGTCTCCACATCCTCCTCCTGAGTTAAGGAGGATATCAAGCTTGGGGACTTCCGACTTAGCTGCTGTACGATTTTACATCTGCTTCTGAACTGCTTGCAGAAAACTATGCTTTTCTGATGGCTAATGCCTTGAAATAGCTCCTGGTTATAACACTGACTTGAAACATTCATTGTTAGATTGAATATCTAGAATGCAAAAATAGAAGAAAAATATTTTTCTGTGATAGATTCTTATTGATACCCCTCACAGGAAATCAAAACTGTCCCTTATGTATAGTTGGCTTCTGTGTAAATCCAGGCATTTGTTTTAAACTACACGGTTGTGATTTGGCTGCCCAGAATTTCTTCTCTTTACTCTGTCTACCACTGCAGAAGCTAAGACACCAGCAACTTAGACCATGCTATTGTCACAGTCTGAGACGGCTGATTTTCTAGGCTTATATTTTTTTTTAGGCTTTTTGTTTTATAAATAAATAAATAAATAGAGAGAAAAAATAATGAAAGAGGGCAGGAGAATGACATTACATTTAAGAACAACTTTCTAAACTGTTGATGAAATGCAGGTGTATTAATGACATCATATGCATGTGCATACATACACACATACATATATATATGCCTTTTTTATTATTATTCCCTATTCAGGGATGATATCATTCTAGAAATGTCTTTCTTACTATATAACTAAATAATTCATATTGTAATTATGTTCTGACATTACTTTATACACATCTTCCTCTTCCTCTGGATTGTTTTCCTCTGGTTCATCATCTTGCAAGTCACAGGATATAGCTCGGCGTATTTCAGGGCCAATATCATGAAGTGTCCTCAGTCCTGCCTAAATCAATGACAACATCATAGCATGTAAGGAACACAAATTATTTTTCTAACCTTAATCACAAGCATGTACAATTTGTAATGAATAGTCAACAGGAGTTTGTAACCTGACATACATACAATAAATATATGTCTCTTTTTAATATTATTAACAGCAGCATTATTTTCCGCTACAACCCGTTGAGGTGGTCATGTCTTCACTATTGCAGTGAAAAGTCTCAGTAAAAGACCCCTGATGTTTATGGAACACTGTGGGGAAAAATAATCTTACAATAAAACATCAAGAAATAGTAATCAAGAACTATAATAAAACATATTTCAGTGAGATGTATAGCAGCCATAGAGGAAGCACCAGGAGATTTTTCCTAGAACAGCAGCAGGTTTAGCAGAGCTCAGAGGATAGAAAAGGAAGGAGTGAATAATTCCAGCTCATCTACACTGCACTGTGGTATGTGGATACTTGATTTAAAGCTTTAGGTTAGGACGTGAAGCAATACAGCAGCAGTAGCATGGACCTCAGCACGCGTAGTTCACTTTCCTTCTCAAGCCCAGGACGAGAGCTCGTTCACATGGCCCATCACGTTCCTTGGAGTACACCACAGCACTGCAGGCAGCTTGCACCCCAAAAAGGAAAGAGTTTGTTTGCAGGAGAGTAAAAGAGCAATCAGGATCTGGAAAAGGCTGAACCAACAAGCAGTACAGATTTACCTCTTCAGGTTTCATTTGTACCAGTATTTCACTTCACAAAAATGGTGTTTGACTAAGCATATTAGTTTACGCATTTTTGGCAATTTTATTTTCTTCCTTGGAGATGAGCTTTGAGATTGGTATTATAATTGCACATATCTCTAAAATTATTTACCAGTGACGATGTACAACACAATTTTCATGGATTCATTGTGCTTCCTCCCGCTGTATGAAAAGACCTACCAAAGACTATGTAAAACACATGCAAGAGACATGTTTAATGACTAGTTCTACAAAGATAATACTAATCAAAACTTCACATTGAATTATTCATGCTGTTTGGCAGTAGAACATCTGTTGTTGCCTCTCAATTTTTTTCTCTTTTATTTATTTTTTTTTTAAATAGTGGAAGAAAAGAGATTCATGTTACTGTGTTTGGTAGCCTCTAAATACGTTTCTGAAATTTTACTCTAGATTTTCATATTCAGACACCTCCTGTATGATGCATCTCTGATGCCTGCTACGCTTAAACTTTCCTCCAGACATGGAAAAGATGAGATGGATCAGTCCAGTGGTTAGTTAGCAAACCAGGGACACAGAGTACAATGAAAAACATAATTACATAATCAAAGAAACTCATGTCTTTAAATAGACTTTCTTTTAAATGCACAAGATGACTTCAAATTAACACGATAATTCCATGCAGCTGTGCTTTATAAGGCTTAATAGCACCTGCAATGTTTTCAGGATGGCATAAGGCATTAATACACCAGGGCTGTGTGCTAAATAGCATCTCAAGAGACAACTAATGATGCCCCTGTCTCTGACAAGGCATTGGGATGACACACATGTTCTTTTAAATGATGAAATAATAGAACTGTAGGAGTCTCTTAGTGGAAAAAGTGTCATATGACTAAGGGCTATTGTTTCTGAATTGGTCATAAACAGATACTTGAAAGGAACCTCACTCCATAATATCCCAAACATTTAAAAGTTACATTTAACATGCCCCGAATAACTATTCATAATCAGTTTTACACATTTACGGTATGCATAAAGTAAAACCATTTTGTATATGCATTTTTTACCAAGTTTTGTAACAATGCAAGATTCCAATCAACTTAAAAAATGTTAGATGCTTATAAACACTAGAAGGACTCTCAAATGCAAAAAGATAATTTTCAATATATCTGAAGTCAACACACATCATTTCCGAGATATAGTGCAACCTAGATATAGATGGAGTTTTAGCTTAAGAAGTATAATTACAATACTCTAAATAATAAACACTATCACCACAGTACTTTATCACCACATTCAATTAGAATATAACATATGCAGCCCTCCCTCGTTCAAAACATTTTATAGTGACATCAGGAAATGAAAGAAATATTTGTAAGCTTTAAGCTAATATCAAAAAACCACAAAATGAACAAAATTCCCAAAACTACAGATACTTAAAAAATAAGCTGAAGTTAGTATGAAGAGAATACCATTCACCAAGAAATTTAAAGAAAATAATCATGCAGAAAAATAGCAGAATAGACCTACGCTATAGCAGTGAACATAAGAGACATAGTAATCAAGTCTGGATTCCTCAGTGTTATTCATCTTCACGGAGCCCGTCTCCCGACACGGGTGCGGAGTGCACGGCTCTACAAGCACTTCGAGCTCTGCGCTCCCGTCAGTGCGGGCTCCGTGCAGCTAAGCCCTCCTGTGAACACAACGGCAACGTGGGAGCACAGTTCCATTGAAGCTGAGCAAGGTTAACCCCTCAGCTGATGCATGATGTTTGTGGTGATGTTTATCCTTTTTTTCTTTTTTTTCTCCTTCTTTTTTCTCTCTAAGCACAATGTTGAGCCAAAGGTTGCTTACCAAATTTGCACAGGAAAAAAAAAATGCTTAAATCAATCCAAAACATGCCCCCAAGATCAAGTTAAGCTCAATGCCTTTTGTGAATTTGCGACATGAAGGGAAATATTTATTAACTTTTATATTTTAAAAGAGGGATACATGTAAATATATATGAAATACTTGTTTTACCCAGTACAGAGAAAATTATCTTTCCTAGGAAAAATAGAGTGAATGAATTAATTCTACACTGTGGAATTAGATGTAATTAAAGTAGTTCATGCTTCACTTAACATTTATTTTCCCAGCAATGTGACTGCTGTTAGGCTCAATACAAATTTCCATCACCATAAAAAGTCATCTCCTAAACTACTGCTACAAATATAACCTGTTCCAGTTTTGCTCTCACAGTGTATTTGTTCTCCATAGCATAAAAAAGCACTATAAGCAATTCAGTCCTAAGGATTTTTTTGTCTCATTTCCAAACAGGGTCTATAACATCATAAAAATGTCAGCTGGTACCAAACCAGCTCAGATAAGTTCAGACTCATATCCCATCACTTTAGAACAAGCTGCATTTACTCCTCCCGTAAGAAGGGCTGAAAAGTGCTGGGCCTGTACAAGGCACTCAGAGGGCTCCAAGGGTTTTGGCTATTTGAATTCTGAACATGCTTTTGGTGCCAGCTGAGACAAACTGCAGTTGGTTATAAACTGAAGTGTCCTCTTGTGACTGAGGAAGAGTTTGAGACTTCATGGCATTAAGGGAAGAATTTACTCTAGCCTGAGCAGATAATCCTTTTAGAGCCACCTCACTTTACAAAGTACTTCTTCTTTTGAGCTGCAACTTTAAGGAAAACTGAACTACACAAAAGTAAAGTCTCCCCGAATGCAATTATTGTCAAGTAAAAGTGAGACCTCTGCCTACCACAGGATGGTATTTATGAAACAAATAGAATCCTGCAGGTTATTTCATCCTGATTTCCTGACTCGAACCCGAAGTTATAGAGAAATGGCAGGTGGAGAAAAAATCTTTTAAAACATGTTTTTTAAACTTTTTTTGTTTTCTCCTTAGAGAATCCAATACCTATTTCATATGTATTCAATGATATTAAATAACCATCACTGATCAAGATAATCTATAACTTCCTCTTACTAAACAGGGGTCAAAGGGCAAAGGCAGCAGTTTTAAGAGCAAAAACTTGCTGTCTTGTCTTAATGTCTCGCTGTGAAGTCAGAGAAGGAGGAGCCAAAAGGATCCTCTCTTTCTGATTCCTATAGTAATGAGGATTTAGCACAGACCCTGGTGATCAATATGCATTTCTCTTTCTCTGCCTCAGAAGGTTGAGTATTGCTCGAAATCTTCACTGGACTATATAAGTGCTTTTTTAAAGTTGCTGACATGTCTTTTTATGACCTTGAACCTTTTTTATGAAGATTTCGCCCTGCACTTCTGCAGAATTTTTCTCTCTTTAAGTCTCTTTAAGACTTTGATAAGTCTTAAAGTTCTTAAATTATTGCTTATCATTTTTCTCTACCAAGGTTAACAGCGGTCATTCTATCAGAAAGAGTAGCATGAGAAGTAAATATTTTAAGCAGGTTTTGCTAAGCACTTGACATCCAAATTAATATCCCAGAATAAAATAAAGGACCAATAATAAAAAAGGTAGGCCTAATTCTCTTGTATGAAGCAGTGTCTTAGACCATTAGATATTTACATAATTTTACCTTCACTCTCTTCAAAAGTAGCAAACACAATCTTTTTAAAAATATATAGAAGAAGAGAGCACAAGGAGGAGGAAAGACCTATGTATGAAAAGTTTGTCTCAAAGTGTCACACAAAACAAGGAAAATGGCAACATGCATAAATTTCTTGCCTCAAAGTTGCCCTGAGAATTAAGGCAAGAAATATTTTTTTTTCACAAGAAATAGGCACCTTCTTTCTCAAAAAAAAATCTCAAAGTGGATTTCTCTCAAAAAATCTCAAAGTGGATTTTCTTCAGGCAGTAAAAATCTACTTTGAGAAAGATTTGCATGGCCAGGTACTGCAATGTGCATATTATAAACCTATATCTGGCCTCTTGTACCATTTAATAGTTAGGAATGTGTTATAAAGCTTGATTGCATGTTGTTTTCTCCCTTTCCTGCAACAAAAATGAGATAAGGTCAGATTAGATAATGCAGTGACTGCAGGATTTATGACATTCTTAGGAACCATGTTCTTAACTATTAACTGGTTTTGTGGGTACCTTCTGGCTGTCCCAAGTGAAAATTACTGATGGTAGCAGAAGTACAAGAACATTGATTGCTTGTATAACTTTTGCTACAAGCTGGAACAGGTGATGGTGTTTCTTATCTGCTTGGTAGTTTAAGGATCTTGCAACAAGACAAGTGGTCTACAAGAGGGTGAAGTGTTCACAAGAATGTGAAAATATGGCTCATCTAGTAGTTACAGATCCTATCGATAAGTTTTCTGAAAAGTCTCAGCTGCAAGGTGCAACGTGACTATTCATGTTTAGCAGTAGACAGCAGCAGCATTCAACAGCTGCCCTCTGTGTAGTGCCATATGCCAACCCCACACCCCAGCACCATGAACTTCAGACCTCAGACTGGTGTTTTTAGCCAGAGTCTCTGAATAATAGTTCCATATAAATCCTCTTATTGTTCACCATCTTTTTAAAAAGCCTGCCTAAGTAAGTGAAATAGAGTGAGGAACCCACAAAGTTAAAAAGCTATAAATTCCAGCTCTATTTAGTGCCTGCTGACTATTGACTCTAATCTTTAATGCCAGAGTAACTAACCACAACTGAAGACTTAAACTGCATCTAGATACTCTTCTATGAATTCTTCATGAGGAAGTAATTTCCTTTCCTCTTGACCAACTCTTCCCTGGCTATGGACTGTATTTCCCAGAGGTCTAGCCACCACTGAAATTAAATTCCCGCAGAAAATAAATGTGCTCAAGGCATTAATATGAGGATTCTGTTTGTTTAACTGATAGCTAAAAATCTAGAGAGACACAGGGCAGGCAGAAATGCCAGCCCTTTAAGCCTGGACTCAGAAGCTTTCCTTAAAATTAGGAGAAATAGCACTGCTCTCATTCAGCAAGAGCTCTATTTCTGCAATCAAAAAAGCTGTCCTAAGAAGATTTACTAAGTTATTTTATTCTAGCATAGAAATTATATTTATTTTGGACATACATGTCCAGCATTATCTACTTGCGAGGCAGTGCAGAAAGACTGAGGTTTTACTGTGGCTATAGGATCAATTCATAGCACATATACATCAGCTCAACTGATGTCAATGGAGGTATAGCAGTTGGCTTCTGAAATAATGCTTTTAAAAATAGTTTTGTCTGCTTTTGCTGTAAATGAAAAGTTATTAGGAACCATTCCCAGGCTAGTGATTTCTCAATACTGTCTGCCAAAAAATGCTGCATCTTAGATTCCTCTGAGGAAGTTAAAGATCAGTCCACTTGCTTAACATGACATGTTTGCAAATTATCACAGTGTACATGAATTAGCTTTACTCATTTGCTCTTGTAAGGGAAAATGAAGAAAGATTAATCTCATCCAGCTAGAAAAGGATGAATATTATTTTCTTCATAAAATACTGAGATCAATTTCAATAGCAAAATAGAGGCACAGCACTTTCAACACATGTTAAGCAGCTATACAGTCACTCAGAAGCCTTCTGATAACAAAAAAGTTATTTCTTCTGCAATTTCACTGGTTAATCATGCATAGCAGGTACTATTATTGGAGAACACAGGGGAGCTCTGGCAACCTGGGCATTCCTAATCTTGTAACCCTTGTTTAGATATTACTTTTACTTAATATCATTTATAAATCCTAAATAGTAAAAATTCTTACAATGGAAAGACAAGTAAAAAGCCCTTATTTCTAAGAGACTTAGGAATAAGATAAATTTTATGAAAGCAGATACATGTTTACTAGATACAGAACATCATTCTTATTTTGAAAAGAGAGTGTCCATGTGTCAGGAGTCCACAGCATCACTAATCATAATTACTTGTACAAACAAGTCCCATGTTTGCCAACAGATTTCCTTGACAGGAGCATGTTTTCTTCAGAAAGGAGAGTGGGCATTTGTGAAAAGAAAATAGCTACTTTCAGTTCTTCACAGAGAAAAAACATCTTCCAAACAAATATCCAACAAAATCTTTATAGTTAAAAAAACAAATTTGATGACAGTGGCATATCCATAAATTACGCTGCCAAAGGTATAATTATGGACATAGTCCATAATTTTTAAAATTTGAAAACATTAAATTTGTTTGAAAACATTAACTTTTGATATAAGCTTTGGAAAAAGCAGATCTGAGACTGAAAATGAAGAGACATTTTATGCATTAATAGGCTAAAAAGAATCACTTGTGCTATTTTTTTTGTAATAAATCCCATAGAACTGCTCTAGGAGACACTGCTCAAGAGAAATCAATTTGTGTTTGAAGTAGAACAGACCTTTTAGAAGGATATCCAGGCCTGACGTTAACCTGCATCCTCATAGAATTAATTAATCCAACATACAAAGCATTTTGTCTTGGAATTAGAGTTGCTGCAGCTTTCAGCATTGAATTGTTCTATTCTTTTATATGCTGTATTGAAAGCTATTAAGAAAAGGCTTTCCCCCAAATATACTCTCAGGTGTTTTGAAATAGTATTTATATTCTTATTTGGTAAATCAGGTTGAATGACTACATGTTAGTTCAAAAAAAAATGTTTGTTCAAAAAACAAAGGTAGAACAAAGGGAAAGGGAGAAAAAGAGAGCAAGGACCTCCTATCCACCACCCTGGATCATTTCATTACTATGGGAGTACTGTCTGAATCAGCAAAAACTAAATACCACTCTTCAAATCCCATAAGCCTTTACAGATTCATGGCCAAACTTTTAGCTCTTGTGAACTGAGAAATATTTATCTAAACAAGACCCTAATTTATTCCAATTTCATTTTTCCCTTCAGTATGGAATAGGGAGCAGGAATTGATAATAAACAACTGAGCAAACTTCCCATGTTTGGAAACACAGTGTTTGCTTCTATACTATTACCTGTACAACTTAGAAAACACAGGTGGAAAACCATGCTGTGGCTTAAAACTTACTCTGAGCTCCTTTTTACCAAATGCTTCTCAAATAACAATGACAGAGGTTGCAAAGTTCCTACAAGTCTCTGGTGTCTTTCACTTTCTTTTCAACTCTTGTTTCCAGTCTCTTTCTTTTTATCACTTTTAGTCCCCATAATGTTTGTTTTCTGATATACAAATACAGCTTACACTAGGCTGGCAAGCCATTCGCTCACACATCAATACCAAGAACTGTAAAGAATTTTTCTCTTCCTATTGCATGTTTTATGCTTATGGAGGGGTGGAACAGAAGGTGTTGGGGTTTGTAACAGACACATTCCTAGAAGTATGAATGAAATGAATAGCCAATGGATACAAGTACAAACCAGCAACTTTCTTAAACAAAAATCCAACTTCTGAATCAGGATGACATATTCCTGTCATGACTGGGTTCTTCCCATTTAGAAAAACATTCCATAACATTCTCATAACTTTTGACATTAAAAGAAAAAAAAAGCTATCAGAAACATCAAATACGGTTACTGTTTGTAGAAATCTGCTCAGTGCTAAGTGAAATTCAGGAAGTCCAAAGCCAATACAAAAGGTGCAGTGTATGATGTCTGGAATTATTTGACAATAGCCTTCCATTTGTCTGCTTCAAAGTTCATAACACAAAGGGTATCAGCAGATGGAAACTTTCAGAATATAACCCATAAAACACTTATGCTCTATGGACCAATTGTTGCAGGACTGATGAGGTAGAGAACCAAGTAGTACTATCAATTGTCACCGGTTCCATTTGATAGCTTGTTTTAAAAGACAGCAAAAGACATTAATGTAGGTGCTAATATTACTTCCAAAAAATAGAAATCGATGAAAGTGAAGTACAAAATGTGTGAACATTAAAAAATACTAAAGGAAGGTATTTTATAAATAATTATGAACAGGAAACAAAAAGAAGAAAAAGCACAGAGAAAAAATATTCCATATAAAAACATAAAAACAAATTACGAGGCAATGCATACATATTACAAAATCTTTTCAATTGAGAATGGACTTAAAATTGTAGGAGCACAAGATATCAAACTAACATAAGAAGAGAAACAATATCTCAGAAGTATTTATTTTATCTGATTTTGTATGAGCAGCATTAGACTATGAAGTTTTACTGGAAAAAATTGCTATAATTGTTGCTACGGTTTGAGGAATCCACAAAGATTAACTTTTTGCACTTACCTCGTCAAAGATTGAAAGCAGAATTACTTTTTACTTTTCTGATGAATAGGGCCAAATGTGTCCCAGTTAAGTAAAATCCTTGCAGCACTGCACAATCATGAATATTCATTTCCCTGCTATTGCAAGCAAGCTCATAAAATGGTTAGTTAAAAAGTAAAAACAAAATCACCTGCAGAGCAATCGTGGTATTCTTCGCAGGATATTTCCCCACCAGTCCTTGTTCTTTGCGTTTCTTGAATTTCCTAAAGTAGTCCTGTATCAGGAAGGTGGCATAGAACTTCCCCACGGTTACCTCATCATCTAAATGAACAGACCAGACAGATCTCTCCCAAGTCAGCGCATTTTTCAATAGCCTGTACACTCATATCTGATTTGGGGGCAGAAAATGTGATGGGTGCACTAGGCACTATGCTTTCAGCTTATAATAAATGGACCTGCCGCTAGCTTAAAGCAATGTTTTAGCAAGCACTTTAGGCTCAGTCAGCTAAGTGACCATGAACATAATACTTCACCAAGTTTCACGTACCTCCAAGTAAGCTCATTTAAGTTTTTAATAAAACCAGGAACAGGTTTGTATATGCATAAAAGATGAACTACTGTGTTTAGTTACTGGGAGCAACTGGATTAGCATCAGTACTACAACGAGTTATGCATACTAATGTTCATAGGAGTGACTCTGTAAAAAAAAAAAAAGAAAAGGCAAAAAAAAGCAGCCCTGCTTGCAAAATATTTTCACTTTTTTATTTTTCTACTAAACCAAATTTTCTGAGCCAATACTGTTATTACACAAGATCTTGCCATCTTTATAGTCTTCTTCACTTTAAAGTTTTTGTATTGGTGTCATACCCTCACAATAATACCTGAGCATCTTTCACGTTGAATTTGCTCTGTGTCTCAGATACTCATGCTGGGCTAATATCTTCAGTGACCTTATTGTCACCAAATAACAGAGATTCTAGTTCTGAAGCAAATCCCTTAGCCTTTACGATTACTTTCACATGTTTTTGTGAGCTTCTAGTTTGACTGAAGATTTGGTCCTTAGTTACTTTCTAGAGAGATGATGATAATAACAGGAAATATAAAACAGACATGGCAATTTCCCACATTATTGTCCTGTATCAGCTGTGAAACACTCACAGAAATGAAAACAACTTCTGTCAGTTAATTTGGTTAAAGTCACAATACACACATACAACATATAAAGACTAGCATGTTTTCTTTTTTACAGAGTTACTTCTATGAACAAAACACAAATTTCAAAGCTTTTGAAGTTTAAAGACAGTTACTGTAGGAGGATATTGAAATCCCGTGCTTCATAGTACATAGGTGCCTCTTTGATGTGTCCCATTTGATATTCAGCTGTGGGACTTCGACACCCTCAGGAATAATGCTTGCCAGAAAACCAGGAACAGTTTTCCTTTCAAAAACATTGCTTTTTTGACACACAGTATTCCCCTAAAGGTATCTTGCATGAAGTTAGCTTTTTTGCTTTCTGTTGTGTGGACTAGTCTCTTCATGTCAGTACCACATTGCCATAGCTATTTGCAACCCGGTTACTTGTTCCCTAGAGAAAGATGAAGAAATGCTGTGCTCTAGGTGTCTGAGTTCACCCCACTGTTGGGGCCCACATCCTGACAGATAATAAGGTCCTGTCATTCCGGTTCTCTTTGCTGTGACAGACAGGTGCTTAGTATATCTCAGGATCTGGGTCACACTGTATTGTTCAGACTTGTTAGGCCAACTACCGAAAAACTAATACATACCTTTGATAGAAACTACACTACATTCTTTTAGTTTTATGCCATTTGCTTTATCCTTATTTTAACTAACTAATGAAGCCTTAAAACATGGACAAAGTTTTTTTGTTTGGTTGGTTTTTTGTTTTGTTTGTTTGTTTTGTTTTTTTAACTTATGAACATGTTCTCTTAAGCAAGCTTTTCTCTGTTTTAGTGTTTTAGCTAAACTGAATTCTTGCTTACCATCAGCCATACTTTAGGGTTAAAATTATCACTACCTTGCCTTTCATAGCACTGGTGATGTAAGTAAATTCTTTAACTGATTATAATATAACATATTATAGAGTAACACATCATACAGTAACAGTTGATAAAAAAGGTCCTCCTGTGTCTTTGGTTTACCCATGATATGTCCTACTGTGTCTCAATAATAGCACTTTTTATATTTTTACTAGCAACATAACAGATTTTGCTAATTTAAATTTAACTAGCTTTCTTCTTTTAATAATGATTACTACAAAATTTCATTTTCAGGTTCTGCTTTTATGGCAATGAAAAGGATGGGGAAATCCAATCCAAGTGCATTACTGCTTAAACTTGCTTATATCTCCATGAAAAAATCTGTCTCAAAATGGATCCTCAACCATTCAAAACAGTCTCCTTTCAATTCGCAGGATGTTTTCACTCTAATGGCTTAAGTGAGTTCTATTCATTTGAGGAAGTATAATAGCATTTAGCTTCAATAAAAATGGAGATGGACTCCCATCATTGTATTTTATTTGTCTTTAAACATATCAAAGCAAAAGGAATTATAACTGTCTTAAAATATCTTCATTGGGAGACCAATCCTATACAGAAAATTATTTACAGCATTAAAAAGTCTCCTCTGACAAATACTGACAGAAGTGTCACAAGTCTCAGTCTCCTCAGTTCCCTCCGGAAAGTAGCAGGGGTTACAGAGCTCACAAGAAAACCTCAGTGCTTTTCTTGTGCAGATTCAGTCTCAACACTAGAGAGCTTTCTAATTGACTCCTCAAATCTAATTTTTAACCTTTTGGTGAGCATTCTTTGATGTATTGTCTCTGTAATCTCTCTTGGCAGCTGCTCAGGACACTAATGGCTCTTTTTTATGAGGAGGATTCCTTTTACACAGAATGTAATCTAAGCCTATCTTCCTTAGTTTAACCAAATCCACTGATTTCTGCAATGTATTCTTGGTCAAAAAAAAAGTCTTTCCCCATCCTTTATTTTATTTTCTTTGAAGTATTCAAACTGAACTTTTCAGGAAGTGATATAGCAAATTGCTCCTAGAAAGAACAAGCACACAGAAGTGACAGACTTGATATAACAAATACTATGGGTTGCACTGAGAGCATGTCTCAAGTCAGGCTATGATGTCGCATGACTACTGACTGTACCTGAGATGACAATACCTGCAAAGTTTCAGAGTGCATAAATGAAGTTCCCTTCTTGATCACTGTGGACATGCGCCAACTCTTTTATGATCATATTAGATGAATGTAGTTCCACTTTACTGCACTGTGCACGCCAAGGTCTGAATGTCCCAAGAGATGCACGTGTGCTTCACAGGCACAGTCAGTTGTACTGCAGACACGTGCACACAAGAACTGGAGCTTGGTCAAGGGAGCCATCCTTGACATAGTTTTTTGAGTAACACACACATAGCCAGACATGGACAGATAGGGAGGCAGCTAAGCGGAACTGACCACAGTATAGACAGACCTGTAACTACAGCTAGTGTCAGCAAAAGGAATCGTTTCAGTAGGAAGTTTTCAGATGAGGGCGAAAAGTATTAGGCAGGACTAAATGGGCTAGCAGGTAGAGACTGGGAAATTTAGAGAAGAGAAAGCAGGTGAATCTTTAGTTGGTGGTATGAAATTCTCTTACTCTGTATTCTTCTGAAATCATTAACTCTTTCAGACATATTACCTACTTTTTTTTTTTTGCTTTTGAAAAGCATTTTCAGTTTTCTATAATGGGAATTTATTGCTATTAACAATTTAACTACAGTAATGACTTACTTAACTGATACCAAAAATTAACTGACTGTTCATTTCTAGTATATATATTTTTAATTCACTAAAACTACTGTAAAGATTACTTTCCTTCTGTTCTGCAGATGTTTCATTTCTGTTCTGAGGCATAGTCATGAGCTCATGAAGGATCTAGTGCACAAAACAGCAAAAGTAATACTGGACAAAAACACTGTACACTAGTCAGCTCAAAACTTCTAAGTGCAAATGATTTCAATATATTGAATTTGGATGGTTTATTTGTATCGAAGACGGTTTTCTGTCTCCTACCAGATTTCTACTTATTATCTGCTTATATATCTGTGTTATTGTTGTATACAATTTTCTATTGAATAGCAAGCTTCAGTAGAAACTAACTTCTACTAGGTAGTAGCTGTTGTACACTCCGATACACTGATATACAAATTTAAAATGGTAGTGGGGCTTTTTGCTTGTTTGTTTGTTTTAGATAAGATGAAATACTTCCAATTTTGAGATTAAGTCATATCAAGGTCGACAGAGAAACAGATTCAAACTGAAATAGAAATTTCATGAATCTTAGGCATTTCCCAAAATGTTCTTACTTATACTAGGCCACTGAAGCCACAATGTTTTCTATCATTTGAGCAATGGTCCAGATTTTCAGACTTCTATCTATACTGGAGAGCTATATTTGCAGAATTAATATTAGCAATGAATTTTAGTATAACTGAAAATAAATATTCAGCTTATATTGAGCAGCAAAATGAAACTGAAGTTAACGGTGAGTTACTATGTAAGATTAATTCCAGGAATGTAATCTTTAACAATTCTGTCAGATTGATTTAGGCAGGCACAGCTTGCTATTCTGAAGCATGCATCTCTATTTCAATAAAAAAAGTAGGGGAATGAAGTTGGCAAGAGGCAACACTAATTCCATGCCACCACCCTAAAACAGAATTGCTTCAGAATATTCGGAAAGACTGAGAGTTGAAAGGAACAGAGGCTGCAGAAAAAGCTCAAGCACATAGTTACAACAATAACAAAGCAGTTTATCTATGCCATGCAAGCACTTAGGTGTAAGGCTAAAAACAACAGAGTAGAACACAAAAAAAGTTGTTTTAAATGTGCAGTATCAGTTCCCCTTTGGATAGTCAAATTTGCTAGATTTTTGTCTTCATCCCCACTCTGAGCTGGCAGCCACACCAGGAGCCAGGGGCTGCCCCCAGCGACAAAGCTGATGCTGCTTCTCGGGGCATGCTGAACAGCAGGGCAGCCAGCATGCTCCTTCTCCCCCAGAGACTGAGAGCATCACCTTCAGAAAGGGAGCAGCCTCCACCACCAGCGGGCCTGGGATCTTGAGTCTGCTTCCAGACCTGAGTCTGATCAGTCTTGAAAGCTGCTGTAACACTATAAAAGTACAATAAACTACAAAAAATACCAGATGGTTACAACGGATAGGCATGTTGGAGAGCTAGGTATGTAGATATAGCCTGGGTGTGGATGACACCATGCAACAGATCCTGCACCTTTAAAACTTGAAGAAGCAAGTAAAAAACAGTCACTTAAACCTATACTACAGCATATTAATAAAAATGTATATAGGCTAAATATATTTATTAGTGTACATATATATTTTAAAAGTGATATAACCAAATATTTGATGTTGCATTTTACAGCACATAAGAATGAGTAATATATGTGCCTTGTAGTTCTTGCAAACATATTAATATCATTGGAATTTAAGTATCTGTTTACTTGGGCCATATTTGTATCTCAATCATACTGGCATAAATCAGAACTAATTCCATTTTCTACTGGCAATGAAATTGCTCTGGTTTAAACCAGTAAAACTGGGATTATTTAGCCTCTCACTTTAACGATTTAGCAAAAATGTTATTTTTAATTTGGCAAGTTTTTTTTTTAGGTTTCTCACAGAATTATTCAATATATATAACCTAAAATGTGGTGTACATTGTCAAGCTTAATTAGTACAAAACAAGGCTAAGTGTAGGTGTAAGAAGGCATTTTTTCAAGCAAGCAAATAAATACAAAATATATCTTCCTCTTTTTCTTTTTTTCTAAGGAAGTTGTATTAAACCTAGTCCTATCTATATTATCTAATCTAGCAGGATATAACATTCTCTATATTTATTGCTGTTTTTTTCCTTTAACGGTATTACAATTTAAAATCTTCATAATCATATTTCTTTGATTCCTAACCATCTGCAAAGCCCCAAATGCACAGAAAATCGCACATTGCAACGTATCATACTCACCACCAGCTGGAGGGACAACTTGATCAAGTAATTTCATGCTGGTTTTCTTCCATATTTTCTTTATAACTGCTCTAAGTTCTTCATTTGCTTGCTCTAGGTTACCTGTTGCAATGAAATAGAAAAATGGAGGATGGCAATTATGTTTCAACCAACCGCAAGTAATGGTTGCAAGTAATGCAACTTGCGGTAACCAACCACAAGTAATATCCAAGGGTGATCCCTTGGATATTATTAGCTGAATACAAATAAAGGTTGTGATAAGGACCTTTTTTTAGCAGCCTAAGCTACCTAAACATATATAGAAATAATACAACAATAATTAAAGGAAGAAGTGGTAAAAGAAAGTGTGCACCTATGGGATTACCACCTCAGTCTCTGGAATATTGCAGAAGTCAACAGTTAGTTGCAAATCTTAACTGTACTTTATAATGGCTTAATACTTGCACCCTAAATAGTGCATGAAGTGGTGGCTTGATCTTTGCAGGCTATTCTGTTTCCAACCCACACAGTAATTATTAGCTAGTATAGGCTTGCAAGTTCTAGCAACTGACTACTGAGGAAATATTTTCTGCTTTGCTTTGCTTTCACCTAAGCCACAAAGATGCCTGGGAAACTTGTTCTAGTCAGCTTGTTACTGGCTGTGGAACACACAATCTGCTGAGAACAGAAGAAAGGAAACAGAGCAGTAAAAGATATGAAGAAAAAGAGCAGTAAAAGAAATGAAGAAATACAGAATGACAGAAAGTTAAATTCTTTGAATATAGCACTTTTTTTTTAAGAATTTTCTCTTTGATGTAAATGATATAAGTTTATTCAATTTGTTAAGAAGTCGCCTCTGTCAAACAGGGGATTTAGCTTTCAAGTGTGAAAAGCTGCTGTTCCCACTGGCTTCCCAAGCTAGTAAGCTGGAGTGCAGGGAGGAAGCAGCACCTTGGCTGGACTGAAAGGGAACCCCATTCACTGCTTTTAGTAGAATTCCTGCTTTGCCACTGTTAAATGTTTTTACCTGGCCAGGTAAAATCCTGTAATGACTTTTGAGATTAGTTAGGCTTTGCAATCAATGTCTCTCTTCCTTTCCTTTTCTAATAAACTATTCCCAGCAACAGTGAAGAAAATCCATAACCCAAAAGCAAACCAAATCCAATTAGAGGAAGACAGCCTCACTCCTGCCCGCCCCACAAAAAAAAAATTACAGCTTCTCATTGCACCTTTTGACAAGTGTAGTAAAGGCTTCACATGCAAGAACCTTACCTTCTGTTTTGATCTTTAGAGCAGTCCTAACTAAAGCAAACAAAGTAGCATTGAACATGACGGTTCCATCACTGTTCAGTGGCATATTCATGGCTACTAACCTCTGTAAATGAGAAAAGGAAATTTAACTTTGAGGCAAATTTGATAGAAATAAAATCTCCTGCTATGTTCATTCCAGAAAGCTGATGTGTCCAAAGAGTAACAGTGAGAGACCTAATAATCCTGTAACTCTTCAAAAAAATGATAGGTCTTCCATCCCATCCTTCAATCTCAGTCCTATGCTTCAAAGGCTGCAAAATTCTCATGGCTGATTACAGAATTACGGTATCAAAACGTAATTGTGAATTAAAGTAAAAAACTACCCTTTTTCTCCCTAGGATTAAAGAGAAACCAGAAAGGCCACTGAGGCTCACAGGATCAATGCTGAATTGAGGTAGTTCACAAATGTGACAATGAATTAGCAGCAGATTTACAGATCACCTCCTTTCCTTTTGATCCTGTATATACTATTAAATAAAGTTATATGTGAAATAGGGCAAAACCTACCTTGCAGGCCACTCGGTGAGGACATAATTTGCCAAAACCAAGTGGGGGCTGAATGCGTCTTAATAAAGTCACCACATCAAGATGCTTTATTCTTCCCCTAGAATCAATATGTGCCAATTATTAAATACACACACATGCCCAAAGAACACACTATGTTCTGCTTTTGTTGTTAAAAACAAAAGTCTTATCAGAGAAATGATCTAACTTACTTTGCTTCCGGATCATATTCTGACCATATCCTTTTGAACTCATCCAAATGATGGGGGCCCAAAATAGACCAGTCACGTGTCAAATAATCAAAGTTATCCATAATAACAGCCACAAACAAATTGATAATCTAAAAAAAGCATGTGAGAACACAGATTTACCTTCCTTTTCTTCTTCCTCATTCTTCTTCCACAAGTATTTTAACTATTGTAAATTATAGGAGCAGGTTTAGAATTCAGCTAATCATATAAAATGATCTTATAAACAATGCTTTTGGCAGATATTATCAGCTCCCACAGAAAACATTTGCTAACATTTAACTAACTACTGCTCTATCAAATACTTATATGACAAGAATATTATTTTGTCATAGAACATTCAGTCATTGACAGAGGCTATAACATGATTTTGTTCCTGTTCCTTGATTTGTTGGCCCAAACTGCATTAAGGTAAAATATTGAATGATATGGATATATATATCCAACAGTTAGGAAACAACTTTTGTATTAACAGGATTCCATGCCATGCCAATAAGACCTCTGCATATGCCTTTTTAACATAGAAGATATTACAAAACAGAAAACATATAATGCTTAGGGTAGTTCAGAACTCTGTTCAAACACTCTCCTTTTGCAAGGACAAAGAGTACTGTGAGTAGAACAAACAAGCCAACCTAGACCAGGCACCTGGGATGAGCAAAGAATATATCAAAGACTATTTTCATACAAATAATCCATCTGCCATAGATTAAGAAGAAAGTTTTTAGTTCACATCTCATGTGTCATAATTTGAACACACTTATAGATGCACATATACAAATTTGGCTAAGTTTAAATAATTCTAATAACATTTAACTAATTCTAGTAATATTATCAGTAAGTCAAAGGACTCCCAACTTCATTATTCCTGAATATTTAATGATCCTATTGCAAAATACCTGAAACAATAGTTGATGAAAATACTGTTAAATGAGCTTTCAATTGGGCAAACAACCGTTCCTGCATACATGGAAGTATGTAGTCAGAAGAACATCTTGCACATAAGAGCACAAGGATTTAGGCATGAATATGAAAAATATAACATTGCAAGATATCACTTAGATACGGGATTTAAGATTATTTTCTCACTCGAATACTTTGCTAGGTCAGAAAAAAAAAAGTCAAAATGCTAAAACGCACTTCTAATAAGCACAAGCTGAACTCACCAAAAATGCACAAAGCATATAAAAACTGATAAAATAAATTATGGCAAAATTGCTTCCACAGGTGTATTCTTCCCCTGGATTATAATCAGATTCTGGATCACAGCGTTTTCCAGGCAAACATGCCAGCATGATTTCCTGCCAGGCTTCTCCAGTTGCACACCTTTAGGTCACAAAGAGAAATTAAGTATTATTAGCTCAAAATGAACTAAAGATGTATTGATTTATTAAGTTCTGACAAAAATGCTTGCAGCTGCACAAGGACAAAAAAAGATTGTAAATTCCAGAGAACTAGAACTAATAAAAAAGTATAGTGAATGTTTCAGGAATGATAAGTTTAGATTTGGCATTGTAGACCCAAAACAGGGGGCACCAAAAAGGTGTAAAAACTGTCATTTTCAAATCACATATTTAGAGCTGTGGCATTGTTATGTACAAAAATATGAAACAGAAGTTAAAAGCACCTACTGGTAAAAGAGCAATGGCATTCTCCTCTGCATGGTTAGGGAAAAGCTTGCCTTACTTTCTTTATTGCACTTTTGGCGTATTTGGGAAATGCTTGTGCATGGACATATAATTTTGAATATTTAAAAACAATTACATACCTATGAAATTTTTGGTTATGTTCAGTACCTAATTTCAGTTATGGCTAAAGTTTATAAGCATAACAATCCCACTGGGTGAAGTCCGTGGGCTAAGAGAAAACCTTTCAGTTTTGTTAACTGGATCAAGATAAGCGGAGCCAGGAGAAGATGGTTTCTACTGCATCCTCTTCTGGCTATACCATAACACCATGAGAGACAAAAAAAAAAGCCAGTACTTCCATTTTCAGGACTGGATCTCATAGGTCAGCAGTCTTCAATATCTAAAATCTGCATCATTGTAGTGGACTACAGATGTTGAACCAGTGGGATTCTCAGTTCATCTTTTTAGTAACATACTCTCTTCTTTTTCTGTCTTTAGCATATTTTATGGAGGTAGACAATCATCTCACAGAACATGACAGGAATTTTTGTACAAGGAATAACTAAAAATGTATTTAGTGTTAGTTTCACTATCAACATCCTCAAGTTTGATTCCAAGCTTTTCTGAATTAAATATTGAAAATTGAAGTTGATGTCCAATTAAACTTCTAAATAGTAAAGACAAAGCATTTTTAGGCTTGCTTGGGAACTCTATTAGTAGCTTGGATTTTCAAGTGATTTTTATTTAACAGAGAATAAAATGTTGCTATCAACTCAAATATACAGAAATTGCCTATAAAATATTGATTTGTAACACAGCTTGCTAATGCAGACCTCATTCTGCACAGCTTATAAAAAACAACATCCTATCCTACTCAGGTTGTATATACCTATAAATTGTGCATGAACAGATACCTAATGTTAAAGAAGCTTTTGCTGATTTCTGACTGCCTGTGACAAAACATTCTTAAAATTCAGCTTTGGCTTAAATCTGCAGCAAATGTGGAAGAAATACAGCATGTGGCGATACAATTTGTTTGAGTCAGAGGACTAGATTCAACGCAGCTGTAATAAGGAAGGTTGTGTGACAGAACAAAGGTCCCTCTTTCTCCTCTTGGTCCTCCTTGGAATCTGTCCTAGAAATTCAAAGTGACTCACAGAACAAAGCACAGAACTCTCTCGAATAGGCTAGCTCCAGAACTACAAACACTGTTAATGTTGTTAGCTGAACTGCTTTTGGAATCTGTACTCTGCACTACGCCATGCAAACACATCTGCTTACTCAGACTTGGTTTTGGTATCTCCACATAGCCCTGAATTCTCTCTGCTATCTTTTGATGTTCTTGCCAAATAAGTGCTGCAAAAGAGGATCCCTCTTTAGGACAGGCTAGCAACAACACATAGGAACCAAGCAGAGTTACAGAATCCCTGCAGACTGAGTTCTCCAGATACTCACTTCTAGAGGCATTCCTGACCCAGGTCATTCCCTCTCCTTGCTCTAGGCCATTCTGAAGCACTTCTGGCAAATGTTTACTCTGTTCTTAAATTCTTTGGTGATGAAGATACTATCATCTCCCGAGATTATCTACATAAGTGCTTAGCTACCCTTAGGAGAAAGTTTTTCTTACTGCTTCTCTGCAATTGCCGTTCTGCAAGTCAAACCCACTATTTCTTGTCATCGTTTCAGCAATGTAAAGAGCTTATTTTTTACAAGCAACTTTTCACATTTCTATTTGTAGAGCTAGTTGGCCTGTATTTATGAAGAATAAAGTGAGGACACTGTGTTTTTTTACTTTTCCAAACAGTTGTACAGTGACAACAGAGCTGACCATATCTGGGTTCTGTTTGATGACAATTACTCTAAAGATGAAATGTTTCACTATAATTGTTACAACTTTAGGTCTTCATAACCTGGTTAGAATTCAGCTGTCCCAATGACTTGTATCTGCACAACTGAAGAGATTTTGTACTTGTTATACTAAATTGTTTCTAATTTGCAAATACATTTTGAGCAAATTTTTGGTGCAATTTCCATAGATCAATTAAAAAGGATGCATTAAGCAAAACATTAAGCTTTGCTCACCTGAAGAGAAGCAGCACAGCTTGAGGAAAAGTCTGAAAATTGTTGTTTCTGTTTATTTGATTGTTGTCCCTCATGGCCACTTTTCCAAATACCTACAGAAACAGACAAGATTTTGACTTTCAGCCCAGTGAGTTAGTGTGTCTTATGCTGTTACCCTCACTTCAGTATGTATGAAAAACACTGTCACAAATATACTTTCTCTTTAGATTTTTTTCCTTATAATAATGTAAATACATTAACTATATCACATTTATACGATAATTTTTATGCCTTTAAATTTGCCACTGCTACTTAACCATTGTAATAGACACAGGTCTATATTTTAGATAAGAAAATAGCATTTGTTTTAAACCAGCACTTACAGCCTCCCATTCAGATTAGAGCCCCATTATGCTAGGTATTTTGCAGACTTGTAAGAAATCATCAATAACCACTCTCCTGAAATCTTGAGTCTAAATAAACAAGAGATATAAAGATGGAAACCAAACACAGAGAGTCTGAGCACCTAATCCTAGTCAGAGTTCAGAAGTGGGAAGTGAGTTCAGATCTCTAAAATTCAATTGCAATTTCTTGCAAAGGGCATATTTGTTTTTTAACATATCACATTCATATACTGTGCTTACTTTCAAGACTAAAAATGTTGCAATTACCTGCATTCCAATGACAGCATAGATGAAGAACAGCATGGCTATCAAAAGGGCAACATAAGGCAGAGCCTAGGAAAGGGACAGGTGCATTGTATTTTAATCCTTTCACAACATAATTTCCATATCCACTTACAAAAATAATTTCTCTATGAAACAGAGTTTTTTTCAAGGTTTTTCTTTTAAACAAGTGTTAAAACATTATCACCTGACACTCTTAATATTCTCCCACACATAACTAACATAAGACCTATCGTTATATCCCCATTATGCTTCAGTTTATTTCTGTCAGTAATTCAGTGAGAAGAGCCATCTTTAGCAGTTTTATATTTCATTTTTTATTATTGATTCTGGCAATATAAAATACTTCCTGCAATACAGTTATAGACTTCCATTAACTTTCCATTCTTTAGAGTTGTCAGGGGCAGGGATTCAAAGATCCATTTGCTACATTCATGAAATCAGATGAAATTCCTCTCTCAATTTCTTCTGTAGTCATCTAAGATCATGTATGTCTTTCATGTATCAGGCCTATCTTTTAATTAAAAAAAATCCTATTTTTTACAAAATAACAATGTTGAGTACTATAAAAATATCATGGTAATATTACATGACGTTTGGACTCACAGAAGCAACTGGCAATGTTTCCTAAGGAATTAATGTGAAGCTATTTTTAAATGTCTAACTGTTTAGCATTACTTTCCAAAGGAACATTATTTGCTTCATAAAAGGTAATGCATACATGCTTGCAATTCAAAAGCAAATTTAAATGAAATTTACTAACCTGAAATGACTTAATAAACGTCCACAGTAAAGTTCTGATTCCTTCTCCTCTGCTAAGCAGCTTCACCAACCTCATCACACGGAAGAGACGGAAAAAAGTGATGGAGATTCTAGCGCTGTCTTCGGAATTCTGAAGAGTATCACGAAGAAGTCAAACCAAACACAAACCCAAACATGCAACACTTCCAGAACAACAACATCAAATGCAAAGGTGGAAGAGGTAAGATTTGAAAATGTATCTTGAGGGCCTTTTCACCTTGATAAGCATGATATGGAAGGAAAAATTACATGCTAAAAACACAGGACCTGTAGAAATGCTTCACACATCACATGCATTTCCAAGTTTTCTGGTTTGTTAATAAGGATCATGTTGGGTTCATTTGACTTCAATAGTACATTGACAACAAATGCAAACCACTGCATACACCTTTCTAGTAAGACAATTATGAAAAATACAGAAAAATTGGTGGAAAATAGAGACATGGTAAAAAGAATAAACTCAAGTAGAGGTAAAACCACTGGGGCCAGTTTACTAATCTTACCCCAGACTCATCAGTTGTGACTGTTTCAGTTGGCTTTGGCTTTAAAAAATTAAGAACATTAAATATTAAAATCAAATAAAAGACCAAAAAATCAGCTTCACCATAAACAAAAAGAATGGACATTTTCATTTCTAAATGTAAATGAACAATTTAAATTCAATATACTTTCTGAATAAAATGATATCTTTATTAAAACTTTCCCTTCAGCATTTCATATTTTTTGACTCAAAATAAAACACTATTGGGTGAATCAGATTAAAACATAGTTGGCTGACTCATTCAAAAATCTACAAACATAAGACATCTTTAAAAGACTCATTGTAGACTAAATATAAAAATAAAATACTGTCTCCCATGTAAGTCAATCAAAATTAGCTACTAACTTTCACTGAATGTAGGGAATTGTAGAAGTAAGCCTTAAGTAAAATTCAAGAACAAAGCTTTGGGTAAAACTAAGATTTCAAGATTCCTTTACTGCTGTGCTCTTCTTGAAGGTTAATTATTCTATCACTAGAATAGAAGTGATAGAATATTCAAGTAAGTGGATTTTATATTAAATCAGGAACTCTTTTAAAACAAAGTACTTGTGTGAACCTCACTACATTTTCAAACTCTGCCTTCTTTCTTTGAAGAAACTGCCTCAGCATACAAAATAGTTGGACACCCAGGCAAAGCAGCTGCCAGAGTTAAAGGATCAAGTGTGTACACTCCTTGTGCACTGAGCCTTCACAGCAGCTTCCTCCAAACTGAATGGGAAAGTCCTTAAAAACTTTATAGCACTAGTCAAGCGACTGGCCTAACTCTGTTGCTTAAAACATGCGCAACATCCTTTGAAAGTTGCACCGTTTAACAACTCTTGTCACATATAAAGGCTCCAGTCAGTGCTGCATCCAACACACTGACTAGATGAGGCATTTTCTCTATGTCAGCCCTTACTGTGTAAAATCTTGAATATTGCTGCCAGGTAGCATCTAGGGGCTTCGTAAAAACTGTTTTGTCTATTACTTTTTTTGGAAAACATATAAAACATAAAGGTACCACAAGGGTACCTTTACAATGGTACAACAAGGTCAGAAGTCCTCTTTGTTCAACTAAATGCAATTTATACATATATTAATGTCCTGTCAAGATTCCAGTGATTTTTAGGGTGAGAAGGAAGAGGTTTAAAACCGTTTAAGGGGTTATGACTAAACTGCTGCATTAATGTTAACCAAAACTCAGATCTTCCAAATAGACTTCAGTAAGAATATTTGTAAAATCAGTTATAATATCTGAATTTTGTAAACATTTTTATAACACTTATAAATATATGTGCTACTCATAAAAGTTATTGCATTAGAAATTCCCTGAATACTTAAACAATTCAAAAAAATTCAAAACATAGATTGAGAAATTCATAATCACAAACACCATAAATGTCAAAAAATCCTATAATGTGGAAACAATTTACAAAGCTGTTTACTTACATCAGTCACAAACTCATACTATAATATACCATATTATTATTCTGCAGAAATAATTGCTTTTTGTCTGAATTTTTTAAGGAAAAAGTGTTATATTTACACTCTCTGCAGATCTGGCATGAAGCTTCACATTAACCTCTGACAACTGACTCTCTGAGACAGATACAGTCTTACCAAAGGGGCTTTACTGGTACTGACTATTTTTTGTTACAGAAAAAAGTAGTATTTGAAAGATAGAAAACAAAGTATGTTACAGTATCCTTACATGCTGATATCATTAGGATGAAATAAAATAACAGATTTTTCATTTAGAAGTTTTTCCACTAGCTTTTAAAGAAACATTAGGTCCCAAATAAAGAAGCAAGAGTATAAGGATATCAGTATGTAAGGTGATATATAAGAACTTTTTTTTCTACAGATTTAAATTCAAATTCTTTCTCCAAGAAAAATTCACAAAGGGGGCTATGCAAAAATCAGTATGCATTATGATAACAGGATTTCCTTAAAAAGTTGCTAATAACCTCAATCAGGTATTTATTGCCGCTCATGAAAAAAAAATGTGCATATAAAAGACATGGAGCTACGGCCGTGAGTTCAGCAAAGGGCTACTGTAAGAAGCATTCCTCATGAGTAGAGGCTGAAAGATGGCCGAAAAGAGAAGGCTTAAAAGGATCTTATCAATGCATCTAAATATCTGTAGGAAGGATGTAAAGATGGGGCTGGACTCTTTCTTAGAGGTGCTCAGTGACAGGACAAAAGGCATCAGCCACAACCTGAAACGGAGGAAGTTCCCTCTGAGCACAAGAGAGCACTTGTTTAGTGTAGGAGTGACTGAGCACTGGAGCAGGTTGCCCAGAGAGGTTGTGGTGTCTCCATTCTTGGAGATGCTCAAGAGCCACCTCACACACTCCTGGGCAACCTGCTCTCAGTGACCCTCCTGGAGCAGGGGGTTGGACCAGATGATATCTGAAAGTCCTGGCCAACCCCAACCCTTCTGCGATTTGGGGATTTCCTAAGCAATAGCTCATTGTTATACTGCTCACTTTGCAATGAAAGTAAAGTTCCAAATAAATGTCCTCGCTTTGGAAAAGGTCACCACAAGTCAAAACTGTGACTAGTGTGAAGCTGATTGCATCATGCATTAGAAGCAAACTGTAGCTCTGTGGTTAATAAAAAAATAAACATGGTACAAAACCAGTGGATATTAGTGTACTGTGTTGATCAAAATCTTCTTGTTAGAGATTGTGCCAAAGGGTATTGTCACATGCCAAAACAAATTAACATATAATAATGACACTGTTGTTATTGCAAATATAAAGGAAACTTCTGAATGACAAGTATGACAACAACATAGATGGGAGAATATTCAGGTTGCCAAAATATCTTTAAAAACACGTGTGTGACGTGTGTGTGCACGCACACACATATACAATTTGCTCAGGGAATAACTGCTGGGATTCAGTTTGCTAATAAGCATTTCTTTTTCATTGTCTTATGTTTGCTCTCTATATTCCCATCTCAATATGAATCAAATACTCATACAAATCATTTACTATAAATTTTGAAAAGATATTGAGTACCCCGAAGTAGATGAAAAATTATATTTCTTTCTCGTAAGAGATGTATTCTCTGGTAAGAGATAATACATTATTTTCATGACATGACATAGCATATTATTTTGGTTACTAACATAGCCTTAGTTTTTCGTTCAAATTACTAAATTGTCAATACTTAATACCTTCATGGAGGAAACTCAGAAATTTACCTCTATTTCCAATTTAACACTGTAACACAGTAGACTGCATATTGTAGTAAGATTCAACACCAACTAAAGCAGATTTTTTTTTTCTGAACTGTCCTTAGGTTTTTAAGAGATACATTTGCAGAAGTCTATAAAATGTATTCATAGTATTCACAAAAAATGAATTTGTATCAACAAAGTACATGATCTAGTAGGTGATACTGATGCATGAAGTGAGATCCAAAACTAATGCAGCGCTTTTAGTCAAAACTGGTACCCAAAATCTATCACAAGAGGTGGAAATGAGGGCTTGTACTCTATGTAAGCAGCAGCATGAACTGTGCCACTAGATACTAGTGAGTGGGAGGTTACAAAAAAGCATACACTGCCCTAGCTGTCCAATAAAAAAGAAAAAAATATAAAAAGTGTGCCCCACTGTTTGCAAGTCAGCACTAGTGCTGAGGTGGTGGTGCTGATGCTTCTTCATACGAAGTCATGGAAGATCCAATTCTGTTTTTCTCTGAGCAACATTTTTGATTTATCACGTTGCTACAAACCAATATTAGTTGTTATGGATGTAAAGGCTTTTAATATTTTTCTCGTGCTTACAATGGTGAGTTCAAGACAATTTAATATTCCAGAGGACTCAGAACAGAGTGCTGTTCTTTAAGCTCTGTTTCAGCAAAGAATTTGAGTTTTACTTAATTTCAGGATAAGAACAGACCCATAGGGTCTGCATAAAATGTTTACACTAAAGAGGAGGAAAGTGAACTCTCCATTTCTTGACATTTTGGCAGTACATGAATGTTAAAAAGTTGAAAATAAAAACTGTGAATTAAAACCTTTGTATCTACTGTAACAATGTGATCATGCCACTAAGTAACAGATTGTTGGTCATTCAAATGGTTTTTCAGCAAATATGAACACACCAGATTGAAAGCTCTGCTATTTCCATTTAAGAGAATGACTTTTCATTTACATGTTTCATTACATTTATTTATCTCTCAACATCTTCTCTGTAAATTACATACTTTAATATTCCAGAATGACCACACCTTCTGTCTCACAATTGCTACTCTAATTTTTTTTTTGTAAAGAACCATATTATGACCATTTTTATGACCACATAAGATATTGTGTCATGTGAAACTCTCTGAAAATAAATGGTTACCAAAAAGCAAAAATAACTATATGGTTTTTAGTAGTGCTTTTAAATTTTGTATTGCTATACCATATATGTATTTACTTGTATATACTTGCCTCTAAAATTTTCTAAAAATAAAATGAACATGAAAACCAATTAGGTTCAGAAAAGAAGAACTGGTTTAAGGAAGCGATATTAAATGGCAGAGTAAATTAAAAAAAAAAAAACAATCATAGCAAATGATGCATTGTCAATATATGTTGCACTGAGGTGGAATTTATTTGGAATCAGTCACTGATCCAGTCTCAGGATGCTGAGAAGTCCTGTAAATTGCTGAATATATTAAACATATTGACTTCCATGGAGTCTGAGAATATTCAAAGGGCAGTAATTTCCTAGATACTGTGAAAATGGGAAGTTACTGGATCAGAAGAATCAGCCTCAGGGCATCATATACATTGTTATAAAACTTTTAAAATAAAAATAAGGATAAAACAAGAAAATAAAGAGATGACATTTAATATCCTAGATTTAATACTGTAATTACACTGATATGTAATTAGAAAGTCCCACCCATTTGCTTAAAAAAAAAAGTCAGATAAAAGTGTGACAGGTACTAGAGCAACTTGCTGGCTATTGGAAATAGTCTAAAGTTACACAGCTACAATATCAGAACAAACCTAGTTGGTTCCACCATGAGGCAATTTTATATGTCAACCTATAAGAATGCTTAGTTTATCTCTAAGTTGTGTAGGTTATTTTAAGTATTTACATTCTTTAAATTTTAATTTACATTGATCAACGTAGATGGCTGTACTAGTGCAACATATGATTTTACATTAGTGCTAGCAATTTACACTATTTCAAATCATCCCACTTTCAAACAAGACTGAGCATCCTCAGTTTAAGACATTTCTATAGTGGATAGTTACACGGGTGCCATTTCAATGGTGCCTGAAATCCTACTGAAAAAAAAAAAAAAGCCTTGTTAGCATATTAGCAGGATTTTGCTGGACCACTGTTATTGTTAGGTAAAAACTACAGGTAGAATGGCACCTTCTAGAAGGTCAATGAACAGATTCAAAAATTTCAAATTTGGATGATACAAATCTGCACAAAACTAACAATGTAGGAATAATTTGACAGAATCAAAGCAACAAAAGCCATGTGCAAACCCATAGATTTCCCATAGCAGTTTGAAGAATTCCCTATTTCATGTTGAAAATGGGAAACCAAGCCCAGAAACACATTGAAACTACAGTATGATGTTGACTTGTACAAACAAAGCACAATAACTTGGGAAAGACCAGAACTGAACAATATTTAGTACACAAATAAAGGAATCTGCTGTGCAGTACCAGAAAACAGCAAAGATGAGTCTTTTCTCTAGCGACTGTAGCATGAAAAACTAATAATGACAGTGTTAGTTCTTGTCTAAAATCCAGAGTGTGGTGTACATTTTAGCTGAAGATCACTACTTGGATCTTCAGAATATTTTCAAGACAATTGTGTGAATTACTAAAAAGAGTGTTCATCATAGCTGTGTGCTCAGCAGCTATTAGTTCCAAGTAATGCTGTTAAATCAACACTTAAATACAGAGTTAAGTATAGGGCCAAGGATAGGGACATCTTGTATCATAACTGGAACACATTAGAGCTATTTTTCAGTATCTCTTCACCATGAGGTATATTTTTCAGCTATTAGGGAAAGTGATATTCTCCTCAAATACTCTTTACAGTAACGCGGTCATTATATTCTCAAACAGTTAAACACAAAATCAGAAGGAAAGTTTAAGGTGAATCAGCCTTAAAATTGATTTGAGAATATTTATTTCTTGAACTGTCAGTTTGCAAAATTTGCATCTGAATAAAGAAATCTGAAGTCTTTAGAGTTAATAATCTGTGCATGCTGGAAGGCATTTTGCCATCTTCAAAAAAAAGTCAAAACCTGATAAAAGAATATATACCTTTTTCATATTGGGTTTAAATATATTAGTAACATGTATTACTGTGCTTACCAAAAGGACTAGAACCAAAGAAGATTAAAAACTCTTCACATCACTGTTTCTCAACAGCAGCTACTGCAAGTAATGGATGTTGTCCAGGCCAATGTTAAAAGGCTCTGAAGGGAGACCTGTATGGGCACAGTATGAGAAGTATTTCTTTTGGCAGCAGCCCTATCCTCCTTGCCCTCATCTGCTCATTCTTGCCCCATCGTGCCCCTTACTTGTGCCCGATCCAGCCAGCTCCAGAGCCCTACAAACACTTGTGGAAGCACAGTAGCCAGAAGGGCTGGGAGTAAAGGCTGCTTCAACTTATAGAAATGCCAAAAGAAATCCTCATCAAACCATAGCCTCAATCTAGATCAGCTTGAAAAATTCAAGCTTCCGGTAGTAAGGTTTGTGGATCTGAACCAAGCCTGGAACTGTCTTCAAGATAGATCTTAAGAGTATTGCATTTTTCTTCTTTTATGGTCCTGGAATGCTTAGAACAGCTCACAGCTTATTAAGCAACAATTCCTATTCTGCATTTTGGGACAACAGTATTATCCTCATATTCACAGCTGCACAACTCAGTTACAGTTCAAGCTATTTTTTCTACTCATGACTGGAGTGACAGGATCCTAGAATTTGGGTTCCCAATACAAAGCACTGTGGAAAACAGATTTTAAAATGCATTTTCTTTTCTGAGAAACTGTTCCAATAAAATGACAATGCTAATCACAAGATGGATCCGGATCTTTAACTTTTAAAAATTTACAAAGCCTTGTGACCAGGCTTTGAATACTTTTTAGTTAGGCTTTACAGAAATGTAGCTATAGCATTGAGGTTTTCCTCTCTACTGTCTTTAGATAAAATGTGTTTACAATCAAAATCTTAAGATTCTGCAGACTCTTTCCTTACGTTGCTAGGAGTTTTTTAAATACATAGGATTTATTAGTGACTGGACTGAATTCCCCTACTAAGACTTTGGCGAAGTTTTCTGCCATGTTTCCCCCATATAAAAAATATCTACCATCTGAGAATATTATTTATTTCAAATTTAAATTCTTTCAGGAAGATAATAAATAATGAATATTAAATGTCCCTTCTAAATTTGAGTAAGTAATAAAATACGATACAATTTGGGTAAGTAACAGCACCCACTAGAACCCGCTAGCTCACAATCTGGGATGGATACAAGAAAATATCTAAGCTAAATATCTTCAAATAGCACCATGTACTTATTTACATCTATGGCTTTCTCCAATTAATCGGTTATGTGATACAGTGTAGATACGTGAATGCTGGGGCCCAGCATCTCCACAATTCTTTCTGGATGAAACTTTTTTCTCTGAACGATAAATAGGTAAGATGCTCAGCAGATGAAACAGGCTAACTTCTAACTTCCCCAATGATTCTGCACATTTACTGAACATTTTGATTTGCTGATGTGGATCCTTCCTGTGTGGAGCCAGGTGATTCTCCCATCCTGAGGTCTTAGGAGGCCATAGAGAAAAGAGACACTTTCCTCTAATATTTGATTTTGACTAGTTATACAAAGAAGTATCAAAGTATGAAAAGCACCTGCCCATCTGGTTTCATTTTCTCTTTTTTTTTTTGCTAACTTTCATTTATCCTTTTCATCATATAGCTCTCCTTGTTAAAGACAGCAAGCAAGGCAGAAAATAGCAAAACTAAGTGCCCTCTTATTTGCTTCTTGGTAAGGGATCTTGCTCTTGTCCAAATGCCTACATGTGTATAGGCATGTATACATATTACTGGGAACTTTGGTGAAAAGATGGAATTTTCAAAGCAATTCTACATCAACATTCACTGCAGCGGGGAAAGTAAGAGAGACATAAATACCATTTTTTTCACTGTATAGAAAGCCTATTTTTTGTGCACACTTTCTGCTACATGTCATAAGACATGAAAGCAAAGATTAAGCTAAAATCCAGTTTTCCTGTGGGAGCATAAAAAAATGTAGGCAACTGAACCTTGAAAATAACTTTATATTGAATTACCAGGGTCAAGCTACCTAACGAAATCACTAGACTTCAAATAAAATGGTAACAAAGGTCTAATATTTCCTTTTTTAGACATAAAATGAATTTGAACTATTTTCTATGTATCTATAGAAAAATGTCTTCTTCATTGTTTCACTGTGCTGTGTGTAGGTGTATATCAATTTACAACATACTGCTTGTATAAACATCTATACCAACAATTTGGCCTTTGATTTGAGAAAATAACAAATTTCTTAAAAAAAAAAAAAAAGGAGTTTGGAGGATAAAATTTACATTTTCTGTATTTCCTAATGACAGCAATTACTTTTTAGTGCATGAACAGTTTCTACTTACATTAACTTCTGTTATAGCAATATCAACGACGCTACCAACAACAATTAAGGCATCAAAAGTGTTCCATGCATCAGTGAAATAGTGCTGTTAGGACAAGCATTCAGCAGAAAGAGAGCAAGAGAAAAACACAAACAGAAAAGAGAAGAAAAGGACAGTGTTATAACACAGAAACATTCTAGGCTTCTCTGATGTACCACTATACAATCTTTCCCTTTCATAGCTAAAAAGAAATTGGTAGAGAAAAAGGCTATTTATTTCCCATATCAACATAATCGACCTATGACTGGTCTGTATTCAAAGTTTAGAGATATCAGATCAAAATCTGTGACTTGTCCAGATGATGGAAATAGTGGGGAGACAGAGAAAGAGAAGTAGGGACTGGGGAAAGTAAGCTGGGGTATACTCACATCAGCTTCACTGAGAACGACGTCTACTATGCTGCCAATAACGATGAGGGAGTCAAACGTATTCCAGGCATCACTAAAATAGCCCTGAACAGAGCAGGCAGGGTGCAAACGTTTGTGATTACACATGAAATGTCAAATATTTGCATACTTCTGTTTAGTTTTGCATAAACAGAAATTAGTTAAACAAAACCTGTGGTCTAATGAGGAAACAAAACAAAACAAAAACAATATTGCCTACTGAAGGAAAAGCAACATATGTGTACATGTGTGCATGTGTGTGTATATATATATTTTTGTATATATATACACGTGCAGACGCGCACAGCCACACACATACACAAACACACACATTACACATGCATAACACACCATCATGTAAGCACAAAGTTGGCAAGCAAGCCATCATCCAAAACCCTGTTTTGGACTCCCAGCAGTGCTGAAAACTCCTCACCTATATATACACCCTAAATAGCACAACAAAGTCGCTCTGATAATATTTCTAAAGGACCAAGCCAATGGAAACCTCCGTAACGTCAGTGACTTTGTGATGGCCCCACATAAGTGACTAATACAGTCTCAGGGTCAAAGCTCATCACTGGTTAATCATGCACAATTATTATTCAAGTAAAGGAACTGTGCATAAATATTAGAGGATTAACAATCTTTTATTCATAAATTAGGTTTAAAATTTAGGAACTCGAACTAAATTTGTGGTTAAGACCCAATTCTACAGCCAGTGAAGACAACGCTATAACACTCAGCAACTTGAAAAAGTTCGTAGTGATATAAATGCTGTTACTCCAGTGTTTGAAAATTCATCTTCATAAACTATTTATTCCTTCTTCTGACATGTTCTGGCTTTAACTATATTCCTTATGTGCATGTTATGAGCATACTACTGCAAATGGTCATAAAGTACTATTATCAACTAAAAAGCACCCTCAGCACTGTCTCTTGGCATCAAAACTCTGCATGTTTGTGCAATATTTGGAAAGAAACTTTCAGGTTCCAGGAGCAAACAGTCATTAGTTATGAACACTGGAAGCAAATACAGATTATTCATTTGTTGAAGGTGACTCTATAGACACAAGGTACATAGGTTTTCTTCAAAATGTGGATTCTGCCTAGTTACTACAGAATTTCCAAAGTGCAAGTATTATTTTGTTTTGTTTTGTTTTCTTATTCACATCTTGATTTACCAGCCAACTATGGCTAAGGGACGTTCCTTACGTAACAATGGCTATACAGTACATATTGAATATGCATTTTGCCTTCCTAGTAATTCATTTTAAAATATTATCTTGCCAGTTGCTATTGCAATTTTTAAACATATATTTACAAAGAGTATAAAAGGAAGTATGTAAACCTAACATTAGGTCTTGTTACACTTTTAGACTACTTTAAGGTGATGTTTTTGCTCAGTAGATTATCAGTTATTTCTAGCACAGAATAGCAAAATCTGCTAGAAAGTTGTAGAACTGGACAATTTTTTTTCAATATTTTCAACTATCAGAATTTCTAATAACTTTACAGTTTAAAGGTTATACTCAAGTGAATGATGATTTTAAAATGCTAATTTAATATGAAAATTTGCTCTTGGAAGCTATGAAAGCACAATTACAGAAGGTGACACGTCCAGACAGTATACTACAATGGTTAGAACTGGGCAGAGTATCAGGAAATTCTCATTATGTTTCTAATGCTACTCTGTTTCACAGACTTACTAAAACTATCCTATTTTTAAGTTTCATCTCCTTTAAAAAGAGAATTGCTATAACCTCTTCTTAAGTAAAGGAACTGGAGGAGGTCATACTATTGCTACATCCCTTGGTGCTGTGTGCTTTTGTTCTTTGCGGTTAGATACCAGTTCCTGTTTGGAGGCAAAAGGCAATTTTCATGGATTTATCCTCCTGAACAAAAATATCCACTTCTGAGAGCTCCTGCACTATCACTCCTCTTTTCACCTATCCCATTTCATCAGGACAAGCCATTCCTGAAGTTTCTGCTAAATATAATGACGGACCATCTCAAAAGTCCCAAGATGCAAGATGCTAAAAATATTAGTAGTTGTCAGCTAAAAAAGGGAAGCTACTCTCACAATATTCATTCATATTCCCTACTTCTCTTGCTTAAAAGAAATTTAGATAACTATTTATAAAAAATAAACAACTACTAGCAAGCAGATAATCAACAAAATTCCAAGGCGTGCTACCCTTCTTCCCCTACAACAATGGGAACCAGAGAAAGGTTCTCTAAAGAAAGGCTAATTTCACTTACAGAAAAAAATAACTTTACTAGACATGCTACAATACAAGGCTCTTAAATAACATATTCACATTCTGTTTCAGTACTGCTAAAACACTTTAAACACTTAAGAAACCTTTTCCATCAGTATGGACAAATATTGTTCAAATAGTACATAAAGCAAAAGCATACAAATAAACAAACAAAAAAAAAACTTAAGAGAAAATAAAGATGGTTTTCGGAAAAGGGAGGAATGGACAAGTCACAGCAAATAAACATCATGCAAATAAGTTTTTTTCACCACTGCAATGACCCAAGATCAATTCACTTACTAGCCATCTTTCCTTTTTTCTTACAAAAATCTGATGTAAAATGACATGGAAAATCATTACAAGTTTAAGTAACAGTTGGCTATCATGAAGCTGTATATATGGTACGTGCCAATGTCTTAGATTTCATAGATATATTTTATAATGTACTGACCATGCTAACAGATTTTAGCATATGTGAAGAACAACATGGATAGAAAAACGTCTTTCCTTTGAACTTGCATTGTGAAAAAGTTAATAATTGAGAAATGCTAAATAAATCACAAATCCTGGGGCATATACAGGAATTCAGAATTCCACACAAAAATATGTTTTTGGCATTTTTTTATAAATAAATATTTTAGTCCTTGTAATGCTCTGTTGAAAACTTTCAGTCTCATCCTTCAAAGTTATGTGTGTTCCAATCTCACTGTCAATAAATGTGGCACACACTAAGTATCACCTTTAATATCTGCCACTTATCCAAGTTTTATATATTTCAGAGCTGGGTGGCCGTCTTCAGAACCTTAGCTTTATACAACACAAAGTCATGCCAGGAGTATCAATACTGATAAAAGCCCTAGGTTTGAAGGAACAACAGAAACAGAAGATCACATTTTTAACAGGATTTTTGACAACATATTAAGGGGACACTGTCAAGCAGATCAGAAAAAGAAAGATTTTTATATATTTTAGTCTTACACATTAAATAACAGAGTTTTCATTTTATGCTTTGAGCACCTTCAAAATAACTTTTAAAACACACACAAAAAAAGAATAAAACTCTTATTTTTGTCAGACTAGACTAGGCAACCCAGCAGTGGCACAAACAGAAGAAAATAATCATTTTTTCCTCATAGAACCTAAAACAAAGGGTCATGTTTAGTTTCAGATTGTTCTTAGTGTTAATTCATTTAATAATAATTAAAACAAACCATTATTTTGTTAAGCATGTATCTTTAAACTTTTAAACTAACTTTAAACTTGCTAAAAAACATTCACATTGTGCTTAAGGCAGCCGATTTGCAACTATTAAAAAAATTATACCTGGTAATATACACTGTCAATAAGTGTCTTGCTACAAAATACTTCACAATAAAAAGTTACAAAGAATATCAGGAAGCATCTTAAATGTAATTAATTCCATTTCCTTTCTGCTAATTAATCTCTGGCTTTAACAATCTGATTAATATTATGGTCTTTTAATCCTGTCCTGCTGATTAACAAGTTTAAGGTTTGCTGCACCTAGCAGGGAACAAAGTGAGGACCTTTCACTGACAGTGCCTTCCCTTCAACAATCAACGTTCAGATCCAGAGATCCGCTACAGCGAATGCATCTGATCAGACAGAAAGCACGTTGCAATAGTTAGAACCCCAATTGTACAAAGTCTGAGACTAGTTTGACAACGTGAAATATCATTCAGTACTGAGTCCATAACACCATCGGAGCACTGTGATTTATACACCTATGATCAGATCACTGTATTTTGCATTATCTGCTATTTCTGACTACAGTTACAAGTGCACAGAGAACCAGACGATAAAATGCAGCAAAATCTTCCATGGCTTCAGTGTGAAACAAGGATACAGAAGAGGAAATGCAATCATGAAAAACAATCAGCATACTCATGGTGCTGAAGACTATTAACTATCTCCTCTGAGGTCTCATTATTTTTGTTGTGAAATCCCTAGCAATTAGGTAAGATGGGTGATATAAAAATACAAATAAAATAATCAGAAATTGATACAGTGGTTTGGCCAGGATAGAGTGAGACCAGTGAGACTGGGTAGGCATTCACCCAAAGTTGCACGCTTCACATCCCAACACCAAACTTCAAGGGAAGTGTAACTTGTTCACTTATGGAAGCACATACATAAAGCTAGCTTTAAATCAAGCAGCTCAGGCTCCACAGCAGAGCTAATGGCTAAATGCAAGCTCAATAAATAGTCTTGAAAACTGGATAGTAGTCACACATTTACCCCATGCTGAGCTCAGGGCTGCCAGGGCTCTGAACAATCAGAGATAATTAGTTCAAAGCAGCAGCAAGTTTGCCCAGCCAGCCTGCAGCCAGCCAGTCTGCTGCATACAGCAACAGAAGGGCCCAGACCATGTTCAGATGAAGGATGCAGAAGTCCTGATGACTTTAAATGGGCAACAAAAAAAGACAAATACCAGACTTAGATAGTGAGATCAGTTAAGAGCATGGCTGACTTTTTTCACATCATTTGCACAGCCAGGGACCACATTTTACTTATTTACATAGATATAAAACCAGAATAAATATTAATTCTATTGTAAATGAAAGCAAATTTCAGTTTAGTTTTTCTTTCTTAAATTTCATACTCTCATAAATGATATGTGAGAACTGAACAAATAAGACTAAATGAACTATCATAACTGATTCTCATCATCTCTTTTCTATGAGTAATTATACTTATCAGCATCTTTATAAAAATCTACTTCAGAAAACATGCTTGCATGTTCATTGCTTATTCATTTTGACAACGTCCCTTTAAGGCAAGGAATCTAAACTGCTTGATTGTGGGTCCCTCTGACAAATACCATGCATATAGAGTTGAAAACAAAAAGGTTGCTTGAATATGTAAAGTTATTTATTTTAATGTTTGTAGTACTTAGCTATATTTTATTAAAAAATGTAATTTTGCATTTTAGAAAGTGAAGTATAACATAACATATAGGTCTTTACCCAGGATTAAATTGGTTTAAGATTATGAATGCAGGACGATGACTAGGAGAAGTGGTAATGCTTGTTACAGGAAAGATTTATCTGATTTAGAAAGGGACGTTTTCATCACCTCTAAGTATTTCAGATCTCATCAACTACCTTGTTATATTTTTCTGATATTTGTATCTCATCTCCTGGAGTTACATATAAACACATAATCGGACACATTCCACGAAGATTTCACCGAGAGCTAAATGTAGGAAACAAGTAAATTTTTCTTGTTATTTGAATATTATATAAAGTGAACCTTGTTATATTTAATTCTTTTGGTAATAGCCTGATGAAAGCACATCTAAAACTTACCTTGGGTTTGAATGCAATCAGTTTCAAAACCATTTCAACAGTGAACACTCCTGTGAAAACCATATTCATAATGTCCATTGCATCATTAAAGAGCTTAGACTGTCCATAGTGCTGTGAATGAAAAATATGACACTTTTAGAAGTGAGGGATTGTAAATATTAAATGCAAGTAGGATATAATAGGACACAGTTGGCAAAACTGCAGTCCAGGAAGATTATCTCCCTTAGTATTTATTATGTAGGGTTATATGCACGATGACTAATTGAATAGTGCTGGTCAATAAATAGAGTTTCCTGAAATTTCTGTTTCTGTTAAGATACTGAGTTGAACAAATTTGCCACTCCTCTACATACTAAGAGGATCTCCAGAGACAGTTTTGAGAAGAAAATTCATCCCTCAAAAATGCGGTATTAACAATTCCATGTTGTCTATGATACACTTAAAAATTATATAACTTTGTGTTGCACATATTCAGAAAGCCTGCCGGATATTAGTCAAAGAACAATTTGTATTGTGTCGTAATGATATTTTTAAGGGATAGAGCTCCCACAACCTTACAGCAAAAGCTAGCAGAATTAAGCTATTTTTTTTTCTTATTAAAATCTAAAGTATTGGAGGAAAGAAAGAAATAACTGGGAAAAGCAGACTGAGAAAATGGTGAAAGACAGAGCTTGTGTAGAGCCGAAAAAAATAAAAAGCTAAAATTATATATCTATAGACAGAAAAAACATACATTCAAATTATTGACATATATATACAATGAATATATGAAGAGATGTTTGTATGAGATTGGCATTATCATATAGTTCTAAAGTTGTTCTACACATAGCTTTAAGTTTCTGAAGAAGATACAAACACTAGAGGTATAAAGATGGTATAGTACATATACAAAAAGAACATAGAACAAGTACAAAAGCTACAAGGAGGTGAGTTAATTCTTAAATGCATTATGTAAAAGATGCATTAGGTATTAAATAAAAGATCTAATTCACAAGAAATTATAGAAATGTTCGTTCACAAATGCATGGTCTTTGAAACACCTGCATGGTCTTGGAAACACACAAATCGAAATTATGTTATGCTGCAGGTAAAAGTGTGGCATAAAAAGCTTGATTTTAATAGTCCAAGAAAATTTTATTTCTACACATGACTTTTTAGTGCAAGTAAAGCATTTTATTATTAGGACAACTAGATGCTGTCCTAAATTAAAGGCACTGTATATCCCATATTCTTCCCTGCAGTCCACGTCAAAAGCTTCAAAAAATCTTCTGGTTTTCCTACCTGCATAGCCAAGCAAAGTGTGTTCAGCATGATGAGGACAAACATGATATATTCAAATCCAGTAGAGTTCACCACATACCAGAACTTGTACTGGTAAGGATTTTTTGGAATATATCTACGAAGAGGGCGGGCTTTCAAGGCATATTCTACACACTGACGCTGTAAAAAGTAAACAGATTAAAAATGATTAGACTGTACATAAAAGTGGATCATTACAAAATATTACTTATGATAAGTGCAAACTGTTAAACAGAAGTCTGAAAAACAAGCAATCTATCTATTTCATAGTTTTTTTTTTTTACAACTGTAGGTAACCATGCGGACATATCAAGAAATCCACATACCAAGATCCTCCACATACCAAGATATCAAATAATGTGCATGGAAATTCTGAAATGTTGCCTTTATATTGTGTCACAGTACACTCTAGACTGTGTGCATACATATGTCTCTGTGTGTGTGTGTGTGTGTGTGTGTGTGTGTATGTGTATAGGTATAGTATATATAATACACACAGTGTGCAGTATGGATATTACTCGTCAGGGTGCTATTCAGACATCCTAATTTTAATGAATTATTTAGAATTCATTCCAAGAATCTTAGCTAAATGATAAAGATGACTTTATTAAGTCATCTATATGCCATGCTTTGCCTTTACTCAGTTTTTAATCACAGGTGTAGCAGCACAGCATAAAACCATGTACTCAGAAAATAAATACTGGAGAAGTGTTATGAATAACTGTTAAATTGAGCAGTAAAATCATGTTATACAGATGGAAACTTCATGGATTCACCTCCAACTTACAGGTGTTTGAAATCAAAGGGCATAAGTCTTTCCCTTTGCTTTTGAAGGATGCTTACATAAGCTACTGGTAGAGCACAAACTGAAATATGAATGCTACTCAAAGGTTCATGGTTAACTTCATTTAAATATGCATTACAGTAGAATATGAGTACCTGAAAGATCATGACCGGACTCATGAGTTTGAGTCAAAGGATTAAATAAAAAGTCCACAATTTATTTAGACCTGAATATAAACCATGAGTTTCTTATACCAATGGGGGGGAGGGGAGAAGCATAAATATCTACTTTGAACGAAAAACATAGTATTGGATAAATATTAGGAAGGTAGTATTTATATTCTATTCTTACTGTAAAACTGCCTACAAATAAGTTTGCAAATGCTACATTCTTAGAGCCTGTCACTTTTTTCTGCCACAAAGAAGCTGACAAACTTAACATAACACCCTTCACTAAAAAAAAAAGAAAAACAGCTGAGAGGTTGGGACTTATTGGCAGTAGTATTTACTTTCTGTTTAATTTGCTAAGATTTGTGCTTGGTGCCCTCTTCTCACTCAAGGCAGAAAGGAAGCTCTTCATGCATAAACAAACAAGAATACTTTCAAAAATTAAAGAGTTCATGATTTATTTTAACCTGATTTTTGTCCAGCTCACAGTTCTTATATTCTTGTTCTCCCTGTTCTTGGAATGTAACAATGACAAAACCAACAAATATGTTCATCATAAAAAAAGCAATAATGATGATATAGATGATGAAAAAAATGGAGATCTCCACTCTGTAATTGTACACAGGTCCTACGTTCTCGCCATTTGAGTCAATGGCTTTGTACAGCAGCCTGAAAAAGAAAAAGTGTATCTTTATTGTCATTAAAAGGGCAAAATACAGTAAAACATACAAACTCAGAAGATGGATTTTAGGAAGGGCCTCTTCTTTTACATTTTTTGTAGTACAGCTTTTACTCAAAGGCCTAAAATTTTCAGAATAAACACCTAAATGTATTACTACCATTAAAGCTGAAGAACAGGCCATCAAAAGTAGTTGAAAGATTAGGAATCAAACAATATAACACTAACGATTAGATGAATTTTAACAGGTACACACACAGAAAAAGGAAAATACATATCCAGAAAACAGATGGTGCTTTTATGTTATCTTCTGTGGTGCTCACATTTTCAATTGATTTTACTGGCGAAAGGACACTTGAATAATGAGCATTGTTAATATTCAGTTTAACCTAACATACACTAATCTTGAGTCTCAACAGGGGTATTTCGTGTACTTAGTCTAATCTGTATCCATAGTGAAATTTCAAAATATAAAATACTCTCATATTGCTGAATAAAAATAAATAACTCTCATATTGCTGAAAAATAAAAATTAAAAAAAAAACTCTCATATTGCTGAATTCCTGAATCCAATATTGCCCACTCACTGCTCCATTACACACCACAAAAGCAGTGAATTGCTGAAATACAATTGCAGGAAAAGTGCATAAAGACTTTTATATAAGAGCACTACATTCACAATGATGATATGCTTTTTTGTCTTCCTCCATTAATAAGTTTTAATGTCATCAAATAAAGACTATTTTGCTCTCCAAAGAAGCCTGATAAATTATAGAGAACTGTTCTGGGAAATGTAACTGTGTTAACAAAGCCATGAACACAGAGAGAATTCACTCACGCTGGCCAGCCTTCAAAAGTAGATACTGTAAATAGAGCCATCATAGCAGACAGAACATTGTCAAAGTTGAAATCACTGTTTTGCCAGACCCTCTCTTTGACCATTGGATTATCAACATCTCCATCTTTATAAACAATATATATCCCCCTGTGGAAAAGGGAAAGAAACAAATTGTGATTAGTGAAATATTAGATTAGCCTCAGAGCTATTATATCTTCCTATTCAGAATAGTTGATTTTAGGCCATCACTATTTTTTTTTTAATTCCCTTGATAATCTTGGTTGACCACTTTATGTTTTACTTTGCTGTTGGACTTTAAGATTCAATGCCTTGAGACATGCCAGCCCAACTGCTACAGTTTAAACTATTATGTGCAACATTCACAAATCAAAGGAGTTCTCACCGGCATTCCTCAGGATTCTGTTTTGCCTCATCAGTGCACTTATAGAATTTTCCCTACATATAAAACAACAACAAAAAAAGGTAAAAATGCAGAACATACAAACACATTTATTCTATGACAGGTTCAAAATAGAACAAGCCCTAGCAGTACCAAATCACCAAGAAGTCAGTTAAGCTTTGTTGTTCTTGATGTAGTGTAAATTTTGAGTCTATTTATTTACCTTGAACAACTGCACTCCAATACAAGCAAACATGAACTGCAGCAGAGTTGTAACAATCATGATATTACCAATAGTTCTAATGGCCACAAAGACACATTGAACAACATGCTGCAAAGAAAGAAAAACAGATTCAAACACAATTTTTAGTAGTATCATTAAATACATACCACAAGAGTATAAACACATATTCTTACATGGAGTATTTTTTTAAAATAACTATTTGAGAAATGACATTTTATATATCTAGACTTGTTTTCTAATTTTTTTTCAGAAGTCTGTTGAAATATACCCATTAATATCCACTGATTAAAAATTACAAACACATAGTGGAGCAAGAATAAAAATACTGGTATAAGCCAATGTGTCAGAGCAAGTGAAATGCCCAAAATCTGTGCTCAGCGGAAAGCCACACAAACTTTTATAACTGTCGATAGAATCTGGCCCAGCATGTTTCAGAATCAGGAACGAACTTCTGGTCTTGCCCTGTGATCTCTTTTTCAGTAGGCTTTTTAGTCTGAGGCAAGACTGAAGAGATAGGCCAAAATAAATAAAAATTAGGAAAAGATAAAATTAAAAACCTTAAGTCCTTTTGCTCTGTTTATCGCTCTTAGAGGCCTCAAGACTCTTAAAACTCTGAGGATCTTCACAACCGAGATAGCGCTTGACCTAAGGAAAGAAGAAAAGTTATTTAGTTACGTTTCAGTAAATTATTTATTTATTTATTTTTAAACTACAAAGAGCTATGTTATTGCAATTTCCTTATATATGAAAATTCAGATTCAGGAAAGTCTTAAAATTATTTTTAATATTAATAAAAGAACAATAATTTTAAGACTTTCCTGAATTTGAACAAGATTAATAGTATTGTTCTTTTATTAATATTAAAAATACTATTAATCTTGTAATATTGTAAGACTGATTTTGATTTCTGAAGCAACTTGGAAATTAACAGCTCAAAGGCTTGTCTGATACTGTAATGCAGTTATGTTAGCAAAATACTCTGAGGTACTTTTCAGTATTGACAAGTCTATCAAACACATAATGCAAGCCCTGTAAAGCAATGAATACCTTAATTTCCAACCAACTGAAGATGAAAAGATCTCAAATGACTCATATGTTCTTTGCTTAAGTAGCTAGGCCTGTATTTTGAGAGGAAATAATAGCAGATGGTCTTTTAAAGAACATACTGCAAAACTGAAAACTTGCATAACAGGTGTTCTAGTACAAGTAAAATACAAATTGGGAAACAGTTGACTGACACTCAAGGTAGAACTGCTCCTTCAGTGAATCAATAAGCACCTTTAGATTGTGTGTCATCATGCTTTGCCTGATCACACAAAAAATAAGAGCTACCAGTCACATAATCAATTCTGGTAATAGTATAAATTCTCTCCCCTTCAACTATTGTCAGGTTATATACCACATCATGGCAATGCAGAATTCACTTAGACTCTTCGAAGTGGATTTTACGTTTGGCAATAACACAAAACATCCTGAAGATCCAGGAATTATTTGCTATACAGTACATAGACATGGTATTCTTCCATGTTCTCTTGGTAAAAGTGGGAAGTAGTAATTGGTTTCCAATCTGTATTAGTAAGGAGCTACAACACGCTCCATATAAAGCACATCTCTTCCCATTCCCAATGAAAAACACTGAACTTTTACCCCCACATAAAAGAGGGAATAAAAGAAACTGAAGGACCAAGTTGAGTTTAAACCCCACCCCCAAAAAAAAAAAAGATCACATTACAACTATCATACTTACTGAATACCAAAGGATACCAGTGAAACACCCACAACCAGCAAATCGAGCAGATTAAAATAATTCCTGCAGAAGGACCCTTTATGAAGGAATGCTCCAAAAGCCGTCATCTAAAAGTAGAATTATTAAACATTTATTCTCTACCTGTATTAATTCAAATTCACATTTAGGCTGTTTACAAGACACTTGCCTAGAGTGTGAATATGTACAATAGTATCTCACTTTGTAATTAAGATACAAAACAATCCCGCTATATACATCAGTTTCATTTAACTAAACAGTCTATATGCTCAAACAATATTGTTTTAATTGTTTCAGATATCAACAAACTAGTTATTCTTTTGTTTAAGAATTGATTTGGCTGAGCTGATTCGGTCTTTGTTAGAAAAAAGACTAGCGGAACCATAAAACTTCCAAGCTTACTGAAATACTAAAATGTAGGAGCAGGTTCTGTCTCCTGATGTTCATATCATCTTTGGAAGGAGCTGAAGAGCTACTCCAACAACCTGAGAGCAAAATCTGGTGTCAGTTCAGTTCAGCCACATGGATTCTAATATCTCCAGCTTTAAGCGCCTTTTAAGAAGAGCTGACTCCTCTCAGCTACTTGTTTTCCAGAGATAACTGACTCAATAGCACTCAGAAAATCTCATGTCAATTGAATAATAAAATGATAAAGGGCAGAAAAGATCTCAAAGGGATATATTGTTCTGTGATTTCTGTCAGATACAGTTTAGCTAAAATTTCCACCTTAGACAATCAAGATCAGTCTTACTAGCCTTAACATTAAGAAAGCTCTTTTTTTTCCCAATACTTTCTCTAAATCCCCTCTGTGTCTTTGAAGCCTGTTAGTGCTTCACTTGTCTTTCCTGCCATACATATAATAAAATTTCCAACCGCTGCCTCTTACTGCTTTATAGAGGATGGCTAAAATCTTGAAGGCAAGTGACTAGCATTCATTAAAACTGGTGGGAGTTAAAGATCAAAATAACCTTGAATAACACACCCGCAATTATTCATTTATACTGTATGTGATCAGTTAATTGTATATAAATTTTCCTGTATAGATGCTCACAAATGTTACAATACATTGAATTAAAAGTGCAAGTGAAATTTTTATTTCCACACATTCATATGGTTATTCATGCTTTAATTATTATAAATTACATTCATAGCATTTGACTAAAACTCTGCTGCAACAAAATCATTCTAACCCTCCCACAGATCAAAGGACAGAACCAAATCCTAGATCACACATGACATGGTGAGTGGTGTTACAGCCTTCAGTAGAGTAGATGCTGGAGAACCCTTGCTGCTTCACAGCTGTGCATGCACCAACACTGCTCTTTTCCTTATGCCCACAATTCCACTTGAGCGGGGGCTGCTTTACATGGTTGGAGATTATCACAGCTTGTGCAAGGCTAAAAGCATAAGGCCCTAACCTGACCTTCACTTTGATATTCTCACATTTCCCAAGTACTGCACACAAGACAGTAAGCTGGATTTAAAAGCCATCTAGGGGTTATGTAACAGAATTCTTAAGTGCTTTAAACTGCTATTACAGCTTTTGTGTTATTCATATTCTCATTCGTACCCTGACCCCCTGCCGTATGAAAATCCTCATGCCTACAGAACAGTCAGTAAAATACAGCACAGAGACACTATTCACATGTTGTGTTATTCTGTTTTGATGCTTGCTTTTTGTACATTTACAAGTTTCCTCCCAGTAGCTGACAATACTGCGTCTGGTTATTTTAATCCAATTCCACACACTTTTTGTCTTGAATTTTAGGAAAGTTGGTGTCACTACCTATCCAGTGTCACTACACATCTAGCCTTAATTTTGCAGAACACACAAACTTCTGTAAGAGTTAGCTACTGTGAAAAGCACAGCACAAAACGCAACATAGATGATCAAGGACTTCAGCCATAAGCGAGCAAAGCCAGTGTCTCAGACCTGTTAGTAAAGCAGGACACTGCATTTGCACATATGTCTCCGTCTGGCTATCTATTAACTTTCTGTGGTAGAGTTAATTTTCCTCCATAGACACATATGACTGCTGAGCTTCCTAGAGAAAGCAGTCAGGAACACCAAGAATTTTGAAGGAGGTGCTTCCTGTTTCTCTGTTTCATTTTACATTGTCAAATTTCAATAGCCTCCACTCTAATCTTTCTCCTTTTCTTGAATAATTTTGAGTTATTTGATGCTGGAATCTTTTACAGTTTGCAGGTATGTTCGTTTTCTACACAGTTACAGCTTGTGCCATGTTTAACTTCGCTGGGTCCTTCATAAACACAACTGAAACTGCAGGGGCCCTACCACCTGCTGCTCAGAAGAGGCAGATGTTCTCTGGACTCTCCTGCCACAGCAGTGACAGGATCTGATATAGTTTTTCAAATGCAGGGCTGGAAACTAGTTTAATCCAACAGTATGGTCTCTTCAGTACTTCATTCTTTCCTTTAGTTTGGCCTTGCTCTAGCTGAATGCTTATTCTAGAATAACACTAAGGTTGAAAATTAAACAAGTCCTTAGCAAACTCCTCACTCGGGAAAAGAGAAATGATAGACATAAGCTTACAAGCATAAAAATAGTTTAGAATTAACGGTACAGCTTATCTTGTAAACAGCCCAAATATTGCATTAATTAGTATTAATCAAACCACACTGTGAAGAATATGCATAGCAATATGAGCAAAAGCTGGGAAAAGAGTTTTTGTTAAGCTCAATTCTCAACAGGAAATGCAAAGTTTATGTACAGATTCTTGGTGTATTAGAAATTCGTAAATATATGTATTAGGGTTACTCAACCAAAAATTCACGGCACGTTTGTACTGCATGAAACTTTGAAGAAACATATGTAGATCTCTAAAAAAAAAAAGTATTTCACCTGTTTTCAAAAAAATTGATTTTGTCCTGCATTTTTCCATATGTGAACCTAATCCTGTTATATGGTTACTTTGCCAGAGTAAGCCTCATACAGCCCAAGTGTGAGTAACCCCAATGGGTAATGTTTAATAATCAGTACACAAACTATACATTAAAATGCTAGTTTTGGACTCATGCATGGGTAATACATTTAAGCAAGCATATGTATGCCTTTCTGTGTAGTTAAATGTATGCCCAAGATAAGAACAATGCAAAGTATCTTAGTATATAGATAAACGCAAGATATCTTGCAAGTCCTATTGCAAGAAAATAGTTATCTACTATTTTAGCTCTGTGAATATAGTTCAGCAAGAGAAATGAGAAGTTACATGCTCCCTTCTGAAAAGACTGGTTATCTTTTTTGGAAATGCCAGAGCAGGGAAGAGGAAAAGCTCATGCGCAGTGAATAATTTTTCCCTTTTCTGACAACTGTTCAGTTTAAAAAGGGTAAAAAGTGAATTGATGATACAAAAATCAGCTTCTACATGCACCCAATGGTAAAAAAAATGACCAATAAAAATTATGAGAAACTGTCAAATAAAAAAAATTCTTTGGTTTAAAAAAAGTTTGGCTTTGATCATTTAGAGAAAAGGCGAAGAACACTTCAAGTGCCTTTTCTTGGCAGGTGACACACAAGGAAAATCCTTTTAAACAAACTTCCTTTAAAAACCTGTTACCTTCAAAATGATCTCAAATGTAAACATACTAGTGAAGACATAATCTGCATACCCTAGGATCTGGAAGGTAAACAAAAAGTTACAAACATTATTGCTAAAGCTGCTTTTGCGCTAACAAGGATCAATTAACAATGCATTACCTTTAACAGGATTTCAACAGTAAAGATGGCTGTGAAAGCATAGTCAAAGTAACCAAGTATCTGCAAAGTATAATATGTGCCAGAGTAAGAAATTCATCTATAAATCAATTTTTACAGTTTAGACCACAAACAAAAATAAATTAATACATCTAAGTAGGCAGATGGGGAGTTCAGACAATTTAGTTTGGACTTCCAGATATTGTACAACCATTTTTGTTTACTTAAAAAAATCATCAGATGCCACCATGCTTAGATATAAGATTTCTGCACCAAGAAGTTAAGAACACCCAAAAGGCAACATTTTCTTTCAATTCAGACTTTCTTCCATCAGCTTTCACAGGAACTTTCTTCATTTTTAGCAAAGATAGAGAATCTTCCACAAAGGAAAACTGCTTATTATTAACAATATTTTTTATCACAGGAATGCATCAAAAAATTAAATTTCAGTGGATGTTTCTAGACACTACATCTGTCCACTTTCTGCTACATTATACTCTTCCTGCACAGATTTGGCTTCAGTGTCACAAAACAGATAATGAATAAATACATTATTTAAGACAAATATGACAGGTATTTTTTACTGAAAATTGAAGATACAGCAGTGATTATTGGTTGAAGATTTGAAAGAATCAACAATAGCTGCATGGTGATATGCAAACTTTTAAAACTTTTATGGTGTCTACTTCACTGCTGTCAGTAGAAATACACTGCTGTATATATTTATGCTGAACCAGGATTTTACTCTTTCAAGATGGCAGTATTGTTAGTACCTAATTTGGTGCACAGCATATAGTGCAGTAGTGTACTACCTTTACTTTCAAGGGAAGTACTCTACCAAAGAGTTCTGCACAGAAATATCGTATCTGCAGTTTAACAGAGAATTAAATGTGAAAGAGAAACAAGACAAATGGACAACAGACAGAAAAAAGTGTTTCAAATGTAGGAAATTTTTTTCTCCTCATGAAGATCACATCCTTTGGTCTCCTGCAGCTGCTGAAAAAACAGGTGAATAGTAAAACCATTTAGTAGAGATCAATCAGTATGGAACTCATTCTAAAATAAATACTCAAAGAAAATATTTAAAACCATTCCAACTTCTAAATCTGTTTTGTTCACTCCTGTTCTGTGTCATGAATTTACCAGAGAAATGCTGTTGAAACTAACAGACTCCTCAAGACAGTTACCACCATGTTCAGCAGTGTGTTCAGCACAGTGGGATTGCTGGGCTGTGGCAAGCAGCTTACCATGGTAGGATGGTTGCAAACAACACAGTCTTCCGTGAAGAACACAATGTATTCAACATGAAAAGCCCAAGATTCTATACAGTGACTCATAGGAGTAACTCATGCTATTAGCAGGAAGTAGTTATTTTTACAGATCACATCTGGAATAAGCAGAACCAACTCTTGCAGAGACAGAGCAGCCAACTGCTGACATTAAACTCGCTGCTATTTTTGAGCCTTCCACCTTCCAACTCAAGATCACCACTAAACTATGGTCCACTGCCATTCCATAGTAAATTCTTTCCCTCGAAGAGACGGTCAGCTGAAGGAACCATGATCACTCAAAGTAAAAATAGGAAAAAATATGCAGGTCTAGTGCATTTGTGAACATCTCTAGCAAAGATTGTTTCCTTCTTGAAGACACTCATACATTTCATGTGTCTGTGTCTCAAATCACAACAAATACTTCAGTTACTACCAACCTGGAGTTAAATACTCGTAGAATTCTTCTAACTTTAAAAAAGTAATATCAACTCTTCAAGTCATTTCTACAATAACAATCGCTTTTTACCCTTTAAGAAAGTTTTAGCTTTTGGGCAGTTAGTGTTATTATTGAACAACGTCCAAAGAGGAGTGCAGATGTTTACTTATCACACCAGCTACTCTTTTATTGAAATAAACACATTTCTCAAGTTTATATTCTAATGCAAATATTTCATTTCTACAACTATATTTATGCAAAGGGATGCAGAAGTGCTTCTAACTTTCAAGTCCTTATATAGACTGAAACTGCATTTTGACTTTGTAGGACCTCATGCCCAGCAAGAGTGGAGTATGCTCTGATTCTCCTCCCATGCACAAGTTCAAACAAAAGGGAAACTTGATTTGTTTGATTTACTCAGCCATGAATTCAGGATGGTCAGGCATGTTGTGGTACTAACACAGCAGTGTGGGTGCACCCTAATCTACTATAGTTCTAAGTATTTACAGTATTGTGGAGTAAAAAAAAATAGTAATAAAAGAAAGGATATTCACAGCACCAAACACTGGGAAAACTAATCGTGTTCTCCTCTTTGAAAGGAAAGACAATATCCTTGCAAAGAAATACACTTTCTATCTGAGCACCTCAAGACCAGGTAATGGAAGTAGTGAGGGAGAAGAAAGCACAAGTCAAAGACAATTCCCAATATGTTATAAATTAATATTTTTACTATCATTTTTAAATCAGTGTCAAACAGTGATAAGCAGCAAGAATGATTCAGGAAATGCACAGCAGGGACAGTCAGCTGCAAAAATTATGCTCGACTTGAGCATGATTTTATTCTGTTATTTTAATATGCAACATAGGAAGAAAATTCTGCAGATAATAAATGGTAGATGGTTCTAATATCTCTGCTACTCCAGCAATAAAGCCACCTTTCCTTAGAGATCTAGTGTTTTGGTGGGTTTTTTTGTTTGTTTTAAGCAAAATATATAAAATTATGACTCAAAAAAAGAGAAGGAAAGCTTCTTAATTTGAAAACTAAAAAACAGGTACTAATTCTGAGACTTGTAACTGTGTGAGGATACATTTATCTTCAGATATAAAAATGACAGACTTACGTTATTTCGAAAAGAGTGGCTGCGAATTGGATCTTCTGCTGCTAGGGAAACACTGCTCAGCATGATGAAGACAAGGATGAGATTAGTAAAGATGTGGTGATTTATGAGCCTGTGGCATCCCACTCGAATTCTGAAAGAGAGATACAAAAATACATGCATACATGCAAAAAAAAAAGTAGATGGATTATATACAATATGTTTCCTATTACTCTGCCAACAATGACAGAGAAGAGCAATTATCAGTTAAAAGCAATGTAAACACTAAAACTATTGCCCTGGCTTCTGCAAGTGTAAATGGATTAACAATATGATTCACTTGTTGTGAAGGTAGACTTACTGAAGGAGTTCAGGAAAGAAAACCTCACAGCTCTTATCGGTTTTCAGTGATTTATGAGCTGCTAAACATTCCAGTGCTTTGCCGCACTGCGCATATGCAGAGGCCAACATCAAAACCCTGAGTTTGATTCCACTCCTAAAGTTCTCAAAAATATTCATTCAGTGAGATGTGGATTAGGCTGCAGAACTCAGTGACCTAGAGGTGAAAGATTTCAATTCCTCTCCCAAATTCAACTAATATTTTTTGTATTTTTAAAATCATTTGTCTTTAGTATTTGCTTGAATCCTCAATCTAGAATAATACTGTCATCCCAGTATTACACACACATCCCAGGAATACACACATCCTTTCTCCTTATCTCTTATTTTCTTTTCCTTTCTCCTGTTGCTCCACAAATAATATCTTCTTAGTGCTACTAGGAATCCTATCTTCAGTAAAAAATGCTCAAATCTTATCACATGCCATTTAATTACACTATATAACTAATATAACACCATACCATAAAAATGGTATTTTCAGATATTTGCAAGCCTGACAGACTGTGCAAAATAACCTAATTTTACCAGGAAAACCAATCTCTCTCCTGTTGAGGACACTGGAGTTCCACCCATCTCGCCGAGAGCCTGCCCCTTTCTTCAGTGCTGAAAGCAAAGTGGCTAAATAAGTACTTTGATAAATGATACATACGGATTGGTGCTGCTGAAAATGAAGAAGGCACTCCCTTCAGGAATTGGTGTTATCTTCTCCTTCATATTTAGTTCTGAAATTCTTCGGGGACGTGGGCCTGCTGGCACCTCTGGTTCATCTTCCTCATCTTCCTCATCTTCACCTACTTTAAATTAAACATCATTTTTACTATAAAATAAAAAAGATTGACTTTTTGTTCATAAAAGTATAAAAATAGGACTTGTATAAACTCCATCTCCAAGAAATCTGTAAATACTTCTCACATACAGGTAAGTTCAATCACAACAGTCTTTGGGCTTACGGTATTAATTCCCTTACACTACTTGTACTGCCCAGTGAGCTGCAGAAAAACATAGTATTTTGCATCTTACAGGTCCATTCACTCACTAAATACAACATTATTGACTTCAAAGGAATTAATTCAGAATTTACTGAGATTAAGCTTAGCATGTTTCAGCAAACAAATGTTTGTTTTCTGGCTGGTAGGTCCCATACCTGGTACATCACAGGGTGGATAGGGATCTTTATCCTCATCCTCTCCTTCTCCATATTCAGCAATTGTCACCTATGGCAATGAAAGAAACACACCAAAAGAAAAATACATTTCAATATAGTTGAGAGTAAAAAGTAATCCCCTTGTTTACTCTGAGGTTCTCAACATAAGCTAATTCTGAGAATGGAGAAGATCTGACATTTCAATATATATATTTTTAAAAGATTAATTATTTAAATAATTCTTATAGCTGTGTAGATTATGCCAAGAATATAACTAACATGCTTCTTTGGAAATTACCTAGAACATTTAAACAAATCTATAACCAATTTATCATTTATTAAGCTCTTCCATTGGATTTTTTGGCCAAAATGCAAACAGAGCCCTTAAGGTTATATCAAATATGTCCAATATTAATTATTCCATACTCTAAAAGCTCTTCAGTATTCTTTGATTCTTTGTAACCAAAAGGTTAAAAGATTCTTTGAGGATATAAACTACCAGAACTAAGTTTCCTGAGCATTGCTAGAGAAAAAAAATGGATTCATAAAAGAAATCAAATTGCACTGTAGACTTAAAGTCTTCCTTAGCAGAATTAGTAAGACAGCTTCTTAACTAAGATACACTTTTTAAAATAAACACCTTACTATCCTTGGTCTTCTTCTGGTCACTTTCTGACTTCTCGCTTTTTTTATTTTCCAGACTCTCTTTTCTACAAACAAAGCACATCATGTTAAGACAGATTAAGTGACCTACACCATTTCATGAAAAATTAACAAAACATAAGAGAAATATATAGTTAAATATCTTAAGTGATTTGAAATGTGGTAAAAACCAGGGCAATAAAATTCACTGCATTTGAATGCACTTGATCCATTTAAAACATTATCATTTTGACTAAAATTCCAGAAGTTAGTCCTCCCAAAAATGTGGGGATACAGACAGATACAGGACAGTTGGACAGATACAAGCAAATTGTACTGATTTCAATACAACAGGACTCACTTTAAATGAAGGTTTTCTTCTTTTCTACATAAGGTTTATATGATAAATTCCAAGGGAGTGCACCAGCAACAAAATATATTGCACAATTAGAGCATGAATGTAAAGTCTTACCATTGCCATGTGAAAATATCACCTGGCTTATCATTATGTCCTTTATTCCCACTTACTAGCCAATCTTTATCTAAAATCATATTGTCTCTTGTGCAATGTTCAGGTAAATTCTTTTCAGACTAAAGTGCTCTCTTCCTCCCCTCTCCTCTTTCAATGTATTTGTGCAACTTTACCTTGCATTCTTTTTCCGTTCCTTTTCTTCTGCTTCTTCCTTCTGAGCTGTATTCAGACTTTCAGCATCTGCTAAGTTATCTACAGCAATAGCCAAGAAGACATTTAGCAAGATATCTGTTTCAAACCAAATTAAGGGCATTATGTGTTATTATATTTGTTTGGTTTATTATCAGCATAAACACTGACACTATGAGAGGCATGAAAACCATGTTCCCAACCTAAGTGTACACATATGTCATGCTAAAGTGTAGTACAAAAAACACTCACTTAATGATGAGATTACTATTGACTGTAAAATAAGCAGAGATCCATTAAAGCCATCAATTTTAAAATAGCAGAATACTTGACATTCTGTAAATAAAAGAAATATATATTTACACTAGACATGAGCAAGTTTTAAATATGAAACATTGTCTTTTAACAGTCTGTTGAGGCATTTTAAAAGATTTCTTTTTGTAAAGCACTATTTTCTGCATCAGTGACAATCTATATCAAATCCCATACTTCTGTTTGTACCAGCTAAAGTACCAATACTGATACAAGTGCCCTGCAACATAGAAAAAAAAAAAGAATGTCCCTTTTATTAGTTCTTGACCTTTTAAGAATTATAGCAGCAGAGTTTCTGTTGCTACATGAGGGCAATAGACTATTTCCAGCAAACTAAAGACACAGAAGAGTAATTCTTTGGCGAAAATAATCCTCATTGACTCAGTATTTCTCCATGCCAACTTCTCTCATCTGGTCCCTGCACTCTACAGCAGATCACTGGCTCCACTGTCAGTGTGTCAGAATTAACACAGCTTTTCCAAGCATCCAAGGATGAATGAGAAAGTACTGTCACAGAAATCAGATTATGTCCATGCATTCCAAGAGGAAAAGATGTCAAACAGAAACAAGCAGGTAGATTAAGCAAGTTCTGGTTTCTGCCAGGGTGGTCATTGGGGACACACTCAGAGATGACTGGAGACTCCCTTACTAAAGAAGATAAAAGAATTGATCTATAAAATAAAATCTGTTTGAAGAGCCTAGCATGGGTAGAATGAGGATGCACATCCACAGCAACTTACTTAGCCGTAGACAAATTTTGCCCATGTCATTGGTGTGGTTATGCCCTGGCAGACAACCCCGTCTGGAAATGTTTTCAGTGAGTGTAAAGGATACAGTTACCACAGATGAAGAGGATAATGAAATATATACAGACTATCATTCCTGAGGACGATGGGCCACCATACGCCATGATACCATCATACATAACAGCATTCCAGTCTTCACCTGTTAGAATCTAAGGAATAGAAAGATATATTATTAACAACTCAAAAAAAAAAAAAAAAAAAAAANAAAAAGGATTTTCCTCTGTCAACAATACACAGTACAGCTGGCCTTTTTTACTCAAAAGTAATACTATAGTCAATTTATTGATATTGGGAAACAGCAGAGGCCTAATTTTTACCAGTGCAACATATCTAGTGTTACACCACATTCATCTATCTTTGTAGCTGTTTTAAGTAGAATGGAACTCAAATGCAGTGGGAAAATTACATGATTTTCTTACTTAACTGTGACTTCACACAATTTTACCACAGTCTAAAAGAAGAATTTTCTAAATCTGTTAATCCATTAGAAGAAGGAGAGTTTATATTTGGGCAATTTCACTTTTTTTCCTGTACTACTAAGATTCTGAGTATTACAACTTATAAGATGTAGAGATATATTATAAGATATAGAGATACTTCATATACTTCTAAGTAATTTCTTGTCTAAACATATCATAGTAACTCTCCTTCCAAGTAATTATATAGCTGATCAAGAAAATCATAGGCATGTCATGTTCCAAAATTCATCCCTGAGGATCTCAACTTATCACTTTCATAGCAGCTGGGCACCCAGCAGGTCCTTCCAGAGCATATTCTGAAGACAAAGGAAATTTTCTTTGAAAAATCAGGTGACGTAAAATTGTATTGCCTTTGTTTCTGAAAAGGGTAATGTCAGGCCTAGTGTGGTTATGTGTCTTCTTAAGGAAGCTTCCTCATGTTAAAATAGGAGTAAAGGCTTTTTGCTTGATCCACAAATCACCAGATAAAAATGATATGGAGGTGATAGGAAGCTAACAGAGTCAAGTCTTGCAAGGTCAGCTCCAAACACACATCAACGTCTGAAACCAAATATTGTGGCAATGTGCAGTGCCTGCAAAGCTGAACATGAACATGACTACAAAGATAAACTGATCAGCTTGATTTCAGTGTCCAAACTGAGAAAGTTAAAAAAAAAAAAAGAAAAGAAAAAAAAACATGAAATAGTGAAAACTGCAAGCATGGCTCTGATTCTAATAATCTTTTCACAAGAAATAGAGATGTTTTCAAACATTAAACCTGAGAGTGCTTCTTTAAGATATTTACACTTATTTTATGTTACAGTAAGCGATATGACCACATGCAATTATGGACTCTGAGTGCTTTGTGATTTTTCCTGCTTAGGAATAGCTGAACTTTTAGATAGTTAATGAACTTAAAGAAAACATGTTAATTAAAATAAAGTAACATTCCACCTTTTTGATGGACAAATAATTAATTTAATGAAGTAATATGACAGCTATGTAGCATAGATAGATTAAATAAGACATGAAACACACGGTACAAATGGTGCAGAATTACCAGAGTACTAAATTTTATGAGCAGAATGCTACTTAAATGGAAATTGAATAAATAGTATTTGTGATTTTATTTTCAGGAAACATGATCATTTAAACCGTTTTGTTGATCAAAGGTAAAATTTTTCATAGGGGGTGAAAGAAAGTTACCTGGAATACAGTTAAAAGAGCTTGTGGAAAATTATCGAAGGTGCTCCGTTTTGTTTGAGTTTCATCAAAATTAAATTTGCCTCCAAACAGCTGCATTCCAAGCAACGAGAAGATTATGATGAAGAGGAAAAGCAGAAGCAACAGTGAAGCAATGGACTTCATTGAGTTTAACAAGGATGCTACCAAGTTGCTCAGGGATGCCCAGTGCCTATAAATTAAAATGCGTGTGTTAGCACACACACACACACACACACAAAAAAAAAGAAAAGAAAAAAAAAAGAAAAATAACAGTAAAAGAGCAGTGCGTGATGAAGTATTACAAAAGAATTGCTGATCACCATTTAACTGTCCTTAAAATTAGCAGTATTAATCTTACCTTGTTACTTTAAAAATACGCAGGAGACGAACACAGCGAAACACTGAAATTCCAAGGGGTGACATAATTTCCAATTCCACCAAAATTGTTTCAACAATGCCACCACAAACAACGAAGCAATCAAAGCGGTTAAAAAGAGATACAAAATAAGCCTGCAGGCCCAAGCTGTACATCTTTACTAACATTTCACAGGTGAATAGAGCCAGGAGAACTTTATTTGCAATATCTGAAACAAAATATTAAAAAAAAAAACATGATATTTCTGAATTGGTCTACAGCCTCCATTTTCCCTTTAACAGACTATTTCTACACTTTTGCCTGGGGGGCAAGTAAAGGTTGCTGCTTTCAGCAGTAATTTTTAAGCAAGGATTTACATTTCTCCTGCCACCTAAAAACTGCATCTTTCCAATTTATTGTACAGCATCTTCACAGCTCGAGTCCACACTGGATCTCAAGCAGTACAGCCCACAGTATATTCTGATGTGCCAGATTATATTTCTTCTCCCATCCTTCAAGCATGGTTATGTGACAAAAGTACAGGTATTTATAATCTGGTATTGTCAGGCTTTTGCTGGTATGTCATTAAGCTCTGTTACAGATGGGGGAATGTAACACGTTCAGTCATTTTTTGCATCTCTCTCTGGCTAAATATGCTTTAAGACAGTAACAAATAAATGGCAAAGTGTAAAAGTAGGAATTGATGGAATGTAACCACCCATAGTTAAGAACAGGACAAATAAATTTTGATTATACCTTGGATCTGGGTCAGCCAGTCAGGTTGATTATAATGCTCTGATGAGATAGTTAATGTGTTCAGAAAGACCAAGACAATAACAAGCCAATAAAAAGTGACAGACTTGACTGCAGCTCTACATTTTCTTCGATTAAATCGATTCCAGCGACGCCAGCGTCGACTGAAAGTTCAAGTAAGAACAAATGTATTAGCATGTAGAAAATGTGAATGAACTTGGAAAGGGCTTCCTCCATGTAGAAAATATAATGCAAATACATATGCGTGTGTGGCTGTATTTTCATAAATATGTACACAACACTTACAAAAACTGCAGATTAAGGGGCATTAATTTCTTCATTTTCTATATTTGATTAAATCAAGCCACAACTGTTGGGAGACTCAAATCATGACATGACTAGATTAGGCAGTACTCAGCACAACATTGAGCAAGAAGATAAATTTGTCTTCCCAAGCCCCATAAAATAAACAGCCATAAAAAAAGCCCCAAAAGCACTGTGAGCTGAATTTGGATTAAATTTGTTTGGAATGATCTGAATTTAGATTACATTTAACCTGTAATAAACTGTTGTCCGCAGTTTAGTTTATGGACACAATACGGGTAAGATTAAAAAAGGCAGAAATGTTGCAGTGAGCTTTCCTAAATCTACCTCATAATGTTAGAAGTATCATATAGCAACTCCTAAAGGTTTCTACTGGTACATCTTGAAATTGTATCACTGGACACGCATTTGTGAGATGACTCAGGGTGACAACCAAGGAAATAGGCCCCATCTAGTTGTGAGTTAGATTCATAGAGAGGGCAATAACTTAGCTCTCATAAAACTGGATCTAATTTCTACTCCATCCCTGGGATCTTTGGGAAACCAGCTAGTCTCCTTGGGCTGCATTTCCATTTTTGAACTCTTCTGCTGGCTCATAGGAAAGGGAGAACTAGATGTTACCTAAACATTGGGAAAAATTGATCTAATCCAGTAAAAAAAAAAAAAAAGTACAAGTGGTCACTATGAAATGTAAATAGTAACATGGGAAAGTGATGAAAAGAGACAGGAAAATACTGACCTGAACTTGGATTTTGAGATAGTTTGACTAAAAGAAAAGAAAAACACCTTTTTAGAAAATACACTGAAAAAACAACACAAATTCACTCTCTTTAGAAAAACGCAACTGAAAGCACACTAGAATGATTCAAAGCTTATGCATACAAATGAACTTCCAATAAAAAAACTTGATGAATCCCTATATATTAGTGACTGCATTTGTGCTATTTTCTCCACCACCACTCCAAAGCCTTGTAAATTTTCCAGGTGAAACCAAGCAAAACCCATAAAGCCAATCCTGATGCTAAATAAATTGCTCACGTAGAAGCTGATTAGAAGCCATTAAAATTTAAACAATTGAATGGTTAATAACATGGAATCACAGAAATACTCACATCCCTTTAGTTATTGCTAACAAAATATATATTCTTCAGAGCTTGCACAAATATGTCATAGGTGACTTCTGTATTTTTTTTTTATTACCTCTAATATGCTACAAAAGCTTTCAGAAAAATAAGACCCAACTGGAAAGTTAGTAGCATTTATGTACATCTACCTTAATTGAAATTTTATTTCAATGTTAATGTAATAGTGAAATTTTAAGGGTGTGTTAACACTGTATAATTATTGGTCTAATATAAAAGTAGTAAAGGCAAATATCATAAGTCACACAATTTTTTTTTTGTGATTATTTGAAAATGGGTCATTTTTTCACTATTTGAAAGCAATTTAGGCTCAATAAGCAATGGGCAGAGCCTAATTCCCTTTTATTTGGAAATGCTGAGAGCAGGTAGAGGCAATCTTTCAGGCTGTACGTACTCACCATAAGCTCCCACAGCACGTGGGGTTCTCTCCTTCGCCACTCACATTCTCAGTGTTCACTGACTCCGTCTCGCTGGCGGGCATGCTTGCTGTGGGGAGAGAGGAACCGCTTTAGACTGAGGCTGAGCACAGCGAGGGACTCGCAATCTGCTCTTCCATTCTATTACAAAAATGCCTCCAATTTTTGCAGATCTAATGAGCATTTTGAAGGACTGAAGAATATGAAAGTTGAAAAGATCCTTCATCAGTCTGCCTCTTACAACAAAAGAAGCACAATTCCAGAACGTATTAGTTTTTTTTTCTTCATTTTGCTTCAATGATTCAACATAATTGTTGAAAGTGTACTAGAAAAGGCACTTCTACAGAACACAATATAGAGGAATTTCATAACAAAGAGCATGCAGTCCCTAACCAAGGTGGATTTTAGACCTCTTTTATAGGACTTTCATTAACACTTTTGAGGGGCTTATTAGTGTAAGTTGTCTCACTAATACGCTTACTGATCTCCAGAAATGCCCTCAGAGTTCCTCTGAACGCTCATACTCCGCTCATATTGAACACTCTATGCTTCTCTTACCATTACAAAACATGAAGGCAAGAATCTAGGAAGTAATTTTGCAGGCACATATTGTAGGAGTAAATAGAAAGGAGCACTAGGAATGACAGAGTAGGTAGTATAAAGTATAATGAGGATTACTAATAATAACAAGGGGACTATTACATTTTTTACATATCAGGGAATTACTGTACACAGGGTGGAATCACAGCTGAACAGCTAGCAATTGTGGCTATTTGCTTTTTAGAACTCATTTGCACATTGGGCTTTTTTATCTCCAGATCAACTGAAACACACAGAAAGGACATCTTGTCAAAAGGTGTTAGAAAAGCATAAACGGACTTCTCAGCACTTTCCGGGGAGAATAATTCCATGTCTGCAAAGCATGAAAGGAAAATCATGGAAACAACAACAACAACAAAAAACATACAGTTAACTTTGTTGGTTTTATATAAGAAATACTATATAAAATAGGATAACGAAGATGAAGAATGTCCACCAAGAGTGTAAGTGAAATAGAGTATCTTAAAGTTGTTCAGGGATGTACATACTACTGCTTTGGTTTAGTTTTTTAAGTTCCTCTCTCTGACAGCACTGAAGACTGAAGGGCTATATTCCCATTTTTATTAGGTTCCTCTTTCTACTGTGGTAGCCCAAATGAGCCTTAGAGTGGACTTAATCACATACACCATGTAAATGAAAATCCGGCCCTGAATTTTATTTTTTATCCATGGGTCAGGTACAAAATGAAAACCGACGGTAGCAGCTTCTCCCCACAGCCTCTATATTGCCTCAATACTGATCTAGAGATGCAAATAAGTGTTAAGTAGTAGTTCAGTTTCCTTGCCTCTGAATGCCAGCAGACTGATAGGTCTGTGCAGGCCAGATGCCCAGCTGGTATTTGCAACAAGCTGAGAATCTGTCCCCACAAATATAAGTCCCCATGATGTGAAATTTCAAATTGGCATAACAGAGAGAAGATGCAAGATCCAAGATGTCCATGCAGGTAGTTACATAAAACAAGGCAGTCCAGGCAGTAAGCACAGCAAAACCTCCATCCACAGTATTCCTTTTTTTTATTATTATTTATCATTATTTTAAAACAATAGTATAGCTGCTTTATTTGTTGGTTAGCACCTGCAAGTACTTTAATTAGAATATCAATCTTCTCTTTATAAGTCTAAACTAAAAGAATGAACACTGCTAGTCTTTTGCAAACTTTACAGTTTGCAGGCAGATTTTAAATTTAAAAGGCATTATGGAATCATGGAAAAAATATTTTAACATTTATCACTAAAGCAAGCAGTCTCTGCTAGTATCCAAATCCAAGAATGAGAATTCTAAAAGTTTAAGAAAAAAATGACAGAAGTATTTTAGACACTGTCTCAGATCTTCAGAATTAATATATTTTACTTAAAAACGAAAGAGTCTTTTGTAGTGAAAACAATTGTTTTGCCTCCTCGAAAAAAAAGAAAGAAGAAAAAAGAAACATTTCTCTTATCTTATATGATTTGCACACAGATTGGAAACAACATTATAGCCACCTATCAATGAATTTTTTTTTGACACACATTAGCAACTCCAAAATACAAGACCAGAGGTCTCATTTTGTATATTATTAGCAACCGCTACATGAAGACAGAAGTATGCGCATTTCCACAAAGAAGTATTACATATGCAAAGTGTCAAATTTGTGAAATCAACTCTCTCCTAGTCTAAAAGCAGCATCTAAAATTTGATTCCTCATAGTCACTCAATACCATATAAGTGTTATTTGCTTTTAATAAATGCCAAATCATTTAAGCGTAATGAAATATTGTTTTAATTCAAATCTACCCAGACTTCATGACTTAATCTAAAATAAGAAAGATCAGCCCTTTTGAGCATGACTGTATTAAGGAAAAAAATAGTACCAAATAAAAGGAATTTTACCCATAACGAGGTCAGTGCTACTTTTGTTAATTATTAAATACAGTCAGAATGTCACCTTCTATTTCATACTGCTGAACTGCTGCTCTAGTTGTGCTAGTGACTTGCAAGTGCTCCCGAACCATTAGTTTATTTTAAATTAGAAATCCATCTATTTTTATACCGTAATTTATATATCAGTAGAAAACTTGACAGAAGTACTGTGAACATGGGAAAGTCTAGCTCCATACTAGTAAATCTTCAGCCAGAAAAGAATAGGAGCAGCACTGCACAACCACATCCACGCCAGCTAGTGCAAGCATTTGACAAGCTTTGAAATGACTCAGTTTAACAAACTTTAATACACAGCTTTTTAAGGCAAAATACATCACAGAGAATGAAATTCTGAAAAATACATCTGATCTCAATACGACAAGTGTTAAGATTGCTAAACTGGTGCTCCAGTATGCAGAGGTAGATATCAATATACTCTCAAATTTAAATTGCCTTTATTCTTTATTCTCCTCTTGCCCCTTATTTTTCTGGTGCTCTTCTGGAAAGATTATCTAGGAATCTATATAATACCAACCCCATTTCAAATTATTGTAATTTGTTTTAAAAGAAAAAAATGCTTGCATTAGCAATATAAACAAAGCACATGCAGCTTGATACTTTTCTGAGTAATTAAGTGAAACACACGGGCTACTACCAGGCATCTGACTGCTATTAAGGTTCAGGTTGTAGCACCCTCTTCAGGAAAGCTGACTGCTCCAGTTGCGTTATTACATATGGGATTTTCAATAATATTCTTTTCTAACAGTACGTGTTAATAAGTTGCTATTTCTTTCATTTTCTAAACAAGAATATTTTAAGGCCAACCTTATTTTGTGACCTAGTATTTTTTATTTGTTTGGTTAACTGTCTATACCTAAGAAATACTTTTTACAGTTCTTCCTAAAGGTTGGCATAGACTGACCATATGTAGGCAATTTAAGTCATTCAGAATTGAAGCACCTCAAACAGCCTTCACTTGTAACTGAGCAATTTTCCGGACAGCCTTCCAATACCCACATATCTCCTAATTTTTTACATTAAGAAATGCTGTTCAAAGCGTGGGTGAATTGGTCAAGAAGACCTACTTGCTTGATGGAGGTGTAATATTGCTATGCTTGTCAGTTTAGGACCATCTCTTCATTGCCTCTTTCCTGAAAAAATGGCTTTGAAGGTAATGAATGTTAAAAATCACAACAGAAGACAGTTCTGAATCTGAAATCCTACTCAATATTAAGTGCAATAAATGCAACACTGAACCTAGCTAGAAGGAGTTATTGCTTTCTTTGAGAAGTAGTGCCTATTAGTAAAGTTGTTGAACACATTCCAGTACAAGAGTCTGCTTATAGCCTCTAACCAAGCTGTAATATCTTAACTGTGAAATTTGAATGTTGGTACTTGGAAAGAATTTCAGACAAAGCATTGTATTTATGAGGATAAAATTTTTCTTCCTTTCATGGAAAAATATTGGGTGTTGAAGCAGTTTTCAGGTTTTGGAGCAGGAATCTCAAACTCCCATCTGCAACAAAATAGTGTCTAACAGAGTAGGGCAGTGTCCATCAGAACTGATATATCTAAGCTGGCTGGAGGCAGAAAAATGAAATCCAAATGTTCCTACCATGTGACAGTTTAGGGTCGCTATGGAACTATGACTAAACTACAGTCTTAATCACCAAGTCTGGTTGGTGCAGTCTATTTTTGTTGCAGATGCAAACGCTATAGCATATCATTTTTATTTTACTCTGTTTCAATATCACTTATGCATTCTTCATCCATCAGCTAACCTAATTTCTACACTGATGTGCTGTGTTGGTAGCTGTCTAGCGATTATGTACTAAATGAAAGAACCTGCATAAATGAGGTGATTGCAGTGATCTGTACACCTATCACAGAGGGGTAAGTAAGAGCTACCTGACAGAGTGATTTAACTATGATGCTATACCGGCATCCTGGCACACCTTGCAAATGGCCTTTTTGTCTTCTACTAATGCACAACTATTTCCATGAGCTACAAAACTCTTTCTAAATTCAGTACATGAACTTTCTGAAATCTGTATACAGATCTTGCATGTAGTTGGATAAGAAAGCAGAACAAAAAGATATACAACCCTCAATATTTTCATTACAAATTCATCACAAATTTTCTTAAAAGCGATGTATCTCCAGAAAATATACATCAGGAAGAAGTAGTTCTACCTACACTGGCTGTGAAGCCCTTCAGGTTCAAGGGAAAGCTGCTTAAAAGGAAATATTCCACATGATATTGCATCTAGGCATCTGTTTAAATAGTGCAGACTTAATTTTCATCCTGTCCTGTCTTTTTACTGCTATCCCATGGAAACTCAAGATGCAGTTGAACAGGCTTGGCTGCACGGCAGTTGGAGTAGCATGAAATAATCGGTTCTCCTTGCAAAAACATCACTGAAGCAACAGCTTCTAGCCTGAAGGATAATGTTACGAATCTTAGGAATGTTATTTAGCCATTAATATGGACAGTTCTTTCTTATATGGAACTGGTTTAGAAAAGTTCTACCTGCACCCATCCGCGGATTTGCTTTTTTTATTATTTTATTTGATTGTAGAAACAAAGATACAGATAATATCAAGAAAAATATCCTGGGTGGGACTTCTAATGACATCCCATGTCAATCAAAATCTACACTACTCAGATCAGCAACAATAGCCTCACAAACACAGAAAAGGGCTTAGGCTTACACTGATGTGTAGTCTGGAAAAATCCAACTCATCAAATGGATGCCTGCCCTGCAAGACACAGGTGAAACTGTAGAGTAGTGCACACGTGTCTCTGAATGGCCTTTTAAAAATCAAGATCAGGTTCTGATAGCAAGACAGCCTGTGGATATTTAAGCAACAAGTACTCTGCTGGGCTCCACACTGCTTCACAGCTCTCATTAGAACCAGAACCTGATTGTTTAAAGGCTATGTTGAGACAGAGGCAGTACCTAAAGCAAACCTTCTAGCACTGTCTTTCAGCAATTTGTAAGGAAAAATAATTTGGGTCTGTAAAGCTGTGCAAGCCATTAGACAATATATGTAATAACTACATTAACAATATTAAGCAGACTCAATATTTGCGGAAAATCAGTCCACCAGATCATATCAGTTGACATATTTCTGACATAATATTTTGCATTCTGTAAAATAATTGGGTCAGATTATGTCAGCTTCAGTCAGTCTCTTATCTGCTATTTAACAGAAGTGATTGTCTCACTACAGCATGTCATTCAGTTGCTCCAATAATTCCGTAGGCAGGTTTAAAGCTAGATCCCCTAATTGCTACAAGCATGATTTTATCAGATCAATGTTTGTCATCATTTAAAGGCTGCAGATTTGAAAATAATTTCCATGCCCTAAAAGCTCTTTATACAGCTTTGTATAGCTCTTTATAATTTCCATCCCCATTGTGAATGAGAGTAAAACACAAATCACAAATAGAAAACTATCAATTTAAGAAAAAAGGCAGATGCACAAGAAGTTTATTTCTTTTGTTAGATTCTACATGAAAGTTGTAATCGAAACAATAAATAATATATTCATGCTGTTCTAACTTAACACTATGACCAGCTATATAGCTTGTGAAGCACTGAAGTAGACTTCTTCCCACCTGAATTTAAGACATGGTTTTAGATCTTTTTCACCTAAACAGGAAAATCTACACTGAAACAAGAACAGTCACACAGATAATTCAATGAAAATCTAAATTAATTAAATGTGCTGCATTAAGAAAGTAGAGCACTGCACAATCTATATGAAACATGCACTTGAAGCAGAAAAACTGCATGCATGAATGTTTACATGCTACAGACATTTATGCCTCTATTTTAGAAAATGCATACAATATGTACTTTCAAAAGCTTACATATTCAATGCATTATTGGTAGAGAAGTTCAACTGCAAATCAGGACACGATGTTTTACCATGTTTATTGGAAGAACGGCCAAAGCAGCTAAATCTGCTTTTCTTCTTTTCTTCCATTAAGTCAGCCAGTGTAACCCCTTCATGTTAAGTACATGTAATCCCAGCATTTACACAGGAGATGGCAGCAGTTACAATGGAAAAAATAAAAGTGTCCATATATACACAACACAAGCAATGTTAGGTGAAACAAATTGAAATTACCAGCAACATAATCAGAACTATTAAATCCTTCACCTCTCACACTGATTTCTGCATTCTGAACTAATTTCTGATCCCTTTTAAGTCAAAGAAGTTTTTCAATTATTTCAGGGGAAAAGAGGTGGTTCATAATAAAGGCAATAGCTTACGATTTTTAGTACAGTCATATCTGTAATTCTTGGTTAAAAGGTTCAGCACCATTCTCTGCCTACCAGCAGCAATATGAACATACAAACACAAAGATTACATATATAAATTATTTAGTTTAGTGGAAATGGAGTTCTTTAGCTAGAATATCTAAAATGCTGAGGACACAACAACTTAAACTACATTTGTAAAGATTATGTAAGAAACCAATAATTACTGACTTAGTTACCTTTAAAATCTGTACCTTTTCTTGCCATGATGAGAAGGATTTTTTTTATATTAGCTGGATCTCTTGCACATCAAGAATTATCTTTCATCCTCATAATCATCTGCAAGCTTGACTTGCCACAGCTTTAGATATTAAAAGTAGCGTCATTGCTGTTTAGGAGCTGGTATCTGCTTATCTTTCTTGTCTTTGGACCCACACTACCTACTTTCTGAATCAAACACAACTCTAAAATTTATTATTAGTGTATTTGAAGAAAAAAAAGTCTTTCTTAAGTTTACTAATCTGGTGCTATCTAGCTAAACTTCACCTGCCTCCCAAATGAGCAGTTCATGATTAGAACTGCCCTCCCAATCCAAAAGCTTTTTGGGGAACAATTGGATAGAGAGCTTGTGCTCTGGAGATCTTCAAGACCCACTTGGACACAGTCCTGTGCCACATGCTCTAGGTGATCCTGCGTGTGCAAGGGGCTGGACTAGATGATCTCAAGAGGTCTCTTCCAACCTTAACGATTCTATGGTTCTATGGTTGTTCTCTCATCACAGTTTCTCTTGCCGTGTGACAGGCAGCAGAGCACTTCCTTGAACACAAGCAGGTGGAGCAATTGAGCAACCCTTCCTCTGTTAGACCCTGTTGCAGGTCACATTAACAATGAAATTTCATGCAACATTTTTAAGCACATGTGCAAGAGCCTAGAGACATGCCAGGAGATTGTCTGTTCATTCGAAATTTCCACTCAACATACATATGTGTGCTTGCTCAGTGCCGAGAGAACACTGACAAATTGATAGATCATGGTAACAAAGCAGTGAGCTTGTGCAAAGTGTGTCAGAAAACCTTTATGATTCAGTCAAATGATAAATGATTTCTACAAGATAGCCAAAAGGTGCAACTTCCAGTCCATCCCAGAAAGTTATATGTGCAGTGCCTGCTTTGCTCAGGAAAACAGATTTGCCAGAAACAGATCACCAAATCTTCAGTCTCTGAGGATGTAGCATATTGATGGCTTCATCATTCTCAATTTTTTCGCTCACTTTTCTTGTGAGGACATTTACAATGCTAGCAGAGCTAGGGAGGTAGGACTTCCACCAGGTCTGTCAGCTTTCCGTATTGCTAGGGTAGTGCAAATCAACTACATGGTAGTCAATCTATTAGGGCTTGAAAGATTTAGCTACACATTAAATGTTCATTACAGTCTATTACACTGATTAAAACCACATCTTCTACCATTTCTTGGCATTTCTCGTGTTAATAAATTGGTTTCGATACTGGATATTTAAAATAGAAACAGTGATCTAAAATACAATTACATATTTTTCTACAATTGTTTTAATTATATTCTCTAGCCTATTGTTACTATCAAAGACTCCCCTATATAATATCTAAAAATCCAGAGACAAAAACTTTCTGACATTCAGCCACTATGCAAACAAGTATTTTGGATTCTTAAAAGACCTACACAAACTAGAAACTGCTCAAGGAGTGCTAGGGCAAAAGGTTCTGTGGCAACACATTTAACAAACATGTAATATGCACAGAATGCAAAAAATCCATGGGATCACAGCTGCAGATTTGCCAACCAACTCTGTAAGCATTACAGGTCGTCTAATGCTTTGTCTAGCTTGGCATCAGCTACAGCTCTGTGTGTTCCAATCAGTAACACAGATTCTGCTCCTATTTATATTGTGAACTAAAAGGGTAAATTCTGAAACTTAAAACTAAGACTTTCAATAAATAGATACAATAAAGAGATAACTTAAGTTGTTTAGTGTCAAACCATGTAATTTTTACTAGCTTTTGAAATTTTTATTATGCCTAGGAATCACTTCTAATTGCAATATTGATACTGACACTCAGTATCTTCAATAGTCCATATTTAAACTCCTAATAAGTGTATTTATTAAGTGAACAGTCTATCACAATCAAGTAACATCACTAATGCAATAAAAATGATTTTTTTTGGCATGATATTCTAGTTTGCCTTTGATAAACTACTATGGAATATACCTATATTCCATAGCAGTATCTATCTGTACGAGTACCACTATCTTCTAGTCTAACCACCTGAACAACAAGATGCTACTCAATATTAGCATGCATATCAAAATCTGGACCTTAATATTTCCTTAGCATTAAATAATAATACACATTGTGAATCTATGTTATCATTCACACATACAGAATGACTAAACAGTTCACAGGAAAATTTTAAACACTTCTATGTAAACACAGCTAAAATGCTAAAATTCATCTACTAAATTATCATATTAAAATACTGCTGATTACTTGGAATTTTTGATATACAGAAGCCAGGTGGTAACAGTACAGTTGTAATATCATGATATTAATTTGTTCTTTTGTTTAGGGATCTGTTCAGAAGCCCCAGAGCCCCACTATTGCATAAATTTCCTTTCCCATAACACATTGTACATTACTCATAAATAAATTAAAAGTAACAATGGCATCTCTAACTTTTGACTAAAAGTCCCAAAAAGTTTCATGTATTTCACACCCAATTTATATATATATAATAATAATAATAACTTTTCATAGTTCTCTTGAATTCTAGAAAGAAAAAATCTATAATGTTATTTGTTTATTTAAAAACTCATGACAGTACTATCAGCATAAGCATATTTCTTGACTGGAATTTAGAATGCTTTTAATGGACATTTTTAATTTATGAATTTCTAGGCAAATATACATTCTCCTTCATGAAGGAAAGTTTAGATTTGAGACATCATTTAGTGCTACATAGCAGGAATGCAATAACATTTTAAAGAATAAAAATGTAGTAAGTAATGTAGTAAAAATGTAGTAGAGTAAATGTAGTGATTTATAGCAGAAAATAATTTACTCCAGGCAATGATTTCTACACTGACAACTCAGCAGAATTTAGTTGTATGATTCTAAATCGTCTTCCATGACTAACAGTAGATTAACCGATGTTCTGGTTGCTCTGGTAAAAAACACTTTTGCAATCTGAAAATCAGGTAGCCTTCATACTCCCCTAGTACAATTTCCTTAAAAGCAGCCAAACCGTCCCCAAAAGAAGTAGTAAAGAATACGTACTGTTCCGTTTGCCTTCTTCATCAACCTCTTCATCATTCTCAGGGTCAATGTCTTCTGCCTGTGTAATCCAATCTAAATATCCCTTCAGATCTTCTTCAAGCTGCTGCTTTTCACGTAACTTTTGAAAGTCTCCTCGGGCTTTGGCTTTTTCTCTTTCCTTGGAAAATTCTCTATCAAATTCAGATAAAGCAGACAAAACACTGATTGTGAGACTGCCAGATATTTTGACCTAGGTATCCACATTGCAGAATAACATACTGACATAGAAAAATGAAATAAAGAAACTACACAGAAGATTTGAGAGTCTAGAACAAGACAGTGGTGCAGAGAAGCCACAGCAAATTTCTACCATATATAATATCAAAACTTTCAAAGCTTTTACAACTTAATTGAATGTTAGCCAGATTCTGGTCTCTTCCCACACAATTCATATGCCAGCATTTGATTATGTGCTTGTCTAATTGATTTTAATATCATCTTGCCTAATGGTTATAAAAAGAAGTTGCCTTGTAAGAATGTAATGAAATCAAGTAATTTCAGAGAACTTATGCTGAGCATGGCTTTCAATGCAAAGGAGATTCTGGCAGCCAGTTCTAAAGGCTTCTTTCCTCTTCAAACTGGTTTACTGTCCATGTCCAAAATACCTATTTTCAGTGTCCACGTAACTTCACTTAAAACCTCCACCACCTGTGCTGGTTAAGATCTGATATTTTGTTCTTTATCTCTGCAACTGAAACAAAAATTTCTGCTGCTCACATACCAGTATTTTTTTTTCCTTCCTTTTTTTTAAACAAACTGAATGCCCTATCTGGTTTCCCACTTCAAGACAAATTATGTATTCGACCTTCTTTATTTTTCTAAAATATCTCCACGTTACCAGCTGAATTTCTGAAATTTAGTACTGTTTATTCCATTGTCCAGAAAATGAAAAAAATACATAATCCAAGCTAACTAGTAATTGTACAAGGAAGTACCACTCCAATATTCTCATACTGGGAAAGTCCTTTTAATTTTCTTTTTTAATTATTGTAATAAGAAAATGACCAATAATAATTTCTCAAATTTAAGAGAATGAGCACACACTGTGAAAATGGCCAGATGAAGCTTTTCTGCTAATTCTCTGAAATCCTTTTGTTAGCCTAGGGAGAAATCTATTAAGACTATTAAGACTTGCATTATTTGAAGCTTTTATGACATGAAAAAATAAAATCAAGCAAGCATATATATATATCCAAAATTTTTATCAGAAGTCAACTCTGTATTAAGAGATACAGGATCTCTTTTCCTCTCATCTCACTTCACTGCCTGTTCTCTCAAAACATTTACTGAACTCCCTGACAGGGTAAGCATTGTTGTCTGTTTCAAAACTTAAACATATTTAAAAGAAAATAAGAGAGAAAACAGAACTTAAAGGGAAAAAAAAGAGCTAAAGCAGGAAGTAAATAAGTGACAAATTTAAAAGACTCAGACAAATAATAAGGCACAGATATTCTGCACTCAGGATCAAAGCCCTCAAACTTATAGTATATTTAATGAACATAACCCCTCTTTATATTTGTGAATCCTCAATGCTTAAGCTGCATTTTTTTTCAATCTTATTTATTTGAAAACTATCAGCAGCCAAGCATGGCACAAAAACTTCTGTTTATATGTTTATACTTGGAGATCCACCAGTCTTATAACTGACTGCTCTCACATTCTCTCCTACAACTAGTGTAGCTGGGGCTATAATAGCCTCTCTGAAAGTGCACTTTTAAATCCTGGACCATCTTTCATCCTCTACATTTACATATCTCTTCTGAGAGGCACATAAAGCAGTATAGAGTGCTATTCCATGCTCTCGGTTACCCATATCTTCAATCTTGCTCTGCAAAATAATTCATTGGTGTGAGTCTGCTAAAAATCTCTCCCTGAAAATATCTTTTCTCTGAAAAACAGCAACTCAAATTATAATCTCCCTGATAGGCTGTTATCATATTCTTGTAATGATATAAAAAGTTGATTCCCTTTTTCTTTTCAGAGCAAATCTTAGTTACACTGGGTAGTTTAGATTCATTTTTTAAAACTAACTGCTGTTACTACCTTGTTTAACGTTCAATAAGGCTGAAATTAAAAAAAAAGGAGCCGCAAAAAATCCTTTTACTATGAATTTGCTAACTATTTCCTGTAAACATTCACTTGAAAACATACCCTGATTAATATACTGCCAAGGGGAAAACTATTAAAGCACTAAATATAATACAGTCTTTCAAATATAAGGAGATACTAGGAAATCAGGGGACTCAAAATCATAAAATTTTGGAAAATATTTTAACAAGGTGAACACAATCATCGTTATGATAGTGCACTAATAATAGAATGTAACAGAATAATGAAAAGTCTGATAACTGTTCAACATTCTATTTCACTTTGGTGATAGAAATTACTTATCTGGAACAGCTTACAAAAAACTTCTCTAAATATTTTGAAATATTCATCTTACCTGCCACCTTCAAAATTCTGTCTTCTGAACACTGAATTTCTGTTTTGACAGCAGTAAATTTAAAAATTAATCTCTTTTTACATGCAACCATTCAGGCCTTTTTTTTAATGTTCTGTTGTAGAAGCTAACAACCTATGTTGCAAAGTCTAAGAGACAGACACCGCACTTTTCTTATTTCAGTCTTATTTCAACCAAAATTAAGTTCAGCATGTGGAGAAGATGAACCTGTTTTATCTGACAGGATCTTAATGAAGCTGAGGAATACCAGCTTCAAAATACCAGAAGAAGGGTCAGTCATTGCTTTGGAAGAAGATGACATAAGCCTTTAAGAAACTCTTTGCTTTATGGAATACTGGTTTTAGATTTATCTCAGACACAAAGGATAAAAAGTACTGCTCTTTATGTGGAACCAAGGCAACACATACTAGCTCTCCTGCCATAGGTAATATCTTGGAACAAAACAGCTACAATGATATGAGTTCAGAGATAACACTCCTCCCTAGCTCTTATTAAGCATTCCTGCCTTGATCAATTAAATACTTTCGTTGTTTTTTTTTTTTCATTAGAGTGAATAAGATCTGTGTAGATAAAGTCAAATGAAAGCTGCTCATTTAAAAATGAAACAGTTTACATGGATACTTTTTACTTTTAACTTCCTTTTAACTTCCAATAGCACTTCACCCATGACTGAACCCCCTTTTAACTTTGGCTTTTTATTAAAACAGTTGCATGCAAGGAATTAGATAGTTTTCTATATATGCAGCTATCTATTGCCTTTCTTTTTAATACAACAGGGAAGCCAAACATTCTCAGTAAAAAGCTGCCGCAATTTATTGGTAGGGGAAGATGCAGTTGTGCTTAATTCCCACAGTGTTTCTAAGTTTTACTTTTAAAAGCTTTTTGTTAGGAACTCTAACACATCTGAGAAGACTGCATATTCAACTGTTCTCTCTGGGAGGGAGGAATCTGGCGCCATGGTATTTTTTTCAAACATCTAAACACTATGTGAAAGCAGAAGTAAACCCAACTGGAGATTAAACATTCTGTTTGCAGAATAAAAGCATTTTTTCTAAGAAACAAGTAGATAATTGAGAAAGGTACCAGTGAGGTGACAGAGAAATGACAGAGCCTCTTTAGGGTTGCTGACAAAGGTATGTAGACAAGTGTATTGCTCCTGCGAGCAGGAATAAACAAGGCAGCACTTCATAGCTATGGAGTGTTAGCTCTGTCCTGGGCAGAAGGAAAAAGCTTTTGACTATGTAGGCACCTAGCAGTGACAAGTTAGACTGGTCTTCTTTCTTCCCGACCATGATCAATCCAGTTCACAAGCCTATGAAGCCACCACGCTTGGGAATTTGCACATTAATTATAATTAGAAGACTTAAGCTACACAGATGTTCAGCTTCACAAGCACTTATGTTACAGGTTAATTTCATAACAAGTATTTCAGTCTTGTTTGATAAAAATCATTTGAATTTTTTATTCAAAAGCATACACTTGAGGTATTTTGTTCACTACTAGAAGGTGATGATCACACTGCAGGGAGAACCATCATCCAGACAACCTAGACTCGTTTATTCAGAGTAACAGAAGTGCATTCACTTCAAAACATGAATGTCTCAGAGTAAGACTATACTCCACAGACTCCAGTCCTACCACTGTGATGGGCACTTGTCAAGTTCTGGAAATTGTTGTGATTTGTTAGCTGCCAGAGCCTGCTCAGCACCTCACAGGACCAATCCCTCAGAAGCCCTAGTGCAGAGCACACAGACAGGACATGAAATGACAGTTCTTCCTAGAGAGCCTTTGAATACTCCTATTGAGTTGAAACATCTCTGTTTAGAGTAGGACTGCTGCACATATCCAAAAGTGTTTTCCAAATTATTCATCAGCGTGTTCAATTCAGCAAGGATACTGGTTCCTTTCTTTTTTTTCCTTTTTTTTTTATCCACATCTGTGTGTGTTTGAGCTTTCTTTTTGCCAGCCACACAGCAATCAAAAGAACCCACCTTAGATCTTAATCTACTGAGTTCTACAGCTGAATTCTTTTTCCTCTTGGGTAATGTATACTATGTTTATTCATATCAGGTAGTTGAATTTTTATTTATTTACTTTTTTTGGACTATGCCTTCCCTCTCCTGTGAAAAGAAACACTGTCAAAACCTTCATTTCCCTTTCACTGAAAGACTAGAGATGACAATTCACTGCCATTTTCTACTTTGTGTATCATTATCTCAGTGTTTTTTTTTTTCCCCACATATAATGTAGACAACAATTCCTAGGTATATAAGCTTATCTGTGCTAACATATTTTACATTACGTTGACTAATGTATACTGCTGGTGAGATTAGCATAGATGAGTATGTGCTCTTAGCTTTTAGGATCATTATATATGTATACTGCAAATAATATTGTGAGATTGAAATGGAAAAGTCTCTTAGTAAGTGACAAGACTTATACGTAGGAGAATGTATATAAGGACACGTCAAAACTTATGCTTTAGTGTCCTTTAGCAAGGAAGTAATTCAACTTATAGAGATTTATTAAAGTAGGTTTGAAAGATCTTATTTGCTCCCATGACTACCCAAAGAAGTACTAATGCATTCAGGAGAAAAAGCTGTCAGTAGAATCTAGCTTCTAATGATAAGGACTATCTTGAGGAATAGATTATCATTCACCATAAAAGGCATGCCTCTTGACAAATAAATTATGAAGTTTTATCATTTATTATTTTCTCTTTTCATAGTAGAAACAAAACACTTTAAAAGATACTTTCAGGGGTGGTGGGTTTCATGAATACCTGTCCCATTTTTTCTTTTTAGTGATACCATCGAACTTTCTAATTTCTAAGATAATTGAGCTGAACATCTTCTGTACTGATGGTGATGATTAATTCTGGTCTTTTATCCTGGTATATCCTGGAAACCTGCTGTCAGGTCCCAATTTCTGTTCACAGTATTTTTTGTGGTTCAGTGTAAGCCTCGTAGAAGAGCACTGGAGCAGGCAGGTTGTAGAGTCTCCTCCCTTGGAGATACTCAGAACTAGAATGGACGCACTCCGGGGCTCCTGCTCTTTCTATAAGGACCTTTTCTAAAATTGTATCCAGACCTTCTCCTGACAACCTTCTCCAGAGCCTTTCACTAGAGCTGTGACTAGAGCTATTTCTGGAGGCTCTGTGTCTGGAGCTGAATTTATTTCTAGAGTCCACTCACCTTTGAGCCTATAGACTAGAGCCAATTCTATATGCCTTTTCTAGAGACCCTTTCTGTAGAGTTTTTGCCAGAATTGTGCCCAGAGATGGATTTTTCTAGATGCCTCCCTCCTCTAGAGCAGTACAAATCACATCGTTAAGTGCCTAGGCTTCCTCTCTCTGTACAGTACTGCAAACTGAACTGGTTGGGGTTGTCTTTTTTTTTTTCTTAACTTCAGAATTCACTTTGAGAGTA
>VWPW01025278.1:0-12895 GCA_013389825.1 Crypturellus undulatus
TCTTTAACAGTTCATATACCATAGTACACTCTTATCTGGTCAGGCAGAGCTGAAGTGGCCTTGTATAACTCTGGAAAGAGGGTCAGAAACACTTTAAAAGCTACAGCAACTAGTGCTATTGATTAAGTATATAACTTTCTTCAAGCAATACACAATGTCTCTTGCAAGATAGTTGGAACTTTGTGCTGCTGGTGATACTGTCTTTTGGACAAAGTAGAAAACTGCACTGAAGTCCTGTCCATTTGTCATTATAAATTCCACCTGCGCTTCTCTGCAGGCATTATGAGGCAAGTCTCTCTAAAGGAGGAATAGAGCAACCCTTGTTCATTACTTCAGCCTGTGATTACTGTTTTTGTTTTCTAACTGGAGTCAAAATGACTATCCAACTAAATATATTATTTCAATTAATTTTGATCTGCATACCCTACTCTTGCTTTAGTGACAGTGGGTGTAGAATCTGACCCATTAACACTATCTTAAAGTACTTAAAATGTAATTCAAATACTCTGCAGGAAAGGAAAACAAACTATTGTTGAGAGGAATAGCATTACTGTGAATGAGATCATTCTAGGCTACAAATTGGGAAGCTGAGAATGTCTGTATAGCTGTAGTGTAGCACTGGGAATAGGAGATTCAAATTGCAATTCAGACTTATTCTGCTAGGGAAGTTCCCTAATATGTGAATGTTTTCCAAAAACTGACAACCTTTAAAAAAATCCATGCTTTTTAAAAGTTGCCACAGCAGCATTCTTTTATTTATTTTTAAATGGGAAATAATTCACAGATAGCTACTATTCTGAGCTAAACTTTTCCTAATATAGTGATGGAACTTTGCAATATCACCAGGTCTTCATTATCACTTAAAATCAGCCGTGCCCTTACTTCTCTAGTCCAACAATCACATCACTCAGAAAGTTCTCAAACCAAAATAGAAAATGCCTACATGGCTCGACGTCTTCTCCCCAGATAGTAATAAGAAAGTTTCAGCAGACCAAAGTCTGTTCTGATGAAGCGTTTTTTGTCTTCATACCTGTAAGTAAGCCAAATTTAATTTGACCCACTTAAGGGAGGCATAACTCTTCTGTGTGCAGAATGAGCACCAATTAAGTACACTGAGTGTAACCTGGATGATCTGCACCAACATTTTCAGGAATATCACTTTAGTATGTTTAGCCAGTCTAGTAATGACTTATACCTTTTTGAAGCAATCTTCTGTTTTAAATTTCAGTAGCTGCTTTCTTGAACAGCTCACAACAACAAACCCCATGTTGTTACAAATTTAACATTCTATTTCGACAAAGCAAAAAATTATTTCAGCTGTGACACATTTATTGTCTTAAGGCCCTATATTATTGCACCTACTTGTCTGCACTAGAATAAATATCCTCTGCATGCACACAGAACCTGACTGAGCAAAAAACTTTTATTTAGAGCTCTGTAACCTCAGGCCATACTTTAACAATCATTTTAATAATGCCTCCATATGCTGAAAGTCCTCTTGGTCAGTTTTACCACTGTTTAAAGTTTCAGCTAAGGTGACAAATGTAATTTATTTCTATACTTTTCGTGATTTGGCTTATTAATCTCAACTGTATATTGATATATAGATGGCATAAACAATATCAGATAGGGGCTAAAAGTAGTGATGTTCTGATTTCATTTATTCATGGTAATCAAATGTGAATTTGATCTTTCAGCTGACACTACCTAATAATATAATCTGACACTGTGTTTCAAATTAGAATTGCAAACAAATCACAACTAAGTATAGGTCATTCTTTGCACTGCCAGAAGTGGGTACATATTCAAAAAGATTCATTTATTTAATATAATCTTTTGAACACAGTATTGCCATGGTTAGACTTCTTACTATGTGTCAGCCAGCTATTTCTACATTTTACTTTTCAATCTCCAATATTGAGAAGAAGTGAGCTGTCTCAAGGCATAGACAAATTAGACAGTTAAACAATAGTCAGAACAGCTGAAGACAGGATGTTCTAGGATTCCTCCTCCCTCATGCTTTTCTTGCTGTCATTACCGCAGGATAGGTGGGCATGTCCATGGGATGACAGAGGGGTTACACTATGTTACAGAGTGTCAGCAGCCACTCCCCCATACCCTGCTCTCTGGCAGCACAGGAGACAGGAAGGATGAATACAAATCCTCCTGGAATGGTAGAATGGAAGGAGAAAATGACTGTTGCTTCCAGAGTAAGATAAACTGGGCACGTGCGTAGGAAAAGTGTGTGAGTGAGGGTCTGATATTCCAGGGAAGCAGATTCAGGAGGAAGTAATCACAAAAAGAAGAAGAAAAGGATAAAAGAAAGGGGAGGATAGTGATGTGAGGGGCATAGCATCCATCATCTTGCATAGTTCTCAGGTATCTCATTCCTCCTCTTCACCTAGTTCCCAAACCAAGTGAGGGCTGAGCCAAGGATCCCAAGCCATAGGCAAAGACCAAAATGTTTGCAGCCTACACTTTCGTTTGGCAGCCCCTTCTCATCTCCCCTCCAACTGCTACAATACAAGGGCTGTGCTGAGCTTTTCCAAAGAGCTCCATCTGTGGCCCAAATGGAAGTGAAAAGGGGAGGACTCTTTGCAGCCTACCCCTTCCCATGGCAGCCTACATACACTCCCTTTCAGCTGAATTTCTAGGCAAAATCTCTTCCCTAACTCTAGCCCTATGTGAAAATAAACAAGTAATTCTTAATCTTAGGGACTCCAGCCACTCCAGCCATGGTCAAGATGAAGAACTTCCTGGAGTCCTATAACATCCAACCCCACACTTCAGATGCCCTCCACAACCCCACTCCAGCTGTCTTTGTCTCTCCTCTAACCCTACAATGAGCAGAGGCACAAGCACACCTTAAGCCAGGGATAGATGGATGTGACTCAAAAGAAAAGCACAGGGTGTAAACATTAATCGCTATCTACTGCTTTTCTTGGCAGCTTTTTCCAATTCTACCCCTACTGGGACTCCAGAGTTTTCCTGTCTCCTATCCATAACCCTAGGCATGGGCTATACCTCTGTCAAGGACCCTCAGCTATGGCCCAAGTGAACAAGTTCTCCAAAAGAATGTTTTCTGCAGCCTGTCCTTCCCTATCACCCCTTTTCCAGCTGCAATCTAGCTGCAAGTCTAGGCTCTTTCTCTCTTAACTCTAATATTAAATCTAATGCTAAGTATGTTCTGACCTTTAGCTAGGGACCCCCAAGTGTCAAGCACATGAAGAATTACAGAGGAGAAATAATTATTTCTTCAGCCTACACATTCCTCTAGAAAACCCTTGGCAGTCATACTTTAGTGGGGTGCTAGGTTTTGTCTCGCTCCCAACCCTAAATGAAAACCTAACCATAAATGGACTAGAAAAATACTTAATCCAACACCCCAGACATTGCACAGAAGTAAAAGCTCTCATGGATTTTTTTCAGCCTATACATTAACTTAGTAGCTGCTTCCCACAATTCCTGGTGAAGCACTAAAAGTTCAAACCTAATGCTAAGTATAACCCTAAACATAACTAGCATAGGCTAACCCTTAGGAAGAACTCCTCATCTGTGAAGCACTGGAAAAAATCTTTTAGGGAAGAAATCTTATTCCAATGAACGTTTGGCAGCTTCTTTGAAGTCACTTGGTCTCTCTCCTAAACCTAATCCTAGCCTTGGGCCTAGACTTATCCAGGAACACATAGTCATGACAGACAAAAAAAATCTCAGTGGAAAAACTTTATTGCAGCCTACTCTTCCCCTGGGAACTCTTGGGAGCTCCACTGTGACAAGAGCTCTGGTCTGTTCCCTAACACAGACGTGAAGCCTACCCTGGAGCTGTGCTGAGCCTTAGCCAAGAACCACCATCGAGAGCTCAAATAAAAACGTTCTCAAAGTAGAGCTCTTTTGGAAACCTACATTCTTTCAAACACATTTTGAGCCCCACTCTGGCTGCAGCTCTAGGCTCAGCCCTCTAAATATAGGCGTGGACTGAGTCTTAGCCACATACCCCCTCCTTTGGCCCAGGTGAAAAATCTGTCAGAGAAGAAAAATGTCTGCAGGGTAAACTTTCCCTTGTAAGTGCCTGGGAACTTTATTCCAGCTCTTTTAAACTTAGGAACCTGTTTTATCAGCCTCCAACTCAGAACTGAATCTTACCTAAATGTCTGAGAAGTTTTGAATCATTTTGTGATGGACTTATTTCCTGTGATCTATGAAAATGCATTCTGTCACTGTGATATTGCCATCTCTCTTGCAGCAAGTGGACAAGAACAATTGGGAACCCACTCCCCATGCAAGAGGACCAATTGTATCCCTTCATTAGTGTGGCAGCTCTGCAGGCATTTTTTATGGCAGTAAAACAGTTCTCAGTCCACAACCTATTGCACAGCATCATTTTATTTTTCCTAAAATCCATTGCTAAACCACTTCACTGATTTTTTAAGCTATCAGTTTATAACAAAATACTAGCAGGAATCTTTCTGCTTCCATATCTGTCTTTTCTAATAAACCAATTCCTAAATGTTCACTCTCAAAACAGAAGAAGGATGATAAGTTTTCACGTACTTATCATAGAGTTTCAAAGGATACCTAAAAATAGGTCATGCTGATAAGGGTTTCATTTGACAAATGTCAGGCTTTTCTAATACTTCCCTTTGCACGACAAAGGGCAAGCCAACATTTTCACAGTTTTCAAGTGATGCTCTGAACTGAAACACACAAGAACAAACCTAACAGTGAACCATTGCTACATTCTGGTTATATAAGGTATATAACCTTAGTATATATATATATAGTATATATATAAGGTATATAACCTTATATAACCTAAGTATAGGAAAATGCGTGTTTTTCAATTTAACTTTAATGTCAAGACTGGTAGTATGAATATAATTATGGCTGATATTTTTATGCTGCAGTCTGACAGATAGTTAGCAATAAATACACTGCCTCATGCAGAAANCCATTGCTATATTCTGGTTATATAAGGTAGTATAGGAAAATGCGTGTTTTTCAACTTAACTTTAATGTCAAGACTGGTAGTATNAGGTATATAACCTTATATAACCTAAGTATAGGAAAATGCGTGTTTTTCAATTTAACTTTAATGTCAAGACTGGTAGTATGAATATAATTATGGCTGATATTTTTATGCTGCAGTCTGACAGATAGTTAGCAATAAATACACTGCCTCATGAAGAAAATGAGCAGACTTTCAATAATGAAAAAAAAGAGTATGTCAAGCACTTGTGCAAATTTGAGCATTTTTTTTCTCTTGGTTTGTGCAAATTTGAGCATTTTTTTTCTCTTGATTTTCATTATCCTCCTCGAAATGTCTCAGATCACAGTTTAGATTCAGAGCCTCTTCACCTCACCTTTCTGGACAGAATTTTGAGACCTACTCTGCTTTCCATTGCCTAGTAATGCTTGTAGCATCCATCTTTCAGCTCATAAAGTGACTCATGATCTTCAGGGGATAAGGCAGCAATGAATCATGAAAAAAGAAGATGTTAAAGTATTGCGGCTACTACCTACATAGCTAAACTGTAAAGTCAGTGAGCCTGTGCCAAGGAATTTGCCCAAGTAGTTTATTTCTACAAAACTCACTGAGGTAAGTTACAGACTTTGGATACTGGCAGCACAAATCAGGGTGTGATACAAGCACAAATGTCAGGAAATAACAACATGTGCAAGTGGTGCTGTGGCTAAGGCCACAGAAAGAGCATTGAAAAACACCCTCCCCTTTGAAAGGAGAGGTGTGTGTGCTTTCCACACCATCGAATTTCACAAGACATGCTGTTTAAGGGAAAGGCTACTTGTGGCTGTAGGAGTAATTAATACCTGCCATTCTGACTGTGCTCCGTATCATCATCTTAACATCAGGTTGGAATCTACTCAAAATTAGGGAAAGACACTCCATAATTTTCCTTCTTTCCATTTCTGCCATGAATAAAGGAACTCTTCAGCTTCAACAGAGTGGTGGGAGAGTTCTAATGGAGATTTAAACAGGAGGAAAATATCTAGGGACAAAACAAGACAATCCAACTTTTTGACTGCACTCCTCAATCTTCTGTGTCTTTGGACTACATACATATGTACTCTCAACCTCTCACAGAAAGTGGATTTATACTCTTTAAAGTGCTACTTATCTCCGTCAGTACTGTATTCAGAGGCTGTTTTAATCAACTAGCCAAAAGAAAAGACAGCTTTTAAATCCTGTATTCACTGAAGTTGGTGGCTGTTTTAATCAAGCCACCTCCCATGAATGGATCATATCTATCATTATAGTTGTTGCTTCCATGCATTGATTTTATGGTTTCTTCATTTTGTGCTTGTATAAATGTTTTCATTCATTCCCTCTGGGAATGAACTTCTAATATCATATTAAAGAATATACCTTCATTCTTTCATTTAATAGTTACTTACTATATATTAATATTTATCAATATTATTGCAGAATGATAGCAGACTGTAAATCTCAAAGAAATCATTGGTCATTCTTTCATAGAGAAAATCATGCACATAAAGAAAACTGTAAAATGCATGAACAGTCAAAAAATCATTAGTGTACACTGTAAGACTCTTTGAATAAAAATATTTATTTAAATGAGCTACTACCTTATAAGTATTTATAAGTGTTCAAGTTTCAACAAGAAGTAACAAAAAATACCTAATGTTTATCAATTTCAAAATTGCTGATACTATCTTTCATGTCTGCAGGCTTAAAAAGCACAGAATAATGGTGCTTATTTCTGTGTGCATAGAGACTTAGAAATGAGGAATAATAGGATATTCCTGTTGTTTTATAAGATCAGTGATTACTGTAAAGCAGGAGAAATAGAATATTTTAAGGACCTAGTCTATAGTGCCATCTTCTGTGCTTTAATGCAACATAATTGATTTCCATTTCATCCTTTTAATAAGCTATTACTATCTATGAATGAGACACATTCTTAAAGTGTTAAAGCTGATTTGGAGTCTTTGTTTCAAATAGTACATATTTAATTTTCTGTCTTGCAGCAACTATCTTGCAAGTACATTTCATCTTTGAAATTCAATATAATACAGACTACAGGCTGGAAGTCACTTTGGAGAAGACAGAAGTTCTCTACCAACCTGCACCCAGTAAGTCTTCCATCATCTCCACATCACCATAGGCAAATCAGAGCTTAAGTCAGTCCAAAAGTTCAACTGTCTAGGAAGCATCATTTCCTCGGACGGTAAGATTGACAATGAGATAAGACAACAGGTTAGCAAAGGCATACAGAGCTTTTGGAATACTTCATAAAAGAGTTTGGTGCAATAAACACCTGAAGAGAAGTACGTTTAGTGTCTATAGAGCCATTGCACTGTCTACTCTTTTATATGGGTCTGAATCATGGGTCATCTATTGCCACCAGCTGCGACTCCTTGAACACTTCCATCAGCGCTGCCTCCGTACGATCCTAAACATCCATTAATCACATTATGTGATTAATGTGGTTGTCCTTGAACAGAGAGAGGTCATCAGCATTGAGGTCATGCTGCTGAGAACGCAGCTGCGCTGGGCAGGATAGGATGGGCTCTCCAGGATGGAAGGTCACCACCTCCCTAAGATGGTGCTCTATGGTGAACTCACCACTGGCTGCCAAAAGGCAGGAGCCCCAAAGAGGAGATACAAGGACACCCCAAAACAATACCTCAGTTTTGGCCATATTGACTACCATCAATTGACTACCACTCTGGCCTTGAATCAGGAGACATGGAGACACACCATCCGTAACGCTGCTGCTTCCTTTGAGAACACACACACAGTCAGTCTTGAAGAGACAACACAGAAAGAACCGTGCCTCGCCAATACTGCCTAAGGAGACCTTCCGCTGTGCCTTTTGCAACCAGACTTGCCTTTCCCACAGTCTTTTTAGCCATCAGCACACTTGGCAGAAAACATGGGTAAAACCACCCCCATAGCTTCATTCGCAAAGCCTAGCCATGATGATGACACTTTCAAGATACTTTCCCTCAATCTCAGAATTAAGAAAATACCTTACAGTTCAACAAGCTCCAACTAAATTCAACAGAAATATTCCACTGGTTTCAGTGAGATGCTCTAATTGACAGAATATCAGCATTCTGTACCTCCTGTGTAATTCATCCTATGAGAAGTCCCCTTTCTGCTCTACTAGTCCTCTATTCATCTGCTAAAGTACTAGTATCCTTAATACCAATCTCTAAAAATGGAGAACATTAGATATACAATATTTCACATGTGGTATTAAAAACAAGCAGAATCAGAGCTGCATATAGGCTAGAATGATAATAATGTCTTCCAAATCACTTTGCACAAGCATAAGACTGTTACTTGGTTATTCCAATAAAAGTTAAAAGTACTAAGGTGAAGTATGGATGTCTTGTCCTGACAAGAAAATCTCTATTTTGAAGAAGACTGAGTGAAATAATCACCAAAGGAAAGGAAATCCGAATACATTCAATAGATGCTGGTTTTGAAGGGAAAGTCCTGAGCTGGAAAGCAGGAACAGCAAACAGGAAAAATCAGGTGACAGTTTAAAGAGAAATTATTACTATTTCTGCTTTAGACCCAGTTCTAGATGGAATTTAAAATGTAAATGATGAGGTCACTCATTCCAAGACCTGTTTGTATTTGTTTTCTGCACAGAAGCAAGCAGGATGGCCACAATGAAGGACAAAATGTATGATCTAGAAGCCTTTCAGCACTGCAGAGCATATAAAGAAGTGAATATGTATTTGATAACTCTATTTGGAAATCATTATGACAGACTCCATGTAAGAAAAGAGCAATAAAGGCATTGAAAAGAATTGTAATAGAAGAATAGACTCCCCAGTCTTTTGACCAAATTGGAAAGAAAACACAGCCAGGCACAAACAGTCCTGTAGGTTTCTGCAGAGCATTGATGATAACTTTCTAACACAGATTGTGGAGGAGCCAACGAGGAGAGGTGGGCTACTGGACCTCGTACTGACAAATAGAGAGGGACTTATCGGAGATGTGAAGGTGGTGGGTAGCCTTGGCTGCAGTGATCATGAGCTGGTTGCGTTTAGGATCCAATGAGGAGGAAGCAGGGCTGAAAGTAGCCCTGCAACTATGGACTTCAGGAGGGCCAACTTTGATCTCTTCTGAGACCTCCTCAGTTGAATCCCATGGGCTAAGGCTCTAGCAGGAAAGGGAGCCCAAGAGAGCTGGTCAAGCAGCACTTGCTTCTTGCTCAGGAGCATACCTTTGAGTAAGAAGTCAGGCAGAGGGGGCAGGAGGCCTGTGTAGATGAGCAAGGAGCTGCTGGCAAAACTCAACAGAAGAGACATTTATACAGAAAGCATTAAACAGAAAGTGGAAAAAAGGGCAAGCTCCTTGGGCGGAATATAGGGAATGCAGGGATGTGACAAGGAAAGCCAAGGCATAATTGGAATTAAATCTGGTAAGGGATATTAAAAATAACAAAAAGACATGGAAAAAGCAGAGTGCTTTTTGCTTCAGTGTTTACTAAGGGCAACCCTTTGGAATTCCAGACCCTAGAAACCAGAGAACGTGCCTAGAGAGAGGAAGACTTGCCCTGGGTAGAGGAAGATTGGGTAAGAGATCACCTAAGGAAAATTGATACCCACAAATCCATGGGCCCTGATGGGATGCACCCCAGAGTGCCACGGGAGCTGGCGGATGTTATTGCTAAGCTGCTCTCCATCATCTTTGAAAGGTCCTGGAGAACAGGAGAAGTACCAGAAGACTGGAAGGAAGCCAGTGTCACATCAGTCTTCAAAAAAGGAGGACTCAGGCAACTACAGGCCAGTCCGCCTCACCTCCATCCCTGGAAAAGTCATAGAGCAGCTCATCCTGGCTGTTGTTTCCAACAACATAAGGTGCTCAGGAGTAGTCAGCATGGGTTCACCAAGGGGAAATCATGCTTGACTAACCTAATAGCCTTCTATGATAGAATGACCAGCTGGGTAGATGAGGGGAGAGCAGTGGATGTCATATATCTGGATTTCAGCAAGGCTTTTGAAATCATCCTTCACAGCATCCTCCTGGGCAAGCTCCAGAAGTGTGAGATAGATGAGTGGATGATGAGGTGGATTAACAACTGGCTGGATGGCAGAACCCAGAGGACTGTGATCAGTGGTGCAGAGTCTAGTTAGAGGCCTGTAGCTAGCAGTGTCACCCAGGGGTCAGTCCTTGGTCCAGTCCTGTTCAATTTATTCATCAACGACCTGGATGAAGGCACAGAGTGCTCCCTCAGCAAGTTTGCAGATTATATGAAGCTGGGAGGAGTAGCTGATACCCCAGAGGGCTGCGCTGCCATCCAGAGGGACCTGGACAGACTGAACAACTGGGTGGTGAGAAACCTCATGATATTCAACAAGGCCAAGTGCAAGGTCTTTCATCTGGGGAGGAATAACCCCAGACACCAGTACAGACTGGGGACTGATCTTCCAAAGAGCAGCTCTGCAGAGAAAGATCGAAGTGTCATGGTAGACGACAAGTTGACCATGAGGCAGCAGTGTGCCCTCGTGAAGGCCAATGGGATCCTGGGGTGCATTAAGAGGAGCGTCTCCAGCAGGCCAAGGGAGGTGATCCTGCCCCTCTACTCAGCCCTGGTGAGGCCACATCTGGAGTACTGTGTCCAGTTCTGGGCCCCACAGTACAAGAGGGATGTGGAGCTGCTGGAGAGAGTCCAGCGCAGGGCCATGAGGATGATCGGGGGCCTGGAACATCTGCCCTATGAGGAGAGGCTGAGGGAGCTGGGCCTGTTCAGCCTGGAGAAGAGAAGGCTGAGAGGGGATCTGATCAGTGCGTCTAAGTACCTCAAGGGAGGGAATGAGGAGGATGGGGCTGGCCTCTTTTCAGTAGTGGCCACCGACAGAACTAGAGGAAATGGCCACATACTGAAGCATCAATAGTTCCACCAGAACTTAAGGAAAAATTTCTTAACAGTGAGGGTGACAGAGCGCTGGAACAGGCTGCCCAGAGAGGCTGTGGAGTCTCCTTCTCTGGAGATCTTCCAGACCCACTTGGATGCCACCCTGTGCCACGTGCTCTAGGTGGCCTTGCATGTGCAGGGGGGGTTGGACTAGATGATCTCTAGAGGTCCCTTCCAACCTTAACGATTCTATGAAATACAGACAGAGTCAAGTAATAGCCTTCTATTTAAAATTTTTGACCCTTTATTAGATTTTCAGTAAGTCAGTCGCAAAGAAGATGTATGTCTATAGAAGAAAATGACAGAAAGCTATAGGGGATAGCTGCACATTTTCCATTTCCATTTCCAAAAATTTACATTTTTGGAACATGAAAAAGAGGTCACCAGGAAGGAGATATTTGGTCAACTTGAAAAAACAGGTATATTTTCAATTAAGAGGAAGAAGAATGACAAAATAGATTTTAGTAGATTTACTAGAGATTACACAGGCAAGATGGACCGTTTTCCTCTATAAGTGAAAATATAGGGGAAATATAAGTGAAAGTATTAATTCTAAAATAGCAGATACAGTAAAAAATCATATTCAGGGTAATATAGGCACTGCTCTTCATAACAAAAAATATGCAGAAAAAATCTGATGAATTCAAAGAAAATATTTTTGCAGATTTATATACTTAGAAGAAGTTGGAGTTTGAGAATTAAATACTCAATGATGAAGAAAATCATTATGTCATTGTCACAAGTTGTTGAGATGCTTCACATGGTTGGAATATGTTTTTTGGTTGTTGTTGCTGCAGTTTGCTTTGGAATCATAGAATGGATAAAAGGGACCAAATCTGAATTCTCCATTGGTAGTACTGTTATCAGTTTAAGTTTTATTGAAGATGCAGAATCCTGTAATCATGTAAGCATATAGATAATATGCTAAACAACATAACTCTGTAAAGAGAACCAGTACTGCCTGTAACAGTCCTCTAAATTATCAAAATAAGATTTCTACCTAAGTATCAGTTGATAATGTATAGGAAGTGTATATTGGAGGTCTCATGTAGCTAGTAGCAAAACTTATTCAGAATCCCTAAAATTATTAATGCTGATTTTATAATGCACAAGAAATTACAACAAGAAAAGGTAACTTAGTTTTGGACTTCATTGTACTGGATAAAATTGAATAACCACAATATTGGGAGTCAGTCTTTGCCTAGAAACTAGGGATCATATCTTTATATTCAATAAGAACAAACACTGCCTCATTGCTGATATACAAGTAACATGTATGATGCTCCAAACTAGTTTATATTCAAAAACTGAAAAAAAGTTAAAAAAGAAAAAAAAAAGTGCTGACAGAAAAAAAAGATTAAAAATCTCCACTAGAAAAACTTGAAATGTCCAAAGTTCCCCAGTTGCTCTGTTAAGAACAGAAACAAACTATCTTGAAGTTTGTCTTGATTCAGTGACAACGGCAGGATTTTTATTTTATTTTTTTAAAGTATCAGTGGAAAAAATGAAATAACTAGTAAACAACATAAGAGCTGGGAGCAGCTTAAGGCACCACTGGAACATACAGACTATCAAAGATAAATAAATTTTACACATATTTAGTGTGTAAATAAAGGGAATAAGGCCAAAATAAATTACATAAAGGTTCATTACTAGATGAAGATTTTAAAACTGTTAATAATGCCACATGAAGAACAGAAGTTTTTAATAAATATTGTGTCTATATTTGGAAAGAAGCAGAGAGCTGTGTTCATACCATATGAGGACAAAAAAACTATTTCCAGGCTATTAATAAGCCTTAGGAAGAAGTTAGACAATATCCACTTATGATAAACATTTTTATATCAGGAGGCCTAGAAAACTTGCTTCAAAGTCATAGAAATGTTGTCTAGGGAAACTGATGACATGCTGATACTAATTTGTAATAAAGAATAAATATATGCATATATATTTAAAGCATCAAAAGTTCCATAGGAACT
>VWPW01025279.1:3201-229904 GCA_013389825.1 Crypturellus undulatus
AGCTCCGGGCCGCGCTCGCCCGTGTGCGGGGCCCCTCGCGGCCCCTGGCAGCGCGTCCCGCCTTGGTGCCCTCCCGCAGCCCTGCAGCTGCGGCCGGAGCACGGCGTTAGCGGGCAGGGTCGGGCGCCCGCGACGCGCTCCCCTCGCACCGGTTAACGAGAGCGGCGCGGGGGGAGCCCCTGGGAGCCCCCACGGGGAGCGCGGAGGTGCGCGGCGCTGCCGGTGCCCCCGCGCTCCGGAGGTGAGGGCTGCGCTCACGAGCTGCGGCGGCGGGCGCGTCCGCTCCCACCTGCACCAGGCTGCACAAGCAGCTGCGCTGTTTAATGGGGTTCCTGAGCCTCACGTAGCTCCCAGGTGCTGCGGCACACGCGTTGTAGCTCCTCATGTGGAGTCGGAGCTCGTCCTTATTTCATTCTGATGGAACGCCCATCACGAGTATGTGGTACTGAATATACTTGGTAACTGAATATACTTGAAATATCTTATATTTTCTTTGAGCTCTGTTCAGCCTCTGCAAAATATATTTTATCAGACTTCACACACAGCATTTCATACTGTAACGCCAAACTGCAATTTCTGAAGCACAGCAAGTGCTGTCGTGTAGCAGTGTTGGCAGCACCATCTCTGTTCTGTAAAGATGAAAGAGGGGAAAGAAACTGAGAAAACTTTGAGAAAGTAACAGAAGCTTTTGTATTAGCTTGGCACTGGGATCCTCTGTGTCCAGCTGCAGCAAAACTTACCAGGGTTGCCTTTTAAGTATGGAAAAGACCACAAGTTCCAGTTTAATGTCCATTTAAATTTTGTGTGGCTTTCCTGACGCGCACTTCCAAACGACTGACGCTAAATTTTAAACATGCATAAAAGATATTTTTGGTTACATAAAAGATATTTTTGGTTAGTTCTTGTGATATTGAAAAACACACTTTGTTTTTTAACAACTGTTAAAAAAAAAGCCTATGAAGTTTTGTGTAGTTTAGGTTTCATGACATGAAGTTAAGGGAAATGGCAGAAAATACTATACTTTCTCCTAGTCATTTGTCTTTCATTCTCGGTATTGGGTGCCATAAGTGCTAAACTGCCTTTTTCCCCTCTGCTGTCCTTGCTTCTGACTAGGTCGTTTGCTCCATCTTTACTTCACAACTTCCTTACACTTATGTTTGATATCGTGGATTTCTTTGTGTACTGCATAAATTTATTAATAATTTTGTATCCTGACAGTGATGTGAAAATTGGCCCCGTCGTGTCACTCTCGCTACACTTTCCTAATTTCTTGGTTAAAATTAGGCTGCCTCATTCTGTATTTCCTACGGGACCTCTTGCAGGATGAACTAGGCTCTTCTGAATAGCACTTACAGACATTGGATAGGTGCGTCCATTCGGTCAGGCTTTGATTTCTGGAGTGTTTAATATTACCCTGTGTGAAGAAGTTAAGTGTTAGGTTTAAAGATGGGCCCAGCTGTTGGAGCAAGTTGCACTGCAGTCTTGGATGTTCTAGTTTCCATCCAGGTGACTCTCACTGACACTGCTGGAAGACCACATTCATTTGGGCAAAGGTTTCAAGTGCTTTATGTGAAATACTTGGTTGATTAAATTTGACTTTCTAAGATTTTATTGCTGTAGAAAAAGTAATGCCAAGCTCAACATACATCTTACCGCAAACATTGTGCACGATAGGAAATAAGGCAAGCGTGCTCATTCCTGTACAGTGATTCATGCATTACAGTGGACTATGTGTCTGTCTGTCTACTCTGTGTTTTATGGTGACTGTTACTTGGAATTTATTTGCCTGTTGCCTAGGGATATACTTTCTGGATGACTACAAAGTTCAGTTTTGTTTGTATGGATTTGTGCTGAGGCAGTTGTATAACTCGGGAAAGCAACAGAAGACTCCTGCTGAATTCCTGAAGTACCACTGTTTTCAAATCAGGAATATTGTTGGAGCAAGAAAAATCCTCTTTTTCTTTTTTGCAGTCTGCCAGTGCAGCTGGCTCTAGCACGAAGCGCTGCTGCCGTAAAGAGGGCAGAGTCACTTTGAGTGGTCTGCGCGAGCGGGTCTCGCTGCCGTAGGGCTTTCTGAAGAGAGATCCCTGGTTTGGTCTCCAGCAGCTCTCCCGAGCGGGAATCCTGTGTTGCTGTCCTAGCTGGAGTCAGGTGGTTGGAGCGCTCCCCTGGCGCAGGGGCAGGTCTGTCTCCGCCGCTGGGCTCCAGAGGCTGGGCAGGTTCCTTAAAACTGGATCCAAAGACAAGGAAGGTGTTTACAGCGTAACTGACACTGGGGTTTGATACATTCCCTCCCTTAAATGTTCGCATCCAAATTGTTCTTAATGTTTTGTGATGGGAAGTTGCAGACCCCAGGGTATTTTTTTAGTACTTGTTTTGTTGTGTAAAGCTCTGGCAACGCATGTTACTGGAGCTGCTGCCTTCTGCACCTTGCAGAGGCAACCTGAGCAGGAGAAAGTGGCAGCTGTGGTGCTGTCTACCTCCCTGTTGTGGCCTAGCCAGCGGTTCCCAAATTCTTGGATTACAGCCCGCTGCAACCCTCGGTGTTTCCACATCCCTTCCAGGCTCCCGAGGGGAAAGGCAGCCACTGCGGCTGGTTTCCGAGGCCTCCTGCGGAGCATCTGTGGTCCAAGGGCCGCAGCCTGGAGCTGTGACCTCGTGGGTAGAGCCCTTGCTGAGTCAGTGGGAAGTGCAGGTTACACCTGCACCTGCAGCCCCCAGGGGAGCCCAGGACTAGGCCAGGCCCCTTCTGATCCTCCAACCTGCCGCTGTGCGGAGAGGAGCGTGAGCTCTCCGGTGCCGCAGTCATCACCCCGTGTGCCACATTTGTAGTGCTGTGGTGAGGGTGTTGCATGGGGACAAGGGGTGTTGCATGCTGCAAGTTCCTTGTTTCCAGGTCTGCTTCCCACGCCAACTTTCACTTCCACCAGCAGCTCCTTCCTGCGCCGCTGCCTGTGGCGCTGGGCCTTTTTTTTTTTACTCCTCTCCCCGCATAGGCGCCTCGGGGCAGTCTCAGCGGGGAGAGGAGTCCTGGTCTCAGCCTGGCTGCCCCTCATGGCACCGCTGCCCGACAAGCGGAGGCTTCTTATCTCCTCGGGGAATTTGTTGGTCAGGAGGTGATGGAAGGAGCTGCTGTTGCCAGATTGTCCTCCCGTGCTTTCGAGTGAAAGCCGCTGGTATTATCTGCTTGCTGCCGTATATGTTGCAAGTGAAATTATGTGACCGGGGCCCGGTATGGGACTGTGGTGAGCGAATATCTCATTGCTATGGGAAGTAGACTTTTCTGTAAGCCTTTACGCTCAGCTCTACAAAAGTTTTGCAGCATCAAAGCTTATGGTAACTGGTATTGACAAAATATATAGAGTACCTACAGCCTGGTAAAAAGTCAGACAGGGTTTCAAGGGGCTTCTCACTGAGCATTTAGGAGCCCGTGGTTTAAAGTTGTAACTCTGATATTGCCTTGTGTCCCTGCCACCGCTGAAAGCAGCGATTCTTCCTCCTCCTCCTCCCAGCTGTTTGGTCTCATTCTCTGTCTTGAGCTGGTTTCAGTGATTATGTAGTTGGCAAAAGCTTTTAGTCCAGCTGGTTCCCTGCTCACCACATTGGCACTGAAATGGTCATCACAGTGCAGCTGTGTGAGCATGAATTTGGGGTTAGGAATATGGGGATGCCCCATTTGTTATGCTCACGACAGGGCTGTAGTGTGAGCTGCAGCTTCTACCAAAGACTCTCAGGTACCTATTTTATTTATTTTTAAGCCTTTGTAGAAATACCCATTTCCCGGCCTTTCTGGATGTTGTGAGGCCAAAGGCTCGTGTTCGTGCACATAAGGAGGTGTGGTGGCAATAATACAAGGAATTGCATATATCTCCTTCAGAAATAAGTTGCATGCATTTGGCAGCAGTTCAGATGAGTGATGTGCAACCATTTACAAGTGGCTGTAGTCTATAAAAGGCTTTCGTTTCCTTGATAGTTGTCCTGCGAATCTCTGATTAATATTGTCCCATTTAGGAGCCATGGAGATGCCAGGCAGGCAGAGGTGAATACATGCTTCCTCCAAGAGGAGGTAATCTAAAGTCACCCCACTGAGTGAAAAACTAATGGTTATTTTGGATAGGAGCACTCACATGGACAACTCATAGGTTTGCATGTTAGTGTGGTAACTCTTCTGTGTAGTCATACACAGAATGAGTCAGAATTTCCTCTTAGTACTCTGTAGAAAATGAATAGCAAATGAGGTGAAGATCTGCCTGAAGATGTAATCTGTGTCACAATAGATCTTGCAGTTTGGCTGGCAGAAGGCATGTACACCTTATTTATGGGTAGACTTTATTGTGCTGTGATTTTTGTATGGGAGGAAGCTTTTCTAAGAAAATTCTACAGATTTTGAGAAAACCTATTTTCTTCTTCTGTGGTCATAATTTGAAGTGAGGTAATCGAGGTCTCCTTATGGTAAGACATAGTTGCTGTGACCTGTGTTGAACAAGCGGAATTGCTGTGTCCCTGAGCAATCAGCTGTGACCAACTGACCGCATTGACTGGCACACCTGGGAGCAAGGCCTCTTGATCCTGGTTGGATTTGCAGGCGTTACCCACTGCCGAAGATTGTTCTCAAACCTCAGACCACACTCTTGAATTACTCTCTGCCCCTTTCAGCAGTTCTTGCATATCCCTGTGCACAAAACCTCCAAATTTTCTTCAATTCTGTAGCTCCTGTTAAAGCATGTCAGCTGTACTGAAGACTGTTTGCTTTGACCTGTCACTATGTTCTTTTTCTGCTGTTTTGATGCCAATAGGAGATCAATCTGCTGAACACAGCATCTAATGATTTTTCCCTACAAAGTATTTATATGTGTAGCTTAAATTCCTGTCTACCTCATAGTGTTTTTTTAAGCTAAATTATTTTTTCAACCTGCTTCTTCCCATGTCATTTCTATAACAGGCAGTTAATCCTTCTTTAAGCATGTGTTCGAACCCACTCTTTAAATCAAAATGATAAAATAGCTGTTAACACTATTACTGTATCATATCTGTGTGGCTCTTTTTTCTCTCCCTAACTTTTTGAGGTCTGTTTTGTGCCATGACTTGTGCAAAACTTGAATCTAAACTGGAGTTTTAAGATGAATTTAAGCGGATTCTGATATGAGGCTTCATATTTCTTTTGCATATTTTTTCCAGGAAGGACTCGGAGTTTTCTTTAACCTCAGTTCCGCATAAAGATCTCTAAATACTACTTTTCTTAAATGCTTAACTTGTGCCAGTTAGCTGTTATGATCTTAAAAGCCATAAAAATAAAATGTTCGTGCACTGATCAATAGCTCTCATTGTGCTTGTGTTAGTGTGAAATACTACAGCACAAGCAGTGACTGGGAGCCGGATGGGAGGCTACGTTTCTTTGACATTAGCTCTAGCAAAACCTAACGCCTACCTGAATGGTAGAAATTGTAAGAAACCATGAAAATGTGTCAAGGGCAGTAGCAAAGAAAAAACCCATATACTTTTTGGAGAAGAAAAAGTCCAGTGTATTTCTGGTTCTTGTTTTTTCTTGCTGCAGAGGAGGAGACCTTCCTCTGGATCCCAGAAGAACTGGTAATATGTGTGTGTGGGTTTTTTTTTTTTTTTTTTTTTATGGCTAAGAGCACTGATTCATAGGCACCCTTCTCATAAAACTTTGCTGCATTTCGCTTGCAGAACAAGATCTATTTAATGGGAACACAAAGCGCAGGCGCTCGGCAGCAGAAGGGACCGTAACAATTGTCGCTTTCATAGCGAGTCTCTTGCATAATCTAGCAATCATTTACCATAGTTTCAGGAAATTTGCATCCTCTCTCTGGTACATCCCTTACCACAACCTGCTTGATTTGAGGTGTGGTGAGGAAGAATAAAAATAAGTAGTCAACCTAGCAACCTTCTAAAGACCTAGGTCTAACAACCTTCCAGAGGAAAGTCTGGATCCTTTTGTAGATCTCAAACTGAATATGAGTTGACACTGTTGCCTAAAAATAAAAGGCAAAAGTCATCTTGGGACGCATATGTTGGAATATAGCCTTGAGGGTACATGAAGTAATGCTTCAGTTCTGCTCAGCCCTGATAAAGCTGCTGCTGGAGTAGCTTTACCTCTGGTTTCGGGTACTATGTTTCGAGGAAAAGGCAGGTCAGCTGGACAGTGTCCAAACGAGCAGTGACAGTGATCACAGGTCTTGAAAATATGGTTCATCACACTAGTGATACTCAGTCTGAAGAGATGGTTAAAGAGGGTTTTCTAAATGTTGTAGGAAAGAGAAGGAGGAGGAGGGAAAATAAACAAAAAAGAAAAGAACGGTTTGTTCCCCAGTTCCATTGTGGGCAGAACAAACAGCCAGAGGGAGGGATGTGGAGGGTTTGGAAGAAACACTGTGATTGTCCAGGTAGGTGGTGGAATTTGCTGCCAGAGACTTCTAAGAACAGTTTGGACAAACACAGGGAATGATGTGGGACGTTTGGTCCCATTTCAAGGCAAAGAAGTTGGCTTCTCTGGAGGTCGGGAGACCTGTTCCTGGTTTGGTACGGTCCGTGATGTTGGGAAAGGCCTGAGAAAGCGCTCTGTGTACCTGGCAGCGCTGAGTTCCCTCTGCTAGCTCTGGAGCCGTGACCGGGCAGGCAGGCTGAGCGCGCGGCCATCTCTGGTGTGGGAGTTTGATCCGAGAAGGGCTTTCGGGGTGACTCCTGGAGGCGCCTGCTCTGCCTTCATGAACCGCGCACGAGAAGCAGCTGCTGACCCGGTATCTCATATTGGCCAGGTGGGCCATTTCTGTCAAAACTAGATGCTTTCTGGTGAGGTGATGTTCTGCCTCGTGTTCCAAGGAAACGAGGAAGGAGAGACTGGGGAGCAAAAGCAGATAAAACTGGCAGCTGTGCTGGGCACAGCTGTGCCATGGTGCTGGGGGACAGACGCTCTTCTGCCAGGTTATCTTCTTTGTCTTGCTTTGCTTGCGAGTCCAGCAGGCCCCAAACAAAGGTCTCGTTTGTCCTGGTGGAATTCAATTCTCTTCTGAAGGAGTTCTGCCCAGGATGGTATCAGCAGAAACTGTCAGTATTTCCATGCTGCCCGAATACTGCCCAAATCTTGGCTCACGCTCTCTCCGCCAAAAGAAATCAACTTAAGAGGAGAACCGTGTACTTTGGGAACAGCTTTCAAAATGGCTCTGTTAGGGTTTATTGGGTGGGGGTCATTCAATTCCAGGTAAAACTACCCTATCCTGTGACTCCATTATCCTAGCCCGGTTTAGTCTGGTCAGTGCTGAGTCATGCTGGAAAGGGCTGGGTCTCTCCTTCCTGCCCAGGGCAGCAGCTTGTCCTCTCCTTCCATCGCACTCCTCGCTCTGTTCTTCCTCTTCGCCGACCGGCTTCAGACTTCCCGCTTGCTCCTAATGCATCAGTCGTGCATGTTCAGCCCGGCTCCCTGGGACTGCCTCGCGGAGCAGAATCCTCCAAGATACAGCTGTCAATGCCAAGAAGTGCTTGAATGAGACGTGTCTCTAGCAGAGACAAAATACTAAATTTTCAGATGAATGTTCAGAAAAGTAGTTTATTCCAGCCCCATGTTTGCTCTGTCGGAGACCATTTTACAAATATGTGCACTTTGAGGGAGCCTCTCCCCTTTGAAGAGTGCAAACAGGCTTGCAAAAGATGCTTTGAGACATGATTTGTATTGAGTATTTTGTGTGTAAATGGTGTAGTTGTTTTTTTTCTTGAAATAATGTGTGTTAATGTGCTGGTGATTTTTTTTTTTTTTTTTTTTTTTCCCCTACTTTATGCTTATATTTTTTTCCCCTCTATTACATCTGGCTAAGTCCATATTTCAGTATGTTGCTTTCTACAGCAGAAGGAAGTAGTTGAAAGAATTCTTCAGAAGCAAGGTCCTCTGTGTAGCGTGTTGTAGTGTTTAGAAATGACTCTGTCTAGCCTTGATAAAGTTATCTGCATGTTGGGGTGAGTGGTTAATATCTGACAGAACAAGTGATGTCCCTGGTGATTAATGGCCCTGGAAAGAAACGATATCGTGCAAGTCCGTTTGTGCCATGCCTCTCCTTCCCCATCTGCGGTGCCAGAGTGCTGATCTCGCCTCTCCCTGCCACCCCTGAATTGCCTTTGCAGTTGCAAGAAATGATATAATGGCTTGGCTAATGTTTTATCTTGCTAGTCTGGTTTCATTACAAGGGCAGAAAGTGTCATCCTTTGTATGGATGGGCTCAGCAGTGTTGCCCGCCTTGGCAATGCGCTGTGTTGTTAATGAGTCCAGTAATGGCCACTTAAATGTGGCTGGCTAGGGCGCTTCTGAAGTAGCCGCGTCTTGGTGTGGTTCTTGATTATTTCCTTGTGGGTTAGAAAATACCGACATTAATGGCTCCTGATGACTATTTTGCTCTGTTTGCATGTTACACGTCCGGGTCCAGGCATTTCGGTGAGGGCTGTCCCCAGCTACCCCTCTGTGTTACAAAAACCTGTCTGTTCACGAGACCGTTTTGCCAGGAGATCCAGCCCCTCTGCCCCTGAAGGCTGGTGCCGCTGCCTCCTGGCTGTCTCTGGGGTGGCTCATAGCGAGTTTTGCTGCGAGTAAGGCATGAGAAAGTAAAACACTGCTTCTGGTTTTAATATTTTCACATGTATATACTTATATGTTCATTTTACTAAAATATCCTGGCTCTTGATCAATTTAAAAAATAGAACCATTTCAGTCAAAAAGTTGTAAGAAGTTCAGAAGTAAAAAGTTCTTTCTCCTCCCGCCTCCCCGCAAAGAAAGAATTTCCGTGATAGAAATGACAAAGCTTGGGAGGAGGAAGCAGAGGTTGGGCACAGCTCAGGAGCCAGAGGGCAGCTCGGTCTGAATCACAGGTTCGCCTGTGCGAGGCTGGTTACAGAGGCCTGGTGGAACATAGGTTAGAGAGAGAAAAAAAATGCCCAGATGCACAGCTGCTGCGCGAGCAGGTGCCGTAGCTGAGGAGCGCTCTCCAAAGCTGAAGAGCAGCGCTAGTACCACAGCAGTGACAGAAAGTTGTACGTAGCCTTCCAACCACGCGTAGAATTCATTTGCAAATCTGCGTTATTTTTTGTCTAGTACTGAGGATATTTTGTCTTTCTGGTCTTTCTGTTGTTTTACCTTTTCTTTCCAATTAGCAGAACTCCACCACCAGCATCCCGCATGAGGTCGTCTGGGCAAAACGTGCAATGAGAGGGTCTCTCCGAGGCCCTGGGCGCAGCCCGGCCAGTCGCGGCGCTCGCGGGGTGCAAAGGGGAGGCCGTGGGAGCTGCTTTGCTCTGCCCGCAAAGAGGCCACTTGGTGCCCTGGAGCCACCAAGCACTGAAAGACAAGTCCTGTTAAGGTCCAAGCGTACGTGTGGGAGTAAGGGAAGGGAAAAGGAAATTCAGAAATCCTGCTACCCAAGTGAAAGGATAATCAGACTGGTGGTGTGTGCGCAGGAGCGGGGCGCAGGTGTAAGGGAAGACGCAGCGTCACCAGAGCACTGTGCTTGGACCCATGTGCTGAGTGGGCAGGATGCGAGGGTAAAACTGGTCTCAAAACTTCGCTACCTTTTAAAGCTGGTTTAATCTTTGAGGAAAAAATGTTGACTTTTACACCCTTAGCTGTCCCTGGTCACATAGACAGTGAGCAGTAACTGAGGCCGTTGGAGGAAAAGTGAGTTGTCTGCAGGCAGGCGTCTAGTAGTTGAGGTGACATTTTGTCTTTGGGATTTGATGTTTTAATGTAACTTTTCTTTCTGCCTTGATGAATCTCCAGGATTACATTCAGGTTGCAATTAATTTTGGAGGGAGTAGGTTATTTTGACTTTTTTCTGACCTTTATAAAATTTAGCTTGCGAGAGACAGAAAGTATAATCTTCTTGCTAGCTGGGGGTTGAAACTCCATTTTCTCTTTCTTTCTTTTTCGGATGCTATTTTATGCCTCTAGTTTTCAGCCTCTGAGAGAGTCTGTACTTTGAGTTGTTTTATTTGCAACTCAGGAGAGTGAAAAATTCTGCTCACTGTCCTACCATCGAGTTTAAATTGCTTTTGGTTTGTACTAGCTTGGTTTTCCCTTCTCATTGCTCTGTTAGTGCTATGTGGTAGTAGCAGTGCTTCTTGTATGGTCTATAGGGCATTGATCTTCATCCCTGCTCTTATGAGTGCTGGATTTTCAGATAGCACCTTGCTCAATATTGTACTTTCTTGTGGATGAGAACTTGCTTTTCTGTGGAAATAAATGGCTCTCATTACTTTCTGTTTAAATATATATATATGTATATATTTCCCCTCCCACACTTGTGTTCCTTGAAGCGTGTTATAGGTTATCTGTGATTCTGGGTACTGTAACCAAACCTAATGGATTTTTAGTATGCATCCACGTGCTCCCCTGAGGGGGCTGATGCCTGGTGCTGGATCTGCCGTTGCATTTTAACTGTGAGGGTCTCTGGGTGCTGTGAGGGGATGTCAGGGCTCCTACTTAGTTACCTGTGCATCTGCAGCTTGGAGCACGAGTTGATACTGGAAGGAGCCAGAAGTGATTTGAATGAGAAAGGCATTGTGTTAATTGGAGGATTTTCTTTTTTTCCTTTAAATAAAATAATATATAGTAATTTTGCAGTGGAGTTGACCATCTTTTCCACATCCTTAGCATGATGGTATTGAACGTGACAGTGTGAGGTGGGGTGCAGTGGAACCCTGTGTGCTTGCAGTCCCCCAGCTCTTCTGCTGGAAGCTTTTTCCCATTTCTGAGCTGCTGCAGTGCTGTTACGCGTTTCCTGATGCCCCCTTTTAGCTCACAATGGATATTGTTTGCATGGGGGTTGGCTCAGTATGCATGTGCTGGGATCTCAGCTTGGTTTTTGTCTCAGATAATCACTTAAAATGTAGTGATTTATCCCACTCCTCTTGGGCAAGTTTTTCTCTAGCATTGTTGCAGTGGTAATAAAATAGTATAGATCTAATTGGCAGAGATTAGTGAGGACAAACAGTATTTGAGGATGTTTCTCTTGTGTCTGGCTGCAGAACAGGACTTTGGAAACAAGAGCCTGGCCAGGCTGGGCCTTCCGACTGACCTGCTGTAGCTGTTCTTATAATTTCCTTGATTTTGCTTTGTTCCTAGCTTCTCCTCTTTGTCTTTGGGGAAGAAAAATGTAGAACCAGATGAGAGTTTTCTTAAAACAGAATAAAAATTATTTCTGAAACCATAAAGCATTGGTAAAGAATTTTCTACAGCCAACATTTGCTTTTGCTGAGTACCAGCTTTGATGCACTTTTCCATAACCTATTGGTATTTTCCCCCTTGCCTCCCCCCAACCCCACATGACACTAGCTGCATTTGAGAGCCCTGAAGTAAAATATTGAGCTTGAGCAAATAATTTGGAAACAAAGTCATTTGTTCCAAGGCAGCTTTACCACTCCTTGGACAAAGCTGTTCTCTGATGTGTAAAGTGCAAATCTCTCTGTTACTGTTCTGTGGGTTAGTTAGATGGGTGTCAAGTCCTTTATTTTAGTGCTTGCTTCTAAAACAGTAACCCTTGCTTGTGAATGAGGCTCCCTCTGAAAAGCTCCTACCTCCTGTTGAGGCACTTTGTTCTCCTGATCTCCATGGAAGCTGAGGATGCTCATGGATCTTGGCCTAATCCAGCTCCCTGTGAAGCTGTAGCTGAATAAATTGGGACTTGGTTTACCTGGGTTCACATACTGTTTTATTTTATTCTATCTTTTAATGGAGAGCTTGAGAGATGAGGATTGAAACTGTCTGCTCACAGCAGCACAAAGCCAGTGCCACTGTCCTCAGCAGGCGTGGGACCAACACTTGGAGCGTCTTGGCTTGTCTCTTCATCCGTTGCTGCTTAATGGAGAATGGGTGTTTAAGTGTGTAATGACTTGATAGAAAGGATTGGTGGCCAAGAAGCCGAAGTGTGGTAGGTAGTAATTAAAACCTCCCACAATTGCACTTGTGAATGGCTGCTTGGCCCAGGGAAGTATCCGGTGGAGAAGCCTGCAATGTTTTTGCAGGATCAAGTGTAGTATTAGAGTTTCCTGTTTCTTAGTAGTTGCTGCTGCCACCTTTTCTTATGTTGAATGGTAAGTGGGTGTGAAAGCTCTCAGTAGGAATAGATTTTAGGATAGTTATTGCTGGTAGTGAAAGTTGCAACAAATAATGTTTATTGGTGGAAAATGCATGTGGTCCATGCAAAAAAATGTCCCTGATACCTCTTGACCTCCCCTTTAAATCAAGGACTGCCAGTTGTTGGGGGCTGCCCCAGGCAAAAAGGAGCAGCCTGATGGTCCTGTTAACAGAGAAGGAAGCTTGTGTTGGAAAATGTTTTTGGTTAAATAGAATTCTGTTTATAAGACAGCAAGGTCTGTGTGGGGGTGTTTTCAGCAGCCACTAGCTTGCAGCAGATAATTGTTGGAGCCTCCTCTAAGAACAGGGATGAGGGCTCTGTGTCGATAGAGCCCAACCATCTTGTGGTGGAGTAAAAAGTATTAAAGGGTTAACTTTTCCTGTCTCTTCTCTATATGTTTCTGTCAAAGAACAATCTCTGGTCCAAGAGAGGCAGTGAAGCCTCTCGGATGAGGCACCGGCCTCACAGTCACCATGGGATTGGCTCCTGGCTCTAGGGCAGACCTTATTGACACCAAAACAAATCAGCAAATTCCCTGCTGTCTTTTTTTCCCACTTATGAAGTGAGAAAATAATAAAACGCTCTCATAATGCCGTTGTATGGCTCAATTGCTAGCAAACTGCCCAAATGTCTTTGGATCTCAAAGAATGAACAAAGTGTTAATTACTTGGTCTTGGTAGTTGCCAGCAACTCTTTATTCATCTTGATCTACTCCAAGCCATGGCTCAAAATTAAAATTAGATGGTTCTCATCCATGATTTCTGTTAAATAAATAGTCTCTCTGAGCAAGTTGTGGAGGACCCCAGCATTTTAACAATTTTAGCTGTCACGTAATTGCTTTAATCTCTCAGAGCTATTTAACTGGTAAATATTTTTTTAGGCTAAGTGTGTTGCTCTGATGTAGACTTTTGCCATGCTACAGTTTCTTCTTGCACTGATGTTTTTAACTCAGCTCTTCTAATATATGCTGAAAAAGAAGCTGAACTGTGAGAGGAGAGGAGGAGCCATATGATCATGCAGAAGTCCAGTGCAGTTAAGACAGTGATGGTGAGGAGGGATGTTTTCTTGCTTATATTTTTCTCTGCATTTTACCTGGGTGTGCGAGGTCCAAGTAGGGCCTTGTAACTCTACAGAAATAGCAGAGTTGCCATTTTTGAGGTACACGCAGAACCTATGGAAGAAGAAATGAAAATTTAGGAAACTACAGTGGATATCTTTTTCTAGTGATGAAATCCTTTAACAAACACAAGAATTTTGGAAAAAGCTTTTATAAGGTAGAAATCTTTCAGTGTCTTCTCCAAAGAGGTGCTATACAACTTACTTGTGTAGCTGTGAAATAAAAATTTAATGTTTATCAGAAGCAATTTCTTTCACATATTTGGAGTTGTTTGCTGTGACTGACTCTTCAAAAAGTCTTTACTCCATGTTTTTTATACATGAGTTTAGTTGTAATAAACGTAGAAGACTGGAATGTTGACTGGCAGAGGGCTGTACAGAAGGGATTTTTAGCTTGGTTTTATCATGCTTATATAAAAATGAAAGGATCAGGTACCACTATAGAGCATTTTTTTTTTTTTTTTTTTTTAAGGGATCTGATGTTTACCATTGTACCAGGAAACATGTTTTTCCCTTTAAATGATGCCCAGAATCTCCTTGGAGATTTTAAGACTGCATATTTAGCTTCTGGCAAATAGAATCATGTTGATGCATCCTGTAAATTGATGCATGAGGAATCACATAATACCTCTTGGCAAGCAGCACAGAAAGTTATCACTCTACAGATTAGGACGGTGTAGATATGAATTGAACGTGCCTGAACATATTCTGACGTTAAAGGTGGAGGGCTCTAATCTGAACACTCTCAAGTGAAAGCAAGAGAGATAGAGGCAGGTAGCTTGTTTGAGGTTTGGTGTTTTATGTGAGCCCTGTTTACACAGTTTGTGTCATGTCCAGGACTGAAAAGAGAAGTAGGCGGAATGATGTGTGTTGCTGAAAGTTGCAAAAAGTTCTCAATCTTGGGTAAAAGTGTGTGTGTGTCCTAAAGCAGATGGAAGGCGCTTTAGGACCATGTCAGAAGTCCCTCTGTCTCCTAGATGCTTTTCAAATGGGCGGCCGTGAGCGTCATCTAGGAGAGAGGAGCTCTGTGATCCACAGCAGCTGCACGTTTGTCCATTGGGCAGGGATAAAACAAGGTAAAGGACTGCTGGAGTTCCCACCCTGAGCTCGTTGCTCTAATCCAGCAGATGACTAATCCGGCTATCTCTTTGAGCAGTAGGAAAGAGGCTATGAACTTCAGGGATGTTGTTGCTGCATAGGTGCCAGTCACCCGAAAGCTCTGTGTGGAGGCCAGAAAGATAGGACCACAGCTGCAACTCCTGTCTTGCATCGCTGGAGTGGCTGTACTGTAACCCTCTAGACAAGGACGAGGCCACTGTCTTTTGGTCCCTGAATAAGCAGGTGGCTTTGATTGAGTTTCTGACACTAGACAAAGGCAATGTTTTGTGATGAACACCAAGGGACCAACGTGGAGAAGCTCCTTCTGCAGAAGAGGAGGACAAGACCGATGGGCACAGAGGTGGTCAGGGTGAGTGGTGAGCCTGAGAGATGTGGTCCACAGAAATCTTACTCCTCTGTGAGGGTTAAAGTGGAAGAGCAGGAAAGTAGGTGGGACAATAAAGAGCATCAGCTAAAATACTGAATGCCAAAGGCAGAGGTTGGTGTTCTGGCCTCCTGTTGCTGTGTAGGGTAGGTTGAGACACTGATATGTCTTTTATTATATATAACTTACATAATATGTCTTTTAGTTAGAAAACTTAGTTTGTAGAGGTTACCAGCATGTTTATTTTGAGGCCACCTGTTTGCTATATGAAACCTGTACCTTGAAAAATTGAGTTCTGACTCTAGCCCTTTAAAAGCCCTTTGTATCTGGTCTTTTGGTACAAATATAAGCTTCTGCTGTAAAGGGAAGTTTCCATAGGGGAAGCTACCTTAGAGCAGCACACTGCAGCTGCGATCGCTTGATTAGCTGGGCTTTCAAGAACACCTTCGAAAGCTTCTCTGGCATAATTATTGGGAAGTAGCTATCAGCTGTTGTATGTTTGCATAAGGGGTTTGTAGCAGTGGAAGAGTCACTGGAGAAAATACCATGGTCAATATGATTCAAATGTGTGCGTGGGAGGAGTTGTCTGAGTAAGGTTCATTTCAGATAAATGCAGCTAATCTTTGCACAGATATTAAATGATCTACCGTAATTTTGCTTTTAGTGTCATGGAAACAACAACAGAGAAGGGGTGGTGTTACTCCAGAGCGAAGTGGCAAGGGGCTATAATACCGTTCCACGGCTGATTATTTTGATAAGGACCTGCAATGGGAGATGGCAAAAAATCTGGGCGTTTGGCATGTAATTCTGCCTTGTAAAAGTGATCTGAGTTTGTTTGCTTCCAGAGGGATCTTATCTAGGATAAAAGCCTGCAGCGCTAATCTTGGAGCTGTCTCCTATAATAGCAAACAAACCTGTGCCCTGCATTTCAAGGGGCAACACCTTATAAGAAGGAGCGTGTGCAGCTCCTCTGCAAAACCCAGGAAGAGGGGAAAAGCAGCACTGCTCAGTGAGTGTCTGCGCTGGCAGGCACCGTGCACAGCATCTGTTGCCTCTGTTCCCCTAGCAGGTTTGTCGTTGCTGTAGGTGTTCACGTTGACTTCTGGTGCTTGGCAGTGTGAGCAGCCTATAGCTGCTCACGCTTCCAGGAAGGTGCAAGACCAGGGGCGTTTGGCTGGCTCAGTGCCTCAGCTTCCAGCATAAGAAATGTGTTGCTGTCCATGGAGAGAGACATCAGATGCATCTTGAGCATCCTTGCTGCCAATTTCTCAGTGGAGAGATTTGAGGAAGAAGTGGGAAGAAACCTACATTTGATTATGAAACAGCCCCAGGTTATATTATGTTGTGTGTATAGCTAGTCCATCTCTCTCCTGCATGTGCAGAGTCGGGGTTTAATGACAAGTTTAGCGTACATGTAACTTCAGAAGTGTCTGCAATCACTTTGTTGTAGGGGTAGGATGCAAGACTGTTATTTAGGGCTTTGGATTATTCTACCTTAGATTGTTAGGGCTTAGATTATTTTACAGAGGGTGTAGATTATTTTGCAGAGAAATATTTGAAAAAAGAAACACTTCTACCCATATTCTTTTTTTTTTATTTTGTATTTTCACATATGACTCATTCACTTTCTTTGTTCATATCTTTAAATGTCCAAAATGGCAGCTTCTGTGTTTTTTTTTGTTTGTTTTGTTTTGTTTTTCATTTCTAAATTGTAGCCTTTTTTTTTTTCTCTTTAAGAATGTGAATAGAGAAGTTACCTCTCACTAGGGAAAGTTTCTCTGAAAAATTTAAGCCATGACCTAAATAGCATTTTTATTTTAAGAGAGCAGCACATATGAAAGCAGTTCCAGGATCACATCTGGCTGAGCATCCTCAAGTAAGAAGAAGAAATAAATAAATCTGTACTGTTCCTCTAGAGCAGGGTCTGCGACTTAGGTCACACTCGGTGCTGATGTGAACTCCCCCGTGAAGTTAAGTTGCGAGTTGAGCTGAGCAGCACGCAGGCCAGTGCNTATGACTCATTCACTTTCTTTGTTCATATCTTTAAATGTCCAAAATGGCAGCTTCTGTGGTTTTTTTTGTTTGTTTTGTTTTGTTTTTTTTTTTTTCATTTCTAAATTGTAGCCTTTTTTTTTTCTCTTTAAGAATGTGAATAGAGAAGTTACCTCTCACTAGGGAAAGTTTCTCTGAAAAATTTAAGCCATGACCTAAATAGCATTTTTATTTTAAGAGAGCAGCACATATGAAAGCAGTTCCAGGATCACATCTGGCTGAGCATCCTCAAGTAAGAAGAAGAAATAAATAAATCTGTACTGTTCCTCTAGAGCAGGGTCTGCGACTTAGGTCACACTCGGTGCTGATGTGAACTCCCCCGTGAAGTTAAGTTGCGAGTTGAGCTGAGCAGCACGCAGGCCAGTGCTTTCCAAGCACTGCAGCCTTTCAGCGCTTAAGTTCGAAACAAAATTGAGCAGCGACCAGCTGAAGCTGGTCGCACCTGGATGTCGGGCCTCAAGGTAGGAAAACGAAGGCTGGTCTCGGCTGTTGGTCTGTGGGTTGGAGGTGGGAAAGTGGGAGGACATGGTGCAGTACCCGGGTGCCGCGTGGCCGGGGTTGAGAGCGCCTGCTGGGATTGGGGCTGGAGCGCTGCGTGTCCAGAGCCTGCCCGGGGTTGGGACACGCGCAGGCCGGCGGCAAGGGCTTCGCTTGTGCTTTGTGGGAGGTGATGCTGGAATTCAGGTGGAGGGAAAAATTCAGGTGGAGTTCAGATCAGTCTGGGGGGAAAAAAAAACTATGATTCTGCCTAGTTTTTCACTCTGGCCTGGAAATCAGTTAGAATAATTAACGGTGATGCGGTGTTTCAGCGGGATGTGTGGCTGTGGGCCAGATGAGATGATGGCTCTTTGTGGCCGACTAGAGAAGGTAAAGCTGTCCCAATGCTCTGCCCCCAGGTCAGCACAGGTTTGTTGTTTCTGGGGCTGAGAAGGTTTCAGGAGGAGCCTCTGCTGGCTCTGAGCGAGCTGCCCGCGGCTGAGGCTGCGGTGCTGGCCGCCGGCACGGGCCGCGAGGGCAGAGCCTGGTGGGGCAGGAGGTCAGTGACGCTGTGCGAGGCCTCCTCTTCAGGGACCTGGGTGTGACACCCAGAACCTTCAGCAGGGAGTGAAGCTGCTACTTTATGTGGATTTTTCCACATATTTGCACTCAATTCCCTGTATGCATAGATGTTAAAGCCCTGGTGACAGAACCCAGGGATTTGGACCCTGTGGATGTGCTGATGGCAGGTTTAGAAACCTACCCGTGGCAAAGGAAGCATCACTGCCTCCCTGCTGCGTGTCGAGCAGCCGGCATCCGGCTGGAGATCCCCGCGTGTGGTACAGCGCCATCTCTGCACCTTGCTTCTCGTGTCTGCAACCTAAAGAAGTGAGCAACAGAAAACAAGTGCGCTTGTCCAAGGGAGGTTTGTTCTGTGGTCTGTTTAATCAAACATGTAATCAACATTTAATCAAACATTTAATCAACTGCTTGCATTTCTCCTAAGTAGTTGCTGCCAATTATTGAGGTTGAAGAGTGAGTTTCGAGGCGGAGCTGGACAAGAATAACCCAAAGGGAAGCAACTGGTTTTGTGTCTGCCTTGCATCGCCCGGCTCCAGCGCTGGATCCGCGTTGATGTATCCGCCTCCTTAGCAATGATAAGGACAATGGTAATTTGGTAGATTAGAATAGAAACAGCTTCCCCGTTGCCACCCCCAGAGGGTTTTAGATTATCTTGTAACTCATCAGCACGTTGTGATCACACCACTGTTGTAATGGGGAAAGGCAGGCACCAGCCAATCTAGGTAATTCCATAAAGGGAAGTGAATGCAGTAGGGCTGAAGTGTTGGCTTTAGCTCTTTTTTTTTTTTTTTTTTTTTTTTGACTCTTTCTTTCCTGAAAGGAAGAATGGGATTTTAAGTAACATCTCTCCTCTACAATTTTGCTTGTTCAGGCAACTGCTAGAAAATCTAAAAAGACCCAAGAAACTGTCTAGTTCTTCCAATTGCACATTGAAACAATCCACTTTTTGATTCCTTCCCAGTAGATCTAAATAGAGATCAAAATGCAGCCCAGTGAGAAAATGTAATGACATTTATTGATATTATGCATCAGCGTCTATGTACCTTGACCAAATTTGGGAAAGCCATATATTATATTAGTTCAGTTGCTGCTGGGAAAGATGGGTGTAAAAACTGCTGTCCAGGATCAGTCATGAGAATAACAAAGGTAAGGTTGATGAGAGCACTTGGAGAGTGTGAGAGACCAGCAAGATGCATCAGGGAGGAGTGGAGATGTAGGAGACAGCAAAGCAGGTGCTTTGAGAGTGAGCTCAAGGAAGAGTCTTGGGCATAGTGATACCTGCAAAAGGACTGAAGAAAAAAATGAAAGAAAAAAAAAATTGATTGAGAGAAATGAGATGCTCTGAACTTACTCCAAGCAAACAGGGCAGTGCTTTTGACTCTGTCATTTTCAAGTATTTTCAAAATGCATTTTCAAGTATTTGGAAGCTTGGATCAAAAACAGGTTGTAGCTGTGGTTTATCATATAAAAAATACTGTATTTTTTCTGCCTATTTCTCTGTAAACGATCCACTGAAGCGGACAGGAAAACGGATATTCTGGCAAACTACGCATATGCTACTGCTTAAAGCAAGAAGCCTGTAGACTGGAAGAAGTAGGAAGAATTTTAATCTTTATTTAGCAACAGACTACAGTGTTATGTAAAGCAGAATGAAATGCTAGGCAAAATAGGTACTTATTCAATGCATATACAGATGTGCTTTTCTGAAGTGGTCTAGACGCTGGAGCAGGAATTTTCTCCAGCCAGGATGGGGTTTCCCAGAGATCCTGTTTGCCCTTTTCAGGAGCAGGAACCATCTTGAGTGGTGGAGAATTTTTATCTCACTATTTCATCTGTATTGCAGCTTCAGGTTTGCTTTTTCTGACCCTGTCTGATCTTACCCCTTAAGACCTACATTTCTGCTTGCCCAAAGCTTTGTAGTGTATTTCTGGGAATCCTCATGACTTACCTTGCTTTAATGTTAAGAGGTTCACAGCTTTATGTTGTTACATGAGTTTGATTTCCAGCTCATCAAAACTGCAGCCCTGCCCAAGGAAACTGGAGGAAATATCCCTCTTATCTGCACCTTTTGGTAACGTCTGTGGCTACGGTCGCACAGGGAGTCCCGCTTGGGTCGAGTCCATGGGGGATGTGATAGGGCCTTTGCCAGCAGGTACGAGGTGCTGCAGCCACCGGCAGTCCTGTGGCCTTCAGCTGTTGTCCTATCAGCCCAAAACTGGACACTGTTGTCAAGCAGATTGCTCTGCCTTCTGGCATGTGTTTGTATCGAAATGGGCTCCTGCTGTTTTGACATTTCTTCTGGAGGAGGAGGAGAGGGGAAAAAGTATGTGCCAGTGGAAAATTTCCATTATTTACTGCTGGGAACCAACATGAGTGAATTTTACGCATAGCTCAAAGGTGCCTTACAAGCCAGGTAAAGATGAATGGAAGAAGAATTTGGTTTGGGTAAGTCCTTGACAGCAGCATCTGGGCAGTTGCACACCAGCAGAGAGGCTCATTTCACATGAATCATATCTTAAGCATGGCATCTTTTTTAGTGTTTTGTGTGGTTAGGAGAACATACGGTCATCTGTACATCTTCTGCCAGGATACTGGCCCTGGCAGGTGATGTGCTACTTTAGGTTCTGGATTTTCTGAGATTCACATATATCAATTGTTCGTATGTATATTCTGTATGTATATAATTAAAGTCATTCATTAACATGCTATATATAATTAAATATTAACAGACTATATGTTTAGTAATGTAATATATAGTATGTTAATAAATGACTTTAATTGTCAAAGTTATTCGTTGCCACGTTTGCCGTTTACCATTACCAGATTAGCTGCTTTTCCCTGTGAGTAGGACCATGCCTGAGCACTGCATCTGTTGCTGTCGCTTTCCTTGTTTCCCGGCACGATGATGTGCCTGTCGCATGGATGGCCAAGCCCGTTCCCTGCAGTGCTGCCCAGCACTGCCCGTGGGGCAGGCAGCCACCCCTCAGTCAGCACAATGCTACGAAATAGTGACTGTAATGCTTGTGGGAAGCCAAGCTTTCGTGTTGCTGCAAGCCTCTCAGAGAGGCTTCTGAACAGAGAAACATCATTTCTCTTGGAAAATAGTGGTTGGTTGAAGTGGAGGGGAGCTGCTATTACCGGTGCTGGCTTCTGGACCCATTGGGATGAAAGCAAGCAGTCCATTTCTCAGCTCAGTGATTTGTACCATGTATTTTTTTTAGGCTGTATCTTGTCCCCTTCAAATAGGGTTTGTGGAGCTTCACATTTCACTACCTAGTTGCTTTTCTGTCTGCCACTCATATGATTCATGTGGTATTTGGGACTGACTAGCAAAATAAAGAGGAATCCTTTTTCGGGCTACGTAACGTGAATTCGGGGCTAACCTGATGAGTCCTCTTCAAAATTATAGCTGTATGCAGAAATGCCCCTAACTGAAGATTGAAGCTTCAAATGTATCTCAAAGGGAGCAAATAAAGCAGAGGAACTGACTGAGTTACAAGGAGTTTTACTGATAGTTTTAGGAGTAAAGATTTCTAGGAATGTATGCTGCATTCGTCATTTCTTGCTAAGTCTTTCCATGGATATCCTTTTAAGCTTATGAAATGCCAGATTCGTATATGTTACAGAATAAGTAATTGGCCACAGTAATTTCTTCACTCCAACTCTTGCTGTTAATTGCTATGAGACGATGACATTACTCTGGTTCCATAACTTAAGAGCAAAGCTGTTCTTTACGTACGCAAATGACGATCACCCGGGAACGTGGGAAATGAGAAATTACGAATGAGCTCAAATCTAGTGAGACTTGATGCCTAGGTTGTACCGTGTTCGAGCCTTAAGGCCAAGCTTTATGCAAAAATTGGGGAGAAGCAGGGAGAGGTTGCAATAGGGTTTCTTTTGTGAGCAGAAATGAACTTGTTAAATTTTCCTGTTTGTGTGATGCAGTTTTGCATGGAGAAACCCTCTAGACACCCATATATCTTTTTAAAGCCTGTCTGGAAATGAATAAACTCATTTTTGCATGGCAGGTTGCTTGACTTAAATGTGTCTCTTCCTCCTGCCAAAAAAATGCCAAGTTTTTCTTAGATCCAAGAAGTGGAAAGGAGAGAAAAAAGAAAAAAAGTATTATACATTTCTCATGCATGTCTCAGTGGATGTCTGGCCCCTATAAAACTCCCGCGAGGTTTGTGTAAGGCTGTTTGCCAGTGTCTTGGAGAGTGGCAGTGGGTGCACAGTGTTTGGTTTCAGGGTTAATGGGTTGAACAGCAGCTCTAGCCTGTGTGGCAGATGTGCTCCTCTCCCGCTGCCGCTTGTTCTCGGAACGGGCATGCTGGCTTCACTGTCCCTCTTCAACACAAGGGCATTTCCAGCTGCTTCTCTACCTGTGAATTCCAGCCCTGAGGTCCTGGCAAGATGCTAGGGTGTTTTTTGGGGGGTAAAAGGTAGGAATTCTGGTAAAACTTACAAAGTTAAATGGAACACCTGCAGAAGATGGAGAGAGGCGATGGGAGGAACAGAGGAAGGGCTTCGGAAACGGCAGCTTCTAAGAAGCATGTGTGCTTTTAAGTCTGCTTTAGTGACTTTTTTAGAAGCTGAAGTGGCTCTGAGCTTTGATTAGTGGCTGAGAATTTACTGGACATTTTTATCCCTTTTCTTGCATAGAAGGCTTTTAGGTTGCCTTACCAGATGTGTTAAAAACGCTCTGTAGAAAGACATTATGGGAAGGAGGTCCTCTACCCTCCAGAAAGGTCTGAATTAATTCTTGGGATTTAGCCATGAGGATTTAGACAGCATTTCTCCTTCAGGCTATGTCCCTATTAAAACAGGTGCCTCAAAGTGTTTTTTAACAGCTCAGGCATCAACTGGATGGGAGACTTACAAGCACTGAACCCTCTGAGAACCTTTCAGAGGCTCAAAGAAGACACCCTGTTTTCCTGCATCAGTTTATGCTATCAGAGTTGATTTGTATGACTAGCATCTTGGTGTGGTTGTTGATGTTGGATGCTTTACAAATGCACCTAAATGAACCTATATTTGCACAAATATGAACCAGTATTTGTGATCTGGGCAGCTTATTTGCAGTAATAGAGAAGAATTGCTTGATGCCTAAGGCTGATTGGTGTTGCTTAAGTGTAAAACCACTAACAAAACAAGTTTTTGGATGCCTTGATTCGTGTCATGAGTCTGTAGTGTCCAAAGGAAGTAAAAAAATGCACCCTGATAAACCTTGCTCATCTTTCAAAAGCTCCAGAAACCTTGAATGCTAGTGCATGGGAGGCAGCTGTTTATCTCATTAATAATTGGGTATTGGGAATTGTTAAGATCCTGAGAGAAAGCGGTCTATAAAATATGTATGCAGGTTTCACTAGCTTTGGGGTGTGTGTGTATTAAAAAATGGAAGTTACATTGAACAGTGAGTAATTTTATATTAGTTAACGTTGAACAGTGAGGCAGGAATGTAAAGAAGCCCCGGAATAAGGCAAGGCTTGTGTCTGGTTTAAGTACTCCAGACCTCCCATTTTAGAGAGCCGATCTGCTCTCAGGTGGAATCTGTTTTAAAAACAGAAAAAAACATGATTACAGTCTTTGAGAAGAGAGGCTTCTTTATGGATGAAGGGTGGATAATGTTGTACTCACCTTGTTTCACAGCCTCACCTATATCGTGATTAAAAAAATATTCCCCCCTTTCTCCTGCTCAGTATTTATCCTCTTTTCGGTTTTCTTTTCCAATCTCAATGGGTCTATAGTTCAATCTAGCTTTGACTGTAGTGCAAGAAGATACCTGTGAGATGATTTTAAACCAGCCAGTTTGGGGGATTTTGGCAGTGAAGAATGAAGCACAGGCTGCGAAACGCACAAGCTGGACGCAGCCCTGGGTGAGCCTCACAGGCTGCACTGTGCTCCGTGCTGCTGCAGGCTTCTAGTGGCTTTTAGAACCCGGGCTGTGGAGCTTAACGTTCAGGTTTCTAAACAAATTTCAGCTTCTTGGGCTGAAGTGTAGGTGTGTGTGCTGGTTTAACTCCCAGGAGGTTGCTTCAGCACTTCCTGATTCTTAGGCCTGCTCCCCAAAGATGCCTCCTCTTGGGAGGAAGTGGGCAGGGAGCTGGGTTATCTCGTCTCGTGTAGGTCAGGGGGTTGCTGGTAAGCCCAGGCCCTGGGGAGTCCCCGTGGCTCAGGAGGAGTGCGGAGGCCAACACGGGTAGAGTTTGAGGCCTTGCACCCGAGCTGACTTCAGGTATGGTGGTATCTGAGTCCTAGCAAACCTGTAGTTTAGTTGGACTAAACTAAAGGTGGTTACGTTTTTAAGCTAGCACTCATCCGTCAGGCCTTTCTAATCCCATTTTGCCTCATTCCTTATCATCACGTTTTGCTCTTTGAGCATGCAAAGCATGCTTTGTAGTTGAAGTGAAGTGAGGATGCAGGTTTCTTTGCCAGTAATGGAGAAATTTAGTTGTTTTTGTTGTCTGGGATGTACACCCATCGCTGTTGGTTTGCACAGTCAATTAAACCATGGGAGATGTACTCTCTTGTTAACTGGCATTGTCTGGAAAACTGAGTTGCATCTGCTTTTTGGATTCTCAGTTGGGCGGAGGAAAGGGGGAGATATCTGTTTGCCTTTAATTTTCAGTCTGGAGTGGTCCTGGATGTATCCAAAAATCCAGTCCAGAAATTATCTTCATTAAATCAATGTGACTTTTCCTTCCAACTTCAGTATAGACAGCATTTCATGGAAACTCTCTGTATGATTTTACTACCTTTGCATTCAAATTTAATTTTGGAGGAGCTGGCAGCGATGCTAATATCTGCTTGCTATCAGAGTTAAGAAGTGGGATTTGTGTGTGTGTGTGCGCAATTTGGCAGCATCTTGAAAGTCAGAAGTAAACAAATTACCAATCAGCTAACTAATGAGCTTTTTAGTGGATAGGGGTTTGCCTTCTTTCCTGAACTGAACATTCCCTCGATGAAAAAAAAAATGCTTGCCTGATATCTGAGGCTCTGCTTGCAACGGAGAATGGAGTCTCCAGAATCCTGCTTGCAACATAGTGACTTATCTTGTGATTTCAGAGAACTTCAGACTAGTAATTTTTTTAACTCCTTTCTTAAATTAAAAGGGAGGGAGGGCTGCTCAGAATGATGTAAATATATAGTTTTAGAAACTTAATTTCTGAGAAGAAATATTTAACTGTTTTACCATTATGATACTGTGACCTATGTGACAGCTAATTGAAGGTATTGTGGTGCTGGAGTTCAAATAGGCAGCACTCAGTGCCTTTGTGATGATAAACCCTTGGGTGTGAGGGTTTGCTTGTCTTGTTGGTAAACACAAGTGTGTCCGTATGTTTCTAGACCCCTTAATAGCTCCTGCAGTAGGAGTCCGTGGTACATGCAAAGGGGAAACGCCGTGTTTGTCCCCAGAAGGGAAAGAAGCTTCTGGCTCTGCTGCTGCTTCTCAGGTCTCTTTCAGTCATTCCCAGCGTCTCATGACTTTAGAAAGGGATAGGTCATGTGTTTGAGTTTTGCCAGGGCTCATACTGACCATAGGGCAGTTAAAGACATGGAGAGACAAGGAGAGCTTGGCGCAGAGGCAACGTGATTGCTCTTTGCAGTGCTTAAGAAGGCAAAAAGTACTGAAGCTTAAGGATGACTCTGGGATGATTCAGCATGAAAATTTGAAGGTCCTTTGAAGAAGTTATATCTTGTGGTGGAAGACACAGGATCCAAGCAGTTTGTTTTGAAGACGGTGTGTGATTTATGAAGAGATGGCACGTTGTGGCTGCCTGCTGAAGCGGAGGACTGGATCTGGTAATGCCAGAATTCACTGTTGATGTTGCATGCCTATGTTGGAAGGCCAAACCCTGCATTATTACTTATTATTGATTACTAAATATGTTTGAATGTCTGGTAGGATAAATAATTCATTACTTGTTTTTTTTTTATTTTTATGTGCTCATGTACATCATTTTTCTTCTTTCTGGTGACTTCTCATACTTTTCTTAAAAGCCTGGGGCTGGGGAATCTGTGCCCTGTTGGGCAGCAGGGTGTATGGGCTCCCTGCACACGGGGCCCCGCTTCCGAGAGGGAAGTCGTGCGGAGTGCGGCACCACTATCTGTGCTGTAAATCTAGCTTAAGAAGAAAACGGATCCTCTCCAGTTTGTGTTTCATGACTTAATGGCTTTTATGACTTTTATGATTTACAGATTTTGTTTCCATAATAGCTGCTGTTTAATGCTGAAATTAGTCACTCTGTAATGTTTCAAGAAACCATTGTTAAAATTTAGTCTTAATGTTTAGTAACTGAAGGCAGTTTATTTCCTTACAGTTACTTCTTAAAACATCTGGTTTCTTTCTTCCTTGGTTCCCCCTGCATGAACATGAGAAGGTTTTTGAACTTTACTTCCCAAATTGTGTCATAGTTTGGGTGCTGCCGTTTGCAAGGGGGGGACATTGCGGTGCTCGGGCGGATGCTCAAGGATGGTGCTGCTGCCTGCCCTGCCAAAGTGCTCTCCTCTTTTCTAGTCCCTTGCCTGGCCCTCTGTGCAGCCCCAGCACTCTGAGGAGCGGGTTTATAGCTGGCAGTGGGATGATATCCTGCTTTGAAGATGTGCAGAACATCAGATGGGTCTGCCAAATGTCAGGTGTGAATGGGGTGGTGGTGTGAAAATCACTTACAGGGGTGGAGTGTTTGAAGTATGAGGGATCCTCCTGTTTGGACTATTCCCTATTGATACAAATGATTATAGACCCAGGAAGCAGGGCACAAGTTGTACCTATCGTCAGTGACTTTCTGCTCAAATGGTCCCGTATGACAACCAGACAGTTTTTTTTTTGTTTGTTTGTTTTTTGGCAGCCCGTATAAAGAGCACATTGGCAACATCAAGTGACATGTTTTCTCACTTATATTGCATTAGCTAATGATGATGTCTATGAAAGTGTATATTATTTTCCTTCTCCTGTGGATTTAGGATGCTTTACAAGATTTAGGATGCTTTACAGAGAGACTGAGAAAATTGGGGGAAAAAACATCTCCACACACCATAGGCTAACTTTTGACCCATTTCAATGATAGATCTTTCAAAAGTACTGATTACAGAAGAAGCAAAACTTGTTGAAAGGTAAGAATGCTTGGGTTTAAATTGAGAAAATTTAGCCCTAGCTAAATGCCGACTTGACTGGATACTACCCCCACAAACCAACCAGACAACCAAAAACCGCACGAACAGACCCTTTCGCCATTACAACAGAGTCCTGGAGTATTTGAGATGCTTTCAGCTAACTTCAGCATGAGACCGGGCCTCCTGACAGTGAGCATCCCGTTTGGGGGATGCCAGCTGATTCCTTCCCAGATGGACAACATGGTAAAAGCAAGGATCCTCGCACATACCCAGTAACAGACATGCAGGGTACCCTGCTGTTGAGGGAGAAAAAAGACCACTTGACGGAGCTGGGCTGAGTGCCCGTGGAGAGGTGGGTGCCCATGAGCAGCGTGTGCTGTGGTTGGCACTGAGCTCTGGTGCTGTCTGCCTGGAGCTGGCCCCAGGCTCTGATTAATTCTGTGTGGTGGAAAGTCCCTTAGTGGATGCAGGATTTTGCTCTGATTCATTAATAATCCTAATCTGTGCCTCCCCCCAAGTGATGATATATTGCTTTTCTAGAGAAAACTCTTTTTTAATATCAAAGCCGTACATTATTATTATTGTGTGCCCCTTCTTAAGTGGGAGACTTTACTGGTGACGCATTCTGCAATGTGAGAAAATGAACTTTGCTGCTTGTCGCCCAGAGCAGTCAGCACAGAGTTGCTAGTTGATTTTAACTATGTGTTGTGGTAGCTGCTTTCTGTTTTTAACAGTTATTCACTAGCACACTGGTGTGTTGGTTCAAGTCCTAGGTGCTGTGGGAAGAATCCAAACCAAATCCAAACTATTTACTTTGGATTAAAAAAAAAAAATAAAATAAAAGGAGGGGAGGGGATGTAGTTTGTGGCTGTGATAAAACATGAATTCTAGAATATGAAATAAGGAGGTTATGGTAACTTGATATTGCATTATTTTCTAAATCCACAGACCATCCTATCTGAAACATGGAGTCAGTTTGCATGGTAAAGGCTTTAATCCCCCTTGCCTCTGGCAGGCCTGCAATATCAAGTACAGTGGTTCATGCTTTCAGGTATGCAGCTGGGAAGTCGTAATCTTCTGAGCTGTGCTCTGTATTGCAGGTTCATGCAACAGTAGGTTACAATGAGCACTGCAGTTCTGTGCAAGCTCCACAGTGCGCAACTGAGCAGAGCTCTGTGGTGAGGTGAGGGAAGCTGCACTAGGGCTGCTGCTCAGGGATTTGTGCTGCACCTGAGTAGGTTTCTGTGGCTTTACTGTGCCCAGCCAAAATATTGAAACTGCTGCGAATGAGGTGTTTACTTTTACCACTTTGAAGTTTGTCAAAGTGTCTCACGTGTATTTGGCTACTCTGCGGTGGAGGTTTCAGCATAGCTTGTAGGGAACCTCTCCTTCCTTCTCGAAACGGCCCCAGCGACCGCGCAGCTCGTGGGCAGCAGGCAGCACAGCCCGCGGGCAGCACAGCTAGCGTGTAGCTTTTATCTTTCCTACCAACTTTTTAAGCACTGTGTGAAGCCGTGGTGATCCATCTACAGCTGTACATCGCCCAGAACAAGTAATGGGGGAACTGCCTGCATGCGCAGAGCGCCTGTCACAGGTGGCCCCTTGCTGGTGACCCGCTTGGGTGGCCCACAGGCTGCTTCCTCCTCTCCGGGTGCCTTTTCCCGGGATCCTGGAGTTGCTGGGGCTGCTGCTTGGGTCCTGCGGGGGCTCAGCGGGCTGTTTGCTGAAGCGCTGTCCCGCTGCCCTCGCCTGTGGCCTGCCCGGCCTGAGAGGCTGACCTGGAGATTCACAATTTGCTGTTCGGTGAATAGGATTTTTCCCAGATTAACTAATTCCAAAGCAGATGTGCTCTTAGGGTCCCTTCTCCTTTGTTTAAATGTAAAAATGTTACAATTTCAGGTAACCAAAGGGGGAACCCCACTGCTGAAAAAGAGGAAGACCCAGCACTACAAGCCAGCCTTGCCAATGGTTTCCTCTTTCCTTTAGCTTTTTAAGCATGTGTAACTTCATACGCAGCAGCAGACACCTCTTTCGCTGTTCCTGGGCTGGCACACACAGAAGTGCTGGTCTGGCTGCTGCCTTTGTGCTGGGGCAGGACTGGCTGCTTCCAGCAGGCCCAGTAAATTTTCAGAGTCCACTTTGGGGGGGATTATAAAAAGCTTTGGGAATGATTCCTTCCCAAGTGACTTTGGCAGCCAACTCGAGAGTGTTTCTCCTCTTCGGGGCAGAACAAAGCTTGCTGAGCGTGCAGCCCGGTAGGCAGCACAGCCTTTCCGAGGGGCTCCGGAGTAGGCGCTGCACTCCGGCCCGCTTCAGCGGCGCTCTGAGTTGTTCTCCTCCCTCTGGGACAGGCACAGCAAAAATGCAGCTGCTTTGGTTATTTTAAGTTTTAGCTTACAATACTTGGAATGCTTCTGAGTGGGCTGCTCCAGTTATTTACAGAGAAGCGCTCCCTACCTATTATTTCTTGCCTAACAACGATTTGCACGCAGCGAGGCAAGATAAAGCAATTTGACTGTTAACCCCTTCTCCGTGAGGGTCGGCTGCACCCCGGCACCATGCAGCTGGCTCGCGCAGGTGACTCTCTGCAGCCGTGGCTGCCGTGCCCCATGACAGCTCTGCCGCTTGCACACTGCCATTATCTGCAAGAGGGCTTTGAAATCCTCTGTAAGGGGTGTTTGGTTTCGTTTTCTCTTTGATTTCTGTACTGAGCAAGGGCGAGCTCTCTGTTGTGGGTGTGCAGGGCATGCTGCTTCTGGGCCAGAGAAACTCCAGGCTTGGAACGTGGAAGAAGGGGGTAATTTGTGTCAGAGATGCTGATTGATTGCCTGTCCCTTAGGGCATCTTTGTAATGACCTTCCAAAAGAAAGACCTACTGTATTGGGCAGAAAACTGGAGGAGCTATTGTGTATTTAGCAGTTGCAGCTCTGGACAACAACACAGTTGCACTTAGATAGAAAGTCACTGTGGACAGATTTTGCAGTCCTTTGTGACCTCCGCAAAAAGGGCTTTTGGTTTCACATGTGAGTTTAGCAGGAAAAAGGACAAGAAATTCCAGGCTTGTACTTGCTGTGGCTTTTGGTTCTTAGGTTAAATTTCCTGTCTTCACAATGAAAAGACAGTTATAATACACTTAAGTAGTGCGCATGTATTGGGAAAATAGCATCGAGCAGAGATGGGTGGGCCCTTTGTCGGGGCTTGGCCCTGCTGTCAAGACTGAAACAGAAATGTTCTGTTTTGCTCGATGACTTGCCAGATACAGTGACCAAGTCCTGCCTGGCTGCATGTACCTGAGTCTCAGTCTCACCCTGGCTGAGCAGACCAGCCTTGTCTGCAGGTTTGCCTAAAATTGGCCATGCCAATTTTGGTTCCCAGCGTTTTGGTGTGGGACAAATCAGCCTCTGCAGCCTCTTGTCCCTGATTCCTCAGGACCATGAGAGCTATTCGTGATATGGCTAAAGCAAAACAAAGGGTTGTGCCTTCCTGGCACGCCCCATGTATTTGAATCCTGCTTCCCCAGGAGAAAGGGTGACCGCAGGTCTGTCATTGAAGTCCAGATTCCCCAATGTCTTGGAGAGGGTATTGCAGAATACTGCATTTGTCCCTGTCGCATCTCTGCATTAGTGCCCTGTTTTACTCCAGAGCCCCGTGGTGCTGGGGCTGCTTCGCGTGCAGGAACGTGGAGGCTCGCTGCTGCTGGAGGGGGCACAGACCCATTTTGCAGGGCTGAAGCCGCCCATGTCCCCCTGCGCGCCTGCGTGCGTCCCTTGCTGGCCTTTCCTGGGCCCAGCTCCTCAGGAAAAACCCAAGTGAGGCACGGCAGCCCCTCCACTGAGGCCTCTGTCCTTAGGCTCCTGGGACACAGCGCCAGAGCAGTAGCTGGAGTCTCGAATAACTATATATTTGTGAGGAGCTATTGCCGCGATATGCAGTCCCTCCGGAGCGGTGGGGGTGTGAGGGCATGTTCAGGAAGCACGGCTGCAGCTGGATGATGTCGGAGGGCTGCCTGTCTGTCCCGGACCTGACCGGAGCCAGTGCCCCGGCTCGTGCTCCTGGCTGCCCCATTTCCAGAGCTGACTGTGGAGCTGGCTGGGGTGTCTTTGGGCTTGACGGACGCAAGCCCTGGGACAACCTAGAAATTTACTTGGTAGATGTAAATCATTCAGTATCTGTGTAGCTGTGGGAAGAGTCCTGTGCACCGAGGAGAGGGGGGCAGAGCAGGTCTGAAAGCGCAAGAGAGCGCATCAGGATGCTGTGCTTGTTCTTGGTGCACAGCTTTGGATCAGCGCCAGCAGAGATGTGCCCACGCATGGCGTGTGCCGTGGCACCGTGCGTGCCCGTGGAGGGGAGGGCGGGAGAGCCAGGGCAGCAGCAGCATCTCCCCGAGAAACTCGTGGTGCCGCGCGGGCCCCACTTAGTGCTGTGTAGGCAGCGTGGAGCTCAGTACGGGCTCTCCTGAATTTGAATCAGATACATTAGTGCAGATTTTCATTGTTCGCAGTCTACTGTGAAGCAACCTGTTTTCATTAGCATTTGATATACATTTTCCCCACGTTTCCCAAAATAACCCTTTTTTTTTTTTTTTTTTCTTTTCCAGGAAAAGAGGAGTAGAAGTAGTGCAGGTAAGAACTATATTCATTTTTTTCTCTCTATGTTCTTATAAAGAAGGTTTACTGAATTTAAATACTGTCATTCATCTGGGCTGAATTATTTTTTTTCTTCTTTTTCATTCACTTCTGGTATTACTCAGTTAACATTTTTAAAAATGTGAGTTGAACCCTTCTCGTGTGTTATGGTCAGCATGTGCACTGGTAAAAGTGAGGATGCAGTTAGGCTTTTCTTATCTCTGTTAACTAATAAGATCTGATAGTTAATAAGATGATGTTAATCTATGTTTATTGCACTTAAGGAGAGTCAGGCTTAGCAGAAACAGAAGGTGTCCTTTAAAAGAAACCGTGATGGATCATTCTTGCAATGAAGTCAGTACTAAAGTGCCTTGGAGTTCTGGTACATCTACTGATGAGTTCAGATGTTGGCTACATTTTCTGTTTGCCAGGTCTGAATGTTCACACAACATGTTGCTTGAAGGACAGCAGAACTGTGGAAAGGACCTTTGTTTCTGTGATGGCTCTGTTGTGTGATTAACACCTCAGATCACTGTAACCCTAGAACATCAAGGGAGGTGCTTTTTATTCTAGCTTATTTTATATAGTTTGAGGATCTGCATGTCATGGATTTAATTCTTGCTGCTAATGATAATGATCCTGGTCCTTGGTTTTGTCCTCTAAGGTGGTCAGCGTGTTCTCTGCAAGTGTTTGGGAGTAACTCAGTGGCAGAGCTGAAACTACCTCAATGAAGAGAGGAGCAGGGGGGACAGTGTGATGTGAGCCACTGCTAGTGGATATGGCTCTTGAAGACATGTGAAAGATGCATTTCAACGCTAGCAGGGAGTAGAACAACTCTTAAACATTTGGAAAAATCAGACCAGGAAATTTAAAAAATCCACTGTCAAAAATGCTTTTAAATTCACATTGTTATGTTGGAGAATATCCCTTTCGGGAATATGTGATTGTACTAGAACTGTGTGGCATTGCAAGGAGAGAGGCACAGGGAAAAAAAACAGCTTGTTTTTTGTGTTGATATCATCCATAACACACTATTATTTCAGTAATACCCTCCAATCTGGTGTCTGCATTTGGGCCCATGTAAGATGAATTCAATATTGTTCCCACTAGCTGAGCAGGTTCCATTTTATCCAGTGGTTTTAAAAGTTGCTGCCCTTCAGTGTGTTACTTTAATTAGTATTTGCTATAGCAGCGGATGCAGGGTGTGCAACATTAACTTGTTGCTGATGTTTGCGTAGCTTAGTTGTGGGTTGTCATATGGACAAAAATAATTGGAAAATATTTATTTACGGGAAGCACACATTGGGAAACATTTGGGCTGGATAGGTAAGACATCACGGCTTCAGATTTCACAGCATATAGTGAAGACACCAGAGCAACCTCTGTGGGGAAGCTGTGCCCCAAAGAGAGACGCCTGCGGGCCAGGCCAGTGGCTGAGCAGGGTGGCAGTGCGAGGTGCATCACAGATGTGCTCCTCTGGTCACTGGGAGGCCCAGCAGTGTCACCCTGCGTGGGGAGCCACGCAGCCCTGCTCCTAGACGGGGATGCCTTGGGGTTACCTGCTGGACAGAGCTTGTTTGACAGCAGGAATGTTGTTCTGCTGTGTTAATCAGGGGGGTTTCTTTGAATTTTCATCTCCTTTGCACCCTTTAAGGGATATACCTTGTTGTGAGCTGTCTCAAGAGAAGACAGCTCTTATACCTCACAATCCAACAAAAATATACATACGTTTATCTGTGTTCCTGTTATACAGAAAGCGTCTGAATTTATGTAAAGTTTCATTATGTTCATATAAGTGAATATGCTTTACAGTAAAAAAAAAAATAAAAGACAGTAAGAAAGTGATGTTCAGTTACTGGTTTCTAGATACAAAGCAGTGATGAGCAAGGCAGTATGTATTGACTTACGTGAAGAAACATTTTATTTATTTATTTTTCTTTTCCTAAAATGTTGTGCGAGAGCAGGAAAGATCTTCCTACTAGGAGAAAACAAGTCTTCAGCAAATACTTACATCATTTGTTTCCCTCATCCAGGGAGAGATTAAGATGGTGGTCTTTCCTTTGCATAGACTAATGAAATCCTCCTGTTTTGCTTTCTTATGGCAATTTCCAGCGTTGAGCAGCAATGAGCTATTACTGGGCAGCTGTTAAATTTCTGTGACTGTGCTAAATTTTACATTTTTTTCTTGACTTAGATTTTTTAGTTCCAGCAGAAAGATTGGAGCTTTGTTATTGCCTAGTTGGGAGTCTTGCGTCCTCTGAAGAGAAGCAGTGCGAGAGCAGGACAGGCTTTAGGGTAAGCATCTTAAGCAAGCATCTTCCTGTGTCGAGGAGTCATTTATTAAGTTAGTGAAACAACAAAAGAACCTCAAAGCTTGCATGGTGAAAAGCAATTAGTTTGTTAGAAATACTGATGAGATTTACAACTCTATGCACAGAACCATGATGTTATTATTCATACAGGTGAATAACATCCATCAAGCTAGAAGATAGTGCAGTAGATGAACTAGATGATAAACTTTTCAGGTTATGAGATTCCCAAAACAGTGCAAATCTAAGTCTGCACCCAAACAGTTGAAACCTTGAGTCTGTTCTGATCTGCTTACTGCATTTTTTTTATCCGGGAGGTGATGGCAGGATTGTGAGTAGCAGCATCTTTCAGATTTGGAGATGTCTTGAATATAAACTTGCTTTCTGCAGCTTAAACACAAGTTGGTGAGGCAGTTGCAACCCAGCCTTGTGTTGCAGGACACCGCTAACAGATGCCTTCCTGGTTTTTAAACATGGGCTACTGACTGAGCAAAGGCCATACCTTCTCGCAGGTCACCATGGTACCAGAGAGTTTTTTTGAATTAGGGTCATTTTTGTACCCTGTGAAGGATGGAAGTGCTGTTTTGCACTTACGCAGGAGGGAAGCTGAAGCACAGGAAAATGCAGCAAAAAGCAGGATGTGTCCAAGGTCACCTAGGGGAGCCCGTTGCTGCGCAGCCCCCGCGCAGGGTGTCCCGGGAGCCGAAGTGTCACCCTTGCGGCTGTCCCTGTGTGTGTGTGTGTGCGTCCCCTGTGATGGAGGAGAAAGTGCCCCCAGGTTACGCCGTGTACTCTGGAGAGGCGTGAGCACTAAAACCTGCTCAATCTCTAGCAACGGAGTCTGGCACTGATGGGTTTGGGGGTAGTTTTGTAGAAAGTAAAGCAGAGTTTCACCCTCGCTTAATAAGAGCATGTTTTTGTTCAGTCTCGCCCGTCTCCCGCTGCCTGAATTAATGGAGGGGCAAATTTAGAATTGCAAATCGACAATGCTGCTTTAACCAGTGAAGTAACCTGTGTCTTACGACTTTGTATCTAGGCAAGGAAAAGAGAGACCATCTCCATATGCCTTCTTTTTCAGGAAAAATCTGTTTGGCATAATTTGAAGAACGTAAGATTGAAAACCTGCAGTGAAGTGGAAATCATCACAAGTGCCTCTGCTGGGGACATGCATTTATTTTTGCTTTACAAGCTATGCAAATGCCGAATAATTAGCTGCAACCCTGTGGCTTCTGACAAATTGCCAGTTCAGTCCTTGTGTGGGACAAAGTTCGGAGCCTTCGTATTTCTTGCAAGTTCAAAGCTGTTTCAATCCTTTCTGCACCCAAGCTCTCGTAGAGCTCTAGTTCACATGTTTCTATTTTCATATAGTTAAGATTTCTTATTTTTTTTTTTTGTTCTAATAAACAGTAACACTCTCTTTTATCTTAGAAAGATGTTCTGGTCATTTGCCAAAAAAGTAGGATTAGTCATTGTATCTCAAGCTTGAGATTTTTTTTAAATAGCATTGGGATATGGAGGGCAGCATGTTTTTCAGTGTGGAACAGCTGATTGTAGTAGTTACAATGGTCTAGGCTGCTGTTTTGTTTCCCTCCTTTCCCAACTCTCTGGGAATTCACATATTTGAAGTTTTTACTTTGGAGAAGAAAACTGTCCTTTGAACTGTGGGTTTTGCTGAAGATGGAGAGGGAAATTGAAGGGTCCCCTCTCTCCCTTTTAAATCTTCAAAGTAAAATACAACAGTTTCCACTAATTGTTGCCAGGGAACAGTTGTTTTCTTGAAATGAGGGGAGGTTTATTTTCATATGAAGTACTAATGGAATAAGCTTGTAACAGCAACATCTACCCAAGCTTATAAAATATATATCCAATAGCATATACAGAAAGATGTGACTGGAAAGCTTCCAAAGCAAGCATGGTTCTTGAGATGTTGGAGAGCTGGCTCCCTAGTACAGAGAGAAGAAAGTTTATTTTTACTTGCGTGCCAGCCTCTTATTAAAGTGCATGTTCTTCTGAACATGATAGTGTTTGCCCTCAATGAATTTTTGGAAATGATAATGAAAAAGCCCTCTAGCCCTCCCCAGTCTGGGTTAGGTGGGTGCTTTGCACCTGCCTGAAGCTGAGGGCTGCGGATGAATTCTGGAAAGATGCAGATGCCTCTTAGCTTTGGTGTTCCACAGGCAGCCCTGAATGTTGCGTCTTGGGTATCTCAGAGTGCATCCTCCAAGACAGCTGGCATCGCGTGACTCTGTATCACACGTTACAACTTCCTCCCCTAGGAAAGACATGGGATTGTGGAAAAACAGTCCCAAGCAGGATGTTGCCTCTGGTCCTTCTCAGTGGTGCAGAGGCTCCCTCGTACCTGAGCAGCAGCCCAGGCGGCGGCAGCACAGGATGCACTGCAGGCAGAGATGGGTTTTGGCATTGCATCAGCGGCCTGCCTGGCCAAGTACAGCCTGGCCCTTTCTGGTTCATTGGGGCAGAAGAATAAATACACCTTTTCTGGGGAAGGGAACACTATGGAGGATTACATATGTGAAAACGAGCCTTTATTCTTTAAATATAAGACAAAACAAGCCAAACAATCACAGTTTGAGGCATTTCTGCTTTATTTTATTGTTGGTGTGTGACTGAGAGACCCCTCAGGTAGATTTTGTAGCTCGGAGGCTTGAGGTCTGGCTGATTTGGTTGCATTTCTTTTGCCTTTGAGTCCTGCTGTCCTTGAATGAGGTGGGACCTCCACAGTCATTCGCATAAAGCACTGAGAAAACATTACTAAGATTTTGAAGTCCATAACTGCTGTGTGGTGCATGGACTCCAGATTTGAGCTTGTCCTGGGTTGGCACTTAGAGCCTGCTGTGCCCAACTCCTTTGTCCTCTCCTGCTGCCTTGGTGGGTCTGTCCTGAGGAGACAGCAGGAGAGCCAGGTTGGTTGGGCTGTCCTGTCTGGAATCCTGACATCTTTGGGAGCTCTGCTGGAGGTTGGGTCACTCTCAGGGGGCTGAGATCGTGCTGGAGACTTTGGTTTTGTCACTGGTGTTCGGGGCAACTCCCTTAAAATTCTGCCTCTGTTAACTAATGAACATCATCTCCCATATTGTGCAGTGCCTTTTAAATTGTTCAAAAAAAGCTCTGAGATGTCTGCATGGAGGAGATGAAGAGTAGGATCAGCATGAAGGGACACCTGGAACATTAGTGGGTGCTGGAACTTCAGAAACCTCCTGCATATAGTACTTTCCTTGCCATCAGCAGACAATGACATCTTAAACACAAATTTAAAATTTCGTACGTCCTTCTCTCAAGAAACAGTAGGAATGAAATCAAGATTTTACAGGAAAAATTGGCTCTTACGCTGGGGAGTAAAGCTCTGTGTTTGTCTAGGAATGTTTGCAGCATACTGCTTTAATCTTTGTGGAAAATGGCGATTAGATATAGTTTTTATTAACCGTGATCACTGCAATGGTGCCTATGGGACAACAAAAAACAGGCTTTAATTTTAGACTGCATTAAACAGCAGGGTTATTTGTCTCACTGGACCCAGACGTTGAGATGTAGTAGCAAAGCAGGCACATGGTGTGTGATTAGAGACATGTAACCCAGCAAATGCTTTTTTTTAATTAAAAAGAAAATATCACTTGTGGTTTTGGGATGCTGATAGGTCTGAGCTTACTGTGGGCTCTGCAGAAGATCCATTATATTGCGTTCTTGTTTGCTTTCCGGTTATTTCATGATTCAATCAAATGCATGTCTTCATATTGCAAGAATGCATAATATACTAACAGAACTTGCTATGTAAATGCATTAGGTTCTAAAACTGGGTTCCTTAGGTTTTACTGAATTTGGACTTGAGCCTTAAGTTAAAGAAGCTTTTAGCATAGGTGCCCTATTTTAAAACTGAACATATTTAAACAAAGTGAAGCTGAAAAATGTTTTCCTAAAGCTGATTTTCTTCATGGGGTTAGAGTGGGAGGGGGTGGAGAAGAAAATTTAAGCCTGAAATTGGAACAGCTGAACTTCTGATTTTTTTTTTTTTTTTTTTTTTTTGGAGGGGGTGTNGGAAGGGGTGTTGTGTTTTTAAAATGGTACCTTTTGATAATAAGAAAATTCATCATTCAAGTAACTCTGCATTTTTGATGGTTTTTTTTTTCCTTTTTTTTTTTTTTTTTTTCCTTTGCAATAACCTAGTCCTGCTTTTCCTGAATATGTGAGTATAGGCAGAGCAGCCAAATACAGTTTCTGCACATGCTGTAGATGTTTTCCGTGCCTTTGGTTGCTATTTTGCAATAACTTTTCTTTTTATAAAACCTAGCGCAATGTTGGAAAAGACTTATGGGCTTTTTTGATTATTTATTTTTAAGTATGGTTTTTGTTTAGCATTTGAGACTATTTGCTGCTAAAGCTGACTTCGCACTGTTGACCAAAAGCAGGAAAGTTAATAACTCTGGATGGGGATTTTTAAATGTGGCCCTGAGGAACGTAGGAGAAATCTAGAAAAAAATAAGATTCAGGAGAATTTAAGACAATTGCAAGTATACTTTTTTTTTCCAAGTGATGAAGAAGCGGCATCCCCAACATATGCTTTTTAAACATGCAATTAACATTTATGAAAACTTTGAGAGCTGCTTTTTCCTTTTTCCCCTTCTCTCTTGTGACTTGTCCTGTCAAAGGGAAAATGGCAGCTGCTAATTCCCTCATGAGGTTTGTGTGGGTCTCCCTGGCCTGTACAGGTGGCCAGGCTGGACCCAGCGTCTGAAGATGGGATAGAAAAGATGCTGTACAGACTGAGCTAATAGTGTAACAGACTGAAATGTAAGGGGTAGAACTGCTGCAGAAGCATTTTTACCCAACTTTGCAAACAGAGAAAAGCCTTTTAGCTTTGCTGTTATAGCTCCAAGTAGACATCCAAGTGCATCTGAAAATGTGTCTTTTGTGCAAGAATCCTCATTGCACAACTCTGCTGTGCTATAACCCTGGCAGCATAGAGTTACTTTGATAAAATTGTTCATTGACTTACTGATTGCCAAGATTAGAAGAGGACAAACTAACTGCTGCTGTCTATAGAATTTATGTTGATTGCAGAGAGATCATTGGTACTTTAGGTTAGCATGGAAAATGTTCTTTCCTGTGACCTAGATGAGTTTATCTTGTAATACCCTTTCCTTTATTATAACATTCTTAAGTGGCAGAAAAGAAAACCAAAACTGCAGCCATAAAAGGGATGTATGTAAAATGTGGAATGTTTTCTTTTTGACTTTAAATCCAAAGCATTTTGAAACAAAATCAGATTAAGCGTTCATAAGCCTGCTGTGGTGACTCACATAGCATTCGAGCCCTTAGCATCCCCTTACCAGGGACCTGAGTGACTCAGAAGAGAGGGGAGCCTTTGCCCTCAGCAGTGACAGGTCCTTCCACCGCCCCTGTTCCTGGCTGCTCTCCCACCTGAAGCCGAAGGGACAGGTTAGTGTTGCCAGGGGGTTTCAGACAGTGAAGCTCATGCCCCGGCCGGAGGAGCTTGTTCCTGCCCTTGCACTGGTTTCACTTTCTGCTGCTTTGGAACCCAGCACCCAGCTCCGAGTCCTGCATGCGCAGCTCTCCTGTGCTTGCTTTCAGTGAAAGCACTGTTGGTATTTTCTTCTGTGATTGCTCTGTCTTAGAGGCTGCCGCCTACTGGATCTCTTCTTGCCTTCTTTAACCCATTTGTGTGGTTAGATCAGTGAGGCTCTCTGTTTTCTTTTGTGGTTCCTGTAATCTGGATCCCTTGAGCTGGGCCTGTAGAGGTGGGTGCCCACAAAACCTGTGTGTGCGGAAAATTCTCGCTGTCCAGAAGTGAAATGTCGAAGAAGGAGACAGAGGAGAACTAAGACTTTATTCGAATAAAGGAAGAGGCCATCGGGCATAGATCTTAAAGCTTTATTCGAATAAAGGGAGAGTCCACCGGGCATATCCCTGTGGGGTCTCTCAAATTGCTGGGGGACGCAGCCCCCCTTTTATCCTATTTCCCGACGAGGGACGCCCTCTCCTTTTCCCCATTGGCCAAGGGACTCAGGAGTTACAGCCTTCCCGGCCCGCCTACGCCAAACTCCTGCCTCCCTCCACCTGTTCACACCTAAGGTCACCTGACTCCTTTGTCCCCCTTGCTGAAGAATGAAGGGGAACTGCCCTATTTCCCCTCTTTGTAAAGGCCCTCAACTCTTGGCAGATGTTCTTTTGTCCCCCTCAACTCATGGCTCCACTCAGTCTCCTGCTCCTTTGTCCTGCTCTTTAGCCAAGCTGTGGGGGAAGCTCCTTATTTGTAAAATCTCGCACCTGAGCTTTCCTCACATGTGCTTGTGTAGCCAGCACTGGTAGCTGTGTAGTTGTGATAGTGCCCTACCTGAGCTGGCATGGCTCATCTTGAGCACGCTGCCAAGGCCAGAATATGGTCAGTCTATCCAGTATGGCCCATGGCACATCTTTACATATGCACATTGGTTATTTGGGGGTTTTCCTTCTTATTTAGGACACCCAGCACTTTGTACGACTGCTTAATTCTGCACTGGTGTAAAGTAGGTCCAACTTCAGTATTGTGCAAGGAAGAATAGCAAGAGGGTACCAAGACACCCTAGTGGTCAGCGGGTTGTTGATTTGTATTGTGAAAGGTAAAGTGAACATATGGAAATGTGTTTCCTAGCTCTCTCTATGTAAAAATAATTTAAAACACACAGAAAGGCTGAAGCGCTGCAGCTCTTTTAAATTATTCTTATGGCCAAGTTTTGGCTCAGTCAGTAATGATGTTTTCATAGTATCTTCAGCAGATCTGCTTTTCTGATGCTCCTGACACTGGTTACGAAGTCCCTCTTCTGTCAACCTATGTGCATCCTCACCCATGTATGGAAAATAAACTGTGGAGAGAACTGCTGCTCTGGAAGGTTATCATTGATACTGCTCAAATATGTCTATTTGTAGCCAAATTTTGGTTGCAATAATATCACCAAGTTAACATTTAGAAGAAAGGCTACTTTTCTTCTTTTAGAAGAAAGTTTACTTCATATTCAGTAGGTAGGATTACCTATTATAGTTGATAGTGACTGTGAATTTAAATTCCTTGTATCTTTTTATAAAATAACGTGCTGCATCTTTATTCATTTGTTCAGGGTTGTTTTTGATTTTCAGAAGAACTTTGTGTTTGCAGAGGGTTGCTCAGCAATAGCCTATGGCACAGGGAGCCTTGCTGTAACATACTCGAACTAGGATGATGAACCATAAAACAATGAGGAACACACCCAGAAACAGCAATGAAATAAATAGAAATTTAGAGCAAAACAAAGCAGTTGATTTACTGAAGAGTTGTACGTTTCTTTGGGGCACAATTTGTAAAGGGATTTGCTTTTGAGATTTTTACTTGCATGGTGTCATCCTAGTATGAAATACTCTGCTTCTCTAGATGCTCCTGTAGCTGTTGCAAAGGAGCATCTCCCAAGTATTTAAAATAGGAGCAATTCTTTGGTATTAAAACAACTTGCATCTTAATCTGTTAAATCTTTTAAATTTTTCGTTTGCTAAGTGATATGTATTTTTATATCAAACAGAGGGAGTATGAGATAGATTTCTTATATAACCACAGATCAAAGTTCTCAGGAAGGATTTGGGACCTAGGTATGTATCCCAACTTATGCTTATGCTGTAAGACTTTGCTGTTTCTGTGTTTCTAATAATAAGCATTTATTTTCCAAATTGTATGGCTAGTAGTGTTGGGATTATGTTTTTGGTTTTGTTATATATATCAGGAGGAATCATAACTTCAAGGCTGCCTGCTTCAGACTACTTATTATTGTATTTTGAGATCAACAATGTGCTTGGGTTTATGTGACCTACCTTGTGTTAGAGGGGAAAGCTCAATGCAGACAGAAAACATTTTCTTTTTTGAAAACTGTCCACAGGGTCTGAACGCATGGAATACGTGCGTGGCAAGTTATCCTAACTTGACAGGCGCATGGTAAATTATAGAGGGCGTATGCATTTTGTTCGTTTTCCCCCGCAAAAGTTTGAGTGGTTGTTAGTAGATGGCGGGCGGAGGGGAATATTGAGTGATGAAAGTTATGCTTTATTTATTTATCTGCAAGAGTTCTGTATGCTTCTGTGCTGTGGCGTGAAGAAACTACTATTTCTTGAGCTTTTAGAGAAGTAACCAAATTGCAATATTTGCATTTAATGTTACCTGAATTTCAAAGGAGTGTGGCTATGAATCTCAACTTTTAGTGGCATCTAGTTCTTTGATTCTGATAATTCTTCAAATTCTTAGTCCCATGACCTTACAACCCAGTGTCTTCAGAGAGGAGAAAACAAGGTATTTTATTGTCTTTCTTGGGGAAAGAAATGCCTATGTAAAATATGCTGGCACTTTAAGGAAGGTGTGAAGATAAGGCTGAGCGTGAGCAGTGATGTTCTTAATTAAAACAGGGGGCTTGGTTTACTGAAGAACCTTGAATTTATTTCATCGCTTTCTGACTTACCCTGCCATGAGATAAATGTGCAAATTGTAACAGTTGGACATGAGGATGCCCTGTTGAACTGTCTCTGCCCCTTTGCAAGAAGAGGAGATCTGGGATAAACCCGCTGTACAGAGGAGGGTCTGCGTGTGCGTGGACTCCTGCAGCCTGCTCCGGGCAGGGCTGTCCCACGCGCTGTTCAGCCTGGTGGGGTAGGTCAGGCCGGAGGTGGCCGCCCTGCTCTGCGCGTGGCACAGAGACGCTCTGAGGTTGTGCTCCCCTTTCTGCAGGGGTTTGCAGAAGCCGGTGAGCTGAAGAACCTGCATTTGTGACGTGAATGAGAAGGCGCTAGCTGTGGTTAGAGTTGCAGTTCTTACGTTTCTTTGCATGTAGGAGCACACACAGAGTTTCCCATCATTTCGGTCTGTTTTTCTGGTACTATATACCAAACTCGCTTCCTGCTAACTTTCCTGGGCAGCCAAGGACACCTATCTACTGTTTTCTCGTATGGAGTCGTATTTCACCCATTTCAAAAGCTGTGCCTAGGAATACTAGGCACAGCTTCCTATTCACTAGCAATAAATGGATGTAAGGATAAACACTATACAAGCTAATTTCACAAGTAAAGGCTATAAAAATAAACTGCTATTTGTGTGCTTGCTCTGTTAATCCCAACACTGGAAACATTAAGTGAAGCATTTCTATGTGTGCTAGTTCTGGAATAAGATGAATAACTGAGAAATGACATGTCTACTTCCAGGGCTTAATCTCCTTGCTGAAAGCATCTCTCTATGCTAAGGTTACATAAACCTGGCTGGTCATTGGTTTGCTCCCTTGTTTTATGGGAGTTTGTTGGCTCATTTTTTAAAGCCTGTGTATGGGATTTCTTTTTCTTTCAGTTGAACTTTTCTGTAGTTCCCAGAAGCAGGTTAAGCCTGAAGGGCAGATCTCAAACTTCAAAGCAGCCTTCCCCCCAAGTCTGTGTTCTCCTTGGTTCCCTTCTACAGAAATGTCTACTGTATCTGATGTTCTTGCACATTTGGAGTCATTTATATGACACAAATGTGTGTTTGGAAGGTTAAAAATTGAAAGCACTACAGTGGAAATGAGCTGTAGTAACAGGGGAAATTATTTTCACAAAGTTGTTGAGTTCAGGAGGTTATTAGTCATGATGGAGATCTTGGTGAGGGGAAATCCTGTGGCTTGTGCAATAAAACAGATCAGGTGATTATAATAGTCCTTAAACACCTAAAAATCTAGGGACTGAGTTGTGAATCTGTTTTTCAAAGATGCAGAACAGCAAGCAGTTGCTGTTAACATCCATGGAAAATGCCAAGTGCTCTAGCTGCTTCCTCAGGGCATAAGTATAAGCGCAGAAACCCATTTTCAACTTTTTTTTAATCTTGGCTAAAAAAACTTTCTGAATGAATTCCACTGCTTCATGCTAGCAATTTTCCATGCTTCCTTTGCAGTTGTAACACTTCTATTTGGGCTACCAGATACATAGATATACCAGATAGTGTATGCAAAAAAGGGACATGCATATTACGTTATTTGTGCTAGTTATAATATGGGGGGAATGGAGATAAGCAATACAAATTTCAGGAGGAAAACTTGATTATCTTTTTTTTTTTTTTTTTTTTTTNTTTTTTTTTTTTTTTTTTTTTTTTTCATACAGGTTTTCCCTCACAGGATATTTAAAATATTCAGTGAGAGACACTGGTTCTATGTGAACTAGTCAAATTTAGCAGAGTTAAATATAGAAGCCAAGTAGTTCTGTGATTTGCAGGAACCCTGCCACTGTAAAGGAAAAATCTATTCCTGCCTCTTAACTGCTCCTCTGAGCTGCAAAACACTGCATGTAATTTTTTTTTCTTTTTTTTTTTTTTTCCCCTTTTGTACTCAAAGGGCTGAGGGGATGAGGTTTACCCCCAGCAGTACAGCACTATCCACGACTTTGGTGTGGCATTTATTTGCAAACACAGTTTTAGCAAAGTCAGAGCATAAGAATTGTTAGGCAAGATCTGTCGGCTGTTACCATTGTCAAGTTGAACGTTTTACCTTCTCTGTGCCTGATTTGGGTTGTTGCTTGGTTTCAGTTTCGCCCCCCCCCCAATCCCGAGCGTGGATCAGACTAATCATGAAGAAGAACTAACATGAGCAGCCATGGATCCGTGAGGGTTGACCCCTTTCTCTGTAGCCTGGAGGGTTATGCGGGTGGAAGGGACACTTCTGAGCCCACAGACAGGCTCTGGGTGCTCTCTGTGGAGTGTTGAGGGGACAGAGGGGATTTCTGGTACCATGAGAGGCAGTAAATATCAGTGGCAAGCTTTCTGCATAGGCTGGCTAATCTTTTGTAGATCCTTAAGGACATGGTAACAGTGCTCATTTGCCCTGAGGTCTGTGCCCCAGTGGTGTCCTCGCTCCTGCTGCCCTTGCTGGGAAGGTTTCAGGGTAAGGTAAGCGGGCGGCCCTGCCACAGCCCGTCTCCCGGGGCCTTCCGTATAGCCAGAGCTGGCCCAGTATGTTTCTGAAAATACTACCCGTTTTCTCAGAAGCTTTGGAGAACTTTGATTCCCAAATAGGAGGCAAATGTCATGAGTTTGGTATGTCTAACATAAAGAAAGACTGGGAAGGAAAAGTTTTATTACCAAGAAAACAAAGGTCATCCCTCCTACAGGCCCAGGATGAAGGGGAGAAACTTTATATTCCCTGGTAAAAACAATTTAACCCTTCCCTGTTGGTTCCAAAAATCCAACCAAATCAAAGAGCCCAAAGTAAGTTTTATTATGTGGATGTCACCTTTGTGTGGTGGGCTCTTGACTTATGTTTAGCTTGTGTCAATTTGAGATAAAAATGATAAAATGCTGCTTATGGGATGGGTTGAAAATTATCATCTGGTTAGTCTTAGTTATTTACCATCAGGCTTACTGGGAACTTTCCCTAGAAGGACACAGCTTGAAGGACATCCATTTTTCACAAACTATTTTTAATACTTTAATGTTACTTGAAGCGCTTGCTCGAGATGTTTATTTTAGGCAGAAAAGAACTAAGTTCTCCTGTATGTATTCTTAGTCTCTGCTTCAGGGTGAATCTCCATGTTTGCTGCCCAGCGGGCTCCATCTGTATTTCTGACCGTCTCTCCTGCTCCCCCTCTTCTCAAGGAGAGTAAAATTTTGGAAGCTTTACCAAAAAGAGATGCCAAAGTGTTCCGTAGCCTCCTTTCTATGATCTTTGCCTGTAGATCCTGAGCGTGTCATTCCTTGTTGTTGCTCTGGGTTTGCAACGCGAGCTCCAGGAGGTTGTTTCACGCGGTGGCCGCCCCGCTGCTGCTGCTGCGCCCGGGCCACACTCGTGTAGCCGAGCAGGGGCCGCTTGCGAGCGCCGCAGGCACCGCTTTGGTTTTGCCCTGTGCCACCTTTCTGCTTCTGTATGAGCCTGGGAGCAGCTCGCTGTGCCACTGGCTGTGACAGCTGTGAATTAGGTAAATCCAAACTAAGCACAAACAACTTTCTGAAGTTAGCTGGATAATCCTGCTTTCTGTTTTTCTTGTATGTTACAGTGTCAGCTATGCTGAAGAAGGACAAGATTGAAGGATCTTATACCTGTGCATGTGTTTTGTCGTTTTTTAATCATAGAAGAAAAATCCTGCTGTGTATTACCTTGGTAGGCTTAGAAGTAGTCAGCACTTAACCCATGACTGCAGGCAATAAAACCTTTAGCGCTGACGTTGTCCCTGTTAGCAGGAGGGCCCTGCCCGTGCAGGCCGGGGAGCCGCTGTGTAGCCCTGGTGTCCCGGAGTCCTCCGGGATGCAGCGAGGCAGACGGCAGGTGGAGTGGGAAGCAGGTGAGCGCGTGAAGGTCTCACTCTCGCTGTGGGCGGCAGCAAACAGGCCAGGCAGCCCTTGGGTGGCCCACGACGCCTCGGCCCCTCGCAGCGCTCTTACCAGAGGGAGGTGCCCGTGGTGCTGAGGCGCCGGGCTCGGCCGCTCCGCGAGTGCAGTTCCCTGGGCTCTGCCGCCCGCTCCCTGGCGAGCAGGGGAGCCTCCCGAGCCCTTCTCAGGCTGCAAATCAAACCAGCTGTGTTTGCGCAGGGCGCTCCCTGCCCCGGCGGCCGGCGGGGGTCGAAGTGCACGTGCCGCAGAGAACTGCGGATTCGGCACGTAGCGAGCTCAGCCGCCGCGCTGAGCACCCCTGCAGAAGGGGGACGCTCCAGTCCTTCAGTGAAACCAACTGGACTGGGAAAGATTCCAGCCTTAGTAGTCGATACAAGGAAGCACCTGGAACCACAGGGTACATTAGAACACACAACACCTACCAAAATACATTTTCCATGTAAACAGCTATTGCTTACAGCTAATAAACTCGTAATTACCTAGCCATGGACTGCTGCAGTGTAGGCAAGGGTCTGAACACAAACTGCACCATTTTTTTTTTTTTTGGCTTTACTGGTATCTTCTTAGGTACTGCTGTCCCCTGCACTGTGAGTATCGTGCGAATGCTTTGTCTCCACTTGGTGCAGCTGGAGTTAAGTGGGAGCAAAGCGCCTGTGGCCCGAAGAGAACTCGGTGGTTAAAAAGGAGCAGCAAGACACTTGTGCAGTTGGCTGAATTGAGGAGGGGGCTCTGTAGAGGTAGAAGAACCTACACTGGCCATTTCTCTGAAGGGTGGGATTCTTTCCCACACTTTCCCATTATCTCTGTAATGTTTTCGAAAGGGTTGCAGGAGACGGGGCTTTCAGGGTCCTGTTGGAGGGAGTTTACTCTGCAGGCTGGTAGTTCTGCTGCTGGGAAGCCCTTCTGCTAATCAACCCGTCCATTTCCTTTATTCTTTTCATCCCGTTAATCCTAGTTAACCTTTCTTAACTCTTCTCACCCTGAGCATTTTTCTCTTATTCGAGGGCAAACAGTATTCAGAAGTTGCTGCTCTTTTAGCCCACTTTGGGTTTAGGCTATGCTGCTTCTCAGCTCCCTGCCTTTGGGGTTGTTGAGCTGGAAACCCATGGACAGGCTTTAGCTCATGGTTATCTTGGTTGTATGGCTGCAAGAGAAGAGTTTCAGAGAAAGTGCCTAGGAGATTTAGATACCTAAATAAGCTCAGCCATGAGCTGGAAAACCAAATCCTCTGTGTTGCCTTGGCCATGTCAGCTATGTTTAGTGTTCCTTGTGGAAACGAAGTCCTTTCCCTCTGTTTTTTGTTTCTGGTCACCATGTTCTTTCCAGTGTTTTCCTGGCAGCCTTGAAAAGTGCAGAAAAGAAATTGTTTTCATTCCATGTCATTAGCAGGGACACCATAAACTGACTTCATGGTGTTTTGGGGGCTATAATTTACCTTATGTAAGCTTGCTATGGTACCCTCGGAGCTCTTTCTCCTTTTTCTCCCTCCCTCCCTTCCCTTTGCGCTTTGGGAAGTCTTTCCCAGTTCAGCTCCCACACCCTGCAGCAGCAAAGTTTCCTGTATTGCTGGTCTGTTTTTCATGGGTGAATGTATTGCCACAAGGGTGTATTTCTGAGGCCCATACACTTCTGCTTTCGTTTAGTATGTTCTTATAGGAAGAGTCATGTGGTGTGTGAAGTGTGGTAGGAAGCACAAGAACGTAAGGTACCTTATGGAGCATTTGTGTTGCAGAGTGTTAGTGTTGTGCAGGATTTAATGTTTTGGTTCCAGTCTTTATTTTTAATACCTTTCCCTAAAAGGTAAGTCTTGCTGTATAGCAGGTTTAGATTACAAAAAAATCTGCTTACCAGCTTTCGGGGGTTTTTTTGTGATATGTTATAAAATGCTTGAGATGCTTTTTGTTGTTCAGAAATTTGCTTTGTGAAGATAATCCTGCAATACCTATTCCATTTTAAGGAGACACTCTGTTTTCACAATTGTGTCTCCTTTGTTTTAGGATCTGCCATGCAAGAATTCCTTGTACCATTTCAGACCAATTGAGGCTAAACCCTTCGTGTGCAGATCCATTTTCCTCAAGTGCATTTAGCAAAATATCCTGGCAGTTCTTCACATCCTTAATTTTCTTGCTTCTCCCAAGGAACACTTAGTTCTTTACAGAAAAGCTTCTCAAAGACCGCTCACCGAACTTGCCCCGGTTTATTCTTGCCCGTTGCCCTGCATCTCTGCAGGGAGCAGCCCCCGGCTGTGGCGGCGCTTGCCCCTGAGCAGCAGCCCCAGCTGCCACCGACGTCTGGCAGGGGTGACAAGTGACTCTTGTGTGCGGGGGCTGCTGGGTGCTCCTGGGCACTCTGCTCCTGCTTCGTTTGGGACCTAGCAGTGCTGGAATAGCGCGGCTTCCCTTTCTCTGCCTCCTTTCTCCCCCAGGGGTTTTGCTGTTTAGAGACCTGGAGTTACTACAGAGAGAGCCTGATGCGCCCTTCAGTAGCCTGGGCGCGACATGCAGCTTTTCCTTCTCTGTCGGAGGTTTTATAGTAACTGTGAGGAGAAATGTGTAGGAAAGCTTAGCTATTTTGAGATGATTTTTCTCTGTAGCTAAAATATTGATATTGGAAGAAGGAAGTTTTCATTTTGAGCAAATTGTTGTATTCTGCTTTCTCTCTAGAGTTCTGAAGGTGCAAATAAACTTAATCAAACTTAACTAAACTTAATCAAACTTCTATATAAACTGATGGACATTTGTTTCAGAGGAAACTCAGCCTAGCTAAAATCAAATTACTTCTCTCTCCTTTCCTGCTCACCCATAACATGGATCTTCAATGTCTGCTTCCTTTGAAGATGTGAACAAGGCTCCATCGAGCCTTGGTTGCTCCATTACTGCTCTGAGCAGCAACGAGCTTGATGAGACCTTCCCCTGACAGCCGAAAGCCTCTGTCCCCGCGCACGTGGTCGTGCAGGGCCTGTGCCTCATGGCCTCGGAGCTGTGAGGAGAACCGCGTGGGCCAGGAGTTTGCACGAGCGGATCATGCTGAAGACCAGCACGCTCCTGTGTCCTGGGAGCCTGGCCTTGCTTGGCAGCAGTAGTCACCAGCGATGACACGGCCTAGCTGAGGGTCTGATTACCATGCAGCTGGCTCGTTTTCTTAGGAAATGGCCTCTTGGCCATCATCCTAGCCATAAATTAGGGAAATTGTTTCTGTGCCAGTGTTTGAAAGGGCATATTAGATCAGCATATTTTAAATATTACTTGAAGGATATGAAAACCTTTAAACAGCTGAATTAACGTCCAAAAAACAAAGGGCTTCTAAAATGAACCTCCAGGAATTTTGAAAAAAAATTTCCTTCCTTTAAATTGCACAACTGAAAATGTCATATTGACAAAAGTATGTGAAATGTGTTATATATTTTGCTTAAAAGTATGTTATATATTTGCAGTTTCCAGGTCTTTTCATCTTAGGAGAGTGTCTCTTTATGGTTATTGCATAGAGATGAGAAGGTAACTTTGACACTTGCAGAACTGGCTTACACCAGTCAGATGTTTTAAAACATTTTTTTTCCTTGCAGATTTTAATTTATTCCTTTTATAAGATTTTAAATTCGTGTTTTAGCAGCAGGTTGAGATCAGCTTTGGAATATACTCTGAGGAAGAGTCAGTCTTGAACAGTCTGCTTCCTCAGAAACTGCCTCCCACCTGAGAGCAAGTGAAACAGGAGATTGTACAAACCACTTGGATAGTGCAGGTGACTTACCCAGCATTGCTGGATGTTTATCCATCCCAGTCAAAGCAGGGAATCGAGTTAACGTGCATCACTGCCGTGCATTTGGGACACAGTGACTGGCTGCCCTTCTAGCTTGTTGCAGAAATAGAGTAAAAGGGCTTTGCTAAAAACATAGCCATAACAACTTACAAGATATTCAAACTGGGCTGATGGTTTAGAGCCTGGAAAGTATTGAAGACTTGAGATGTGTAATCAAAGAGCCTGTGCATGCGCAAGTGTGTAAGTGGGCCTGTGGCGTCCTGATCCGGTGTGCAGACTCGAAGGAAAATGGGCTAATCGTGTAAATGTAGGGCGAGAGGAAAGAGTTGGCTGGAGCTCAGGGGCTTGCTGACTGGTGCATTTACTGGGGAGAGAGCGTAGCCCAGCTCGGGGGGAGCCAATCTGCTAAAACTTTAAAATGATTGCGGCAGTGGCAGGACAGAAAACGAGCTCTTCTGAGGTGCACTCGATGCCTTGGAGCCCATTTCACCATGTTTTAGCTCAGACACGGCAGCTGGACCGGTTGCACTCGCAGCGTTTTGCCAAGGGCCTGGAGCCAACCTGGAGTTCGGCACTTTGGCATTTGCCTGTAGATCCAGCAGTGCATCCTGCTCTCCTGCACTTGTGTTTCCATGAGGCTTGTGCATTAGAGTTTCATTGAGGCTGCAGCTGCCCGTGCAGTCTGCGTCGCGCGCTGGGAAGGCTTCTCTGGTTTTGCCTGGAGCCCGCCGTGCTGCCCCCAGCACACCACCCTGCCAATGGAAGCAGCTGGGGGGATAACAAGAACTTGCAGTTTGTTGCAATGAGCGTGGAAAAGCCACTCTATTAATGCAACACGTGGCTGAAGCTTCCTGGCACAAGCAGATTCCTGATTCGTAGTTCTCCAGCATGCCCTACTCCAGTTCCAACCAGCTGATTTTTCCTCCCACCGGCGGACGTAGACAGGAACCATTGAAGCCGTGATAACGTTATCCCTAATGGGATCGGCGGGGTCAGGCTCCTCAGTCTTTCCTGCCTGTGGACGACTGGAGCAGGATGGCTCTGGGGCAGTGTAACGGGTGCCTGACGGAAGCAGAGCGAGAGGCGGCTCGGCAGTATCCTTGTCTGCCCGAGGGATGCTGGGACATAAGGATACTTCTGGAAAGGTGCAGAGGAGCATAGATGGGGTGGAAACTGTGTGTGCTCTTCTTAACCTCTGGTAGTGGCAGGATCAGGAATTGGACAGCTCTGCCTGAGCTGGTTCTGGTAAAAATCGCCCCTGTGCTGCGCTGCCGGCAGAGCTCGGCGGAACGGAGCTTTGGAAATCGCCTTACTGGCTCCTGCTGGGAAGCGGTTACCTGGTGTTCACAGGAATACCAGGGCACAAGAAGTCTTCCCACCACCCTAGGGGTTTAATCCAGCCCTTCTGCGTGGGCACCTTGAACAGGTACCTTATAGCAAGGAAGGAGTGACCTCTGCTCCCGTTCATTGAAAATCCTCGTTAAATGTAGCAGTCTTGCCTGGAGTTTTATGTGATAGCCTGTTCTCATGCGAATCTTACCGTAGCTTAAAATGGAATGGTCGCGTCTTTTGATTTGGATAGGAGAGGTTTTTGGTTTTTAGGGGAAATTGCAGATTGGGATTTGGCCTGAGGGTTTCCAGTGTGCTTGCCTTGCACAATCCCTTGCTTAGGTTAGCAGTTAAGACCAAACTGCTAGTTAGGAAGCCTGTGAAAAATGGGCTTTTGTCATCAAATAGCCTCTTTCTTCTGAAATGTACACATACTTCCTGTGTGTAAAAGCAGTGCCAGCAAAGACATGTGCTTTGAGTTTGTCCTGCTCCGGCAGCTCCAAGGTGAGTGCCTGTGCTGAGGTGCTTGTCTCCCCTGTCTGGCCCACAGCAGTAAGGGAGCCAGAGCCCATGTTCCCAGGCAAACAGCTAGTCCTGCAAAAGTGTTTGCAGGACACCAGCTTGCGGCATGGGAATGGTTTGACCCTGCCACGTCCCCAGGGTACCTTCCTCAGGGTATACAGAGCACTGTGCTGGTGGCAGCGGGCCGTGGGGAGATGCACAGGAGCCACCCATGAGCTCCCAGTGCCAAGAGACAGCTCAGAAGGGCAGTGTGTGCAGATTTCTTCTATGTCATGTTGCAAGGGGAAGTTAAGTAGTGCAGAAAAGGAGGAGATGAAGAAAATGCATATGTATATATAATTTTTATAGTTAACGTTTTTATCATATACGTGTATTATCAGACATTGAGGAAAAACTGTGACCTTAACCTGAGATGCCTCCCAGCTCAGCTGGCCTCTGTGAATGTAGTTAGTGGGCCTCTGTGGAAGCAGGATAGTTGCGTTAATTCAGTTTCAGTGTTACGCCAATGCTTGTGCTTTTCTGTAGAATTTGTTTAACTTCTTCTAAATGTAAGGATGGAAGCAAACAAGAAGTACACGCTAGACTTGAAATTAGTCAGGAGTTAATGTTTGTGAAAGAACAACACATTTCCTAGTTGTGTTGCCTGCGTGATGTGAGTGCTTCCTCCAACCAGAGCTCGAACTCTTTGCTCCATCATGAAGCAACCTGGAGCCCCGAGTATCCCCATGTGGTGCAGCGGGAGGTGTAGCACAGTCCCTGGTGAAGTGTCCAAGTGGGAGCATTTGGGCTCGTGTAGCTCTAGTGTTGAGAGTCTCCCATGGCGGGGGGCATTCAGCTCTGGTGGGCATGGCACAAGTGTGTCTGTAGGAAGAAGTATCCTCATCCCACAAAATTTGCAATGTGAGGTAGTGAGGTAAGGAACATCAGACAGCAGGCACCTATAGAAGGTGAAGGGACGCAATGAGGCAGTGGTTTTCATAATAAACCTAGATGTTTGACTGCTTTGGAAGTGACTTGGTTTATGTCATGTGGCAAAACCTTGGCAGGCGCCATGGCAAAGCAGGAATTGGAAAAAAAAAAAAAAAAAAAAANGCAAAACCTTGGCAGGCACCATGGCAAAGCAGGAATTGGAAGAAAAAAAAAAAAAGGATGTGAAACTTAATATTGACATAACTTTGTTGAATGTTTACAGAAAGCTTTTCTTTCTGTAGGGTGGATTGTACCAAAGATGCTGGTTGAATTTTAAAACTGTCGGCAATGTGACACTTGTGGGTGGATGAGAGGTAGAAGAGAATCAGCTCTCAAGGGTTTTGAAGGTAAACACAGGAGGGCTGGTATGAAAGACAAGAAGGATACAAGGAATCTGCCAGGTTTGGATAGCAAGGTCAGGAGAGCTGGAAAGTTAGGTTGGGCCTTAGCTGATAGGCAATGGTCAGAGACTAAGGAAAGGATGGAGCTCACAGACAAATGGGGCAAGAGCCCCATTTGTGAATCAGAGGTAGAAGAGAGGAAACTAGAATTAGAGCACGAGGTTCAGTTACAGTAAAAAACACACCTGAGAGAAGAGTGATTGAAATGCCAAAAGAGGTCACTGAGGATGGAAGCAGCAGACCCTGGAGTGAGCTGTGTCTGTGGGTCAGCAGGACAGCTCTCCTCCGGAGAGGGGCAGAGCCCAAGAGCTGAGGGTGAACCTGGGAAGGAGCTTTGAGCTAGCAAAAGAGTGGGCCAAGGAGCGGAGGTGAGGGCGAGCAAAGCCTCATCTCAGTGCTGTTAAATTAGAAAAAGAGAGATGGGAGCTGCCAGGGGGTGCTGAGGGCAGCGGGGCAGGCCAGGGAAGGGGGTTGGTGTCAGGGGAGGTTGCATGTGCGCACACTTTGAAGGTGGAGAGAGGCAGGAAACCTTTGAGGACTTTACCTGGTGTTCTCTGTCATAAGGTGTTAAGCGACACAGGCTTTTAATGTTTTCTAGGTTCTCATATTTGAACTATTTTCCTCTCTTCCCATATTTATCTGTTAAGATTAGTATGTATACTAAGGAAGTTTGGATGTGTTGTTGCTTGAAGGTATACCAATAGTTTAATATATACCTTTTCTGAGGATGTTTTACTTGTTGCTGTGACAGGAATGCTTGACATTCCTGTAAACGGAGTTGATTAAAGGACAAGAACTGCAATTTTAGCTGTTCTTTCTCTAGTTCATTTAATTATTGCTGCGTTTGCTGTCTTTCTTGAAAGGGAAGTCATTTTCCTGTTCATCTGAGCTTTTCAAACAGTGAAAGGGAAGAGAAAATGAATCATGATGGAGGGGAGATGTCACTTTAAAGTCACAACAATCCAATGATAGCCTTGGGGGATGGCACCTGAAATTCTGATTAATAAATTCAATTGACCTAACCCTATGGTTGGTTTTGTTTTAATTCAATGCGGCCGTCTCAGAGAAATGGGCTCAGCAATGGGCGTTGCTGCAGGTTTGCAGGGAGGTGCAGGTACCTTACACAAGGAGGAACCACAGCTTCCTCCTCCATCAGGTGAGGAAGACTCTTCAGTTCAGGTGGATGTGGAAGGAGCCAAGAGTTAGTGGGCCAGACTTGATTCATAGCTAGAAGGCAGAATGCTCCTTTGCCTGGCTGTTCAAGTGCTCTTTCTGAAGGTCTTTCTCTTGCACATCTGCAGCATTAGCAGCCTGTTTTTAATGCAAATGAGAAATGTGAGTTTGAACAATTTTCAAGCTGAGAACTTTGCACTTGAAGTCTATTCTTATGACCTGTAGTCCATCTCTTTCTAAAAGAATTTTTAGGTGGCTCCAGGACTACACATTCCTGAGTAATAGATTTCCTTTGGTTTTATTGCACACCCCAGAATGCAAATTTATAGCACAGAGTATCAGTGCTCGAGTACAGCAGCATGCATAATGTCCCCAAGAAGGGGTGATGTGCTAAGACACTTGGGCTGGAAGTGGCATTGTTTATGATTACAGTAAATGATTACAATACTTCTTACCAGAAAGTGGGTGGCATTCTAAGAACTTACATTAGGCCAAGCGCTTCTAATCATAGTTTTCAAGGATTGTGACCAATGGGATATACAAGAGAAGGATTTTTCTAGGACCTTGAGTTTCAGTGCTTTTTTCTTGAGAAAGAGCTACATTGTGTAATCCCTTTTTAAAGCTTGATGGAGTTCTTCAGCTTTTATTTTCATGTGAGTTCATATTTCCAGAATGTGGATAATGTAAACTGGGTGCAGCTATTTCAGATGAGCTTTCAGTAGTGCCTTGTGCATTAGCTGGACTGTACAAACCTCATGCAAAAGACCTACTCCTGATCCTGGGGAAAGTGGGTACATCTTTATTGTAGCCCTGCTGACATGAGGGAGTGCATCTGCATCCTTTTCTGAGTGTGTGGCATATTTTTTCTTCTTTGATATTAACCCATATATATGCAGCCTTTCATTTTGAATTTAGTCATTCTATTTCTCCCTTTTTTCGATTCTCCCTTCTCTCAGCAGTATTTCTCTCAGTGTGGTATCAGTTGGACTTTTGTACAATGAGTAAGGCCTATCAGTAACATACTTGTGCTAAAACCACTAAAGATACTAAATGAAATGGTCCCAAGACTGTTGCCTGGGGAATGCCACGTGCACGCCTGTGGTTTGCTCCTCCTGCTTTCAGTGTGAAGGACGTTGCCAGCCCCCCTTACATCCCACTCCCCTTCCTGCTCTCGTGCCAGCGGCCTCGTTTCTCTGCAGTTAACTGCATCAGGTGCTGGGCTGCACTCTGAGGGACTCACTGTCCTTCATTCGCTGTGTCTGGGCAGTCACCATTGGGACTGCTCTCATCTCTCTTCTGCAGACCCATTTCTGATTCCACTGTGGTCTGTTTTACCTCTGTGAATTTAATTACTTTTCAGTTATCTTTAGATGTACTCAAATGCTTGTCTAATATTGGGTCAGATAAGCAGTCTATAGCTCTATTTTTTTCCCTGCCTCCTACTCCTTCCTAAATATAGTTGCTATTTTTTGATCTTTGGAAAGCATTCTGTAATGGCTGCAGATATTCAGAACTTTTGTATCACCATGTTGTGATTTCGTATGCCCAATTTTGGTTAATTGCATTGTGTTTTCCAGATCTTTTGAATGTATGTAGTAATGGGAGGAAAACTGATTCCCCAAACCTGAGCACATTAAATTCTTTTTGGGTTCCTCTAACATCTGTGCAGCTCAATCAGTCTCGCTCTAGTCAGACGTATTTAGGGCGTAAACTCCATACCTTGAATTGGCATCTAAAGCAGGCTAGATGAATTTAAAACTTGGAAGTTTTTCTTTATTTCTGTCTGTTTGCAAGAAGAACATAGAACTTGAAGTATAGTCATCCACTCTTTAAAATTAGATGGAATGAGTTTCATTCCATGAGTTACGGTTTTGACTGTACTCGATGATACCTCTACCTGTCTGTTTGCCACTCTGCTTTACTTTCATGGTCAGCATTCTTATTCTTGCCGGAAATTGAGGCAAAATATCTGGGTAATTTTGGGATCATTCCTACATTATCTTTAATCTTAAACTCTTACTTGCTGTGCAGAGATTCCACTTTTATTCCTCTTGAAATATATTTCACTGTTCAGTATGTCTGCAAGAAATGTCAAGCCTTTCTAATGTTCAAATCCTTGAACTTTTCACAGCTCAACTGTCTTTACTTAATCACTTTCCTTAATTTGTCATCCTGGGATTATAGAAAATGCCCAAATTGTACTGCAGTTTGTTGAATAATTTAAACCAAGGTGACTTGATCCAAGACTCTTTCTGTTACCACTTTTTAAATTGCTTTTTGTACTAATGTGCATTTGCTTCCCATTTTGTTGGTGTAATGACTAGCAAAGGTGTCAGTGCTCCTGCTCGGAAGTAGCTGCTCGGTACTGGCTGCTAGTTCTCAGTACTAGCATTTGTGCCCCTGAGTTTAAATAAGTTATTCTTCCATAATTATGCAGTTCCTCTTGTGTTTTTTTTTGTTTGTTTTTCTTTCTTCCTTTTTAATATCTGTCTTTGTATAAATAATCCTGTAGAGCTGTCAGACTTCTCTGAGGTGACTGCAAAAGCAGGACTTCTTTTATCCCCCTTGTTTAAAGGGAATTTGACCCAAACTAGACTCTGTGCTGGCGGTTCCCAGGTGTTTCGCGGGGCTGCCACTGCGTCAGGAAACACCCGAGCTGAGCTGGGGAAGTGTGTGTGATGCATGGTTGGGCCATGCAGCAGTTGCGAGGACTCTGTCAGACATGGTGGAGAACAAAAGCACAGAGATGTTGTGGTTGCTGAGAGGCACAGACTTGTGGCTGTTGACTTCTGCTCTTCCCTTCTTCATCATGGCCTGTTCCCTGAGTGGGGACTGCTGCCCTCCTGCCCTCACATTAGAGCTGTGATCTCCACCCACCCTCCTCGCTTATGGGAAGTCACGGGCTAGCTGTTGTTTCTTTGTGGTCATGTTTGTTTTAAACCAGTTTTAAATGCCTTTAAATTAATTGCTGGGAGGAACAGTCTCATCATTTTCTCTCACTGGGAGCAATGTTTTCAAGCTGAATAAATGTTTTGTAATTAAAAGACAATTTCATCTGCCCATAAATAATCACTGAAAGAGGATGGAAGGGATGGATGGAAGCCACCAGCTGCCTCCTCCAATTTGTGCACACAAGGCATAGAGGCATGATACAGAGCAGCCTGATAACGGCCTCTCTCTGTTTAAACACAGCCATACCCATTTTTATATCCTCTTTAGGTTAACCAAGGCCTTATAAAGCTCTTGTTTCTATTCTGTCATAGTTTGGTGCACTTCTCCCTCCTCTTCCTCCTCTATTCTCGGAGCTATACAAGCATTGCCAGCCACACAGTATTCATGAGTCAAAACTACAAGGCTGTGTTGGGGTGAAGGAGGATATTTTCTTAAGGAAAATGTTCCCTCACTTCCCCTCCAGCCAAAACTAATTAGGATCTCTTCTGGAAAAAGAAATAAAAATATAAAGAGCGTGAAAACTGTCCACCCAGCTGCTGCACTCTGCATGTGTTTAAACTCTCTAGTATGTAGTAAAGACCCCATAAATTCATCAAACTGATGACCGATCTGAATTAAATGTGCTCTGGATGCCCCCTGTATCTGCTTCCTCTGTCATCCACAGCCTCTTCAGGAATGCCCTGGGATTACTAGGAGAGAGATGACGAGGGCGATGAAGGCTGCTCCGTGCCTGCAGCTGGCTCCCCTGCCCGGGGACAGGGACATTAGAGGTCCCCATGGAGCACGGCGGCCCAGCGGGAGCGTCGGCCGGGTCGGGGTTGCCCTCACCGTGAGTGCAAGCCGGGCGCTGCGCGTCCGCGTGGCAGCGGCAGCCTCCTGGCACGCGGTCGCAGCCAGGCTCTCCCGTGCGTGGCTCTCCACGAATCAGCGTTTCTGCCCATCTACCCCCGCTGCCCCCGGGAGGGCTGTTTTAAAGGGCATGTTTGCTCTGGTCCAAGAGAAATCTCCAGAGGAATATTTGCCCTTCATAACTTTTTCAGTATCAGATACTTTAAGATATGCGTTTGCTTTCCTAGCAGATCCTGACGTAGAGGACGTTCGTGTGATGTTGCAATGAAGCACCGAAGCTTCTGCGGATGGGCACGCGCTCGCAGTCCTCGCTGCCTCGGGCTGCAGTGCTGCAGAATTTGTATTCTGGGCTAGTTGGAGCGCTCTCCACGTCTGGCTTCTCGCTTCCCCGCTTTCCTCGGTGCCTGCCCTCCTGCATGGATGATGATAGAGCTGTCGGCTCACTAACTGGGCGAGAGATGACCCAGTTCACTCAAAGACACATTAGAAATCTCCCTTGCAAAGCTTGTCTCACCTTTCTGCGCCAGCTTTGTCAATTCAAAAGCTTTGAGGTAAAGAAGTGAGCCAGAAATGTTCTGAACCACTTTATAATTTTCCCATAACTTCCCTCCCTGGGATTACCTATATAGCCTTTTAATCTGACGTATGTGAACAGCATTTTCTGGCAGTTATAGAAGTCAGTGTAACAAGGCTCAGCAGCAGGTTACACATACTGTGAATTCTATCCAGGCTCTTGTTTTTCTGTACTTACTTTCTTTCTTTGGAGTGCTAATCCTCCTGTGTCACACATTTTCTGTTCAACTTTTTTTCCTCCGCTAATCTCTGGGTTTGCGCTGCAGCCTTTCCTAATCCACCAGAGCATTTGTGACCTCAGGAGAAACCCTTGGCAGAGGCTTTTTTGGGGGATTTGAGTAACATTGATTATTCTTCCTGCAGTGCTGAAAACCAGCAGTTGCTTTTCAGGCCGGCCATGAACAAGACCAAATTGCTTAACCACTTGCCTACCAAAATCTGCTGGCTGCAGTCGGCTCCTAAATAGGACGTGAGCTCTTGGTTTAATGTGGTGCTCAGAAACAACTGTGCATCTTTGCAAGTTCTGGGAAGTGCTTTATGCAAGTGCACAAGTATTGTATATAAAAGAAAGAAAGCAGACAAGCAGAGTTACTTTTTCCTTTCTTTTTTTTTTCCACTGCTCTATAAATCAAATACAGTAAGTACCAAAGTTCTGGTTTTGGATTTAAAAAAAAAACCTGCAGAGTTCACTGTGAAGAACTTCTAGCCACAGCCCAAGCATGGGGTTTCTTGATTTGGTTTCACAGAGGTGGACGGGCAGGGATGCTCAGTGGAGGTTTTCGTGGCCGGGCTGGAGGAGTGAGGGGGCAGTGAGAGAGGTTTGTGTGACTTTTCCCAGTGCTGTTTTGAGCACTGAGCAAGTGTTGCTGTGACTGTCGTTGCGCTGGTGACAGCAGCATTTGCTGTTTGCTTTTGTGGGAAGACTGCTCAGGAAGCTGGGGTGAGACCCTTCCAGCCAGCACCCAGGTGGATTAGCTGACCTCAGGACAAACCTAAAGTCCAAGGATATGCGTCTTGCAGAGTAGTCAGGCAACGATCTGCAAACCATGTCTGTGTGTGTGTGTGTGCTGTGCCTCACCTTGGGATATACCCTACTCCTTGGGGTGTATCTCACGTTGGAGATTTTGAGCCACCTGTCCCAGCATGGGAACTCAGCACTACCCTGGCCTTTGCTTTGCCTTTGCTTATGCCCTTAAAACTGCCTTGGGCAGAGCAGTGGAGGCTATGGAGCCTAGAGAGGCTGGTCCTCTTGTGGTGGCAGGGTGGGCCAGCTCTTCAACCACTCTGCCTCAGTTGCTCAACTCCGAGAAGACCTAGGGAAAGCTAAGCATTCGCAAACTCCATTTTCTTCCTGCTTGGGAAGGAGCTCCTCTCTGCCAGTACCGTTTCTGTCGATGTGATGATGCTCCCTGCTCTTGCCAGGGAGCTCTGAGAAGGGAAGTCCTCCTAGTGAGCTTTGACTCTCCTCCCAGCCGTGGAGGGCTGGTTTGCATTTGCCCTTTGCAGTGGGCCGGTGTTGGTGTTTGTGGCAGAGAGGTCCATGTTATCTCTCTGTACCCTTTGGCTTCAGCAGCAGCGTCAGCCACTAAGTAGTTGAGCTAGTTTTGCATGAGAAGAGTTGGAATAATCTTCTGGCTTGCCTACAGAGATGAGAAGCTCTTAAATATTTAAATGTTTTAATATTTACTTGGAATGTGTAAATATTTTGGAAGACATGGAAAGCCTACATATTGGTAAAAAAAAATACCTGTGTTTAGTCTAGCAGATAACAGAATGTCTTTTCTCACGGTGTTTTAATAAAGGTTCTGTCATCTTCTAGGGCCTTTAGTGTTGAGTCCCTCATCGCTTGGTGCTTGGGTAGAGCTGCCAGTGGGGTCCATGGGAATGTCCTCTTGGGAGAGGGACAGGGACTGCGCCCCAGGGCTGTGTTTGGCAGAAGAGAAGGAGCCAGTATTGCTGGATTGTTCTTTTTTTTCTCTTTGTTTCTCAGAGAAGCAGGAGAATTTCAAGTACACTTATTCTGTAGCTGTTGTTCCAAATTGCCTGTGTGTGTCTCGTGCCCAGCCATTTTCTTGATTTCTTATGCATCTCTGCCTTTTCAAATACAACCACTAACTCTCCTGTAATTAGACTATGTTGTGTATTTTTCCTTTGCTTTTTACAGTATGGCAAAACAGTAAACCTTGTACTGTTGATTTTTACTTGTTCTCTTTCCTCCCTAGCATATGTGAGAAATATTTATGGAGGTTTTTCTCCATGGGCTTTTGAGGGAGAAACCAACATATACCAATACAACAATTGTCAGTTTTCAGCTCCTTGAAAAATGGGGATTTTTTTCAACCTGAAGCTTTTTTTTCTTTCTTTCTTCCATTCTTCTGCTTGCAAAACACTAACACACAAGGAAGCAAAACACTGGTGCTAGATTTGGGAGAAGGGAGAGTTTTAAACACTTTATTTTAGAAAGCTTTTGATATGGATGTTCTTGATAAAGTTATAAAGAAGATATAAAAATAAATATTGATAAAAATAATTAGATTACTAAAGACTTTTGGACTCTGTTTTGTGGAAACAAATACCAGAACATTCAAAGCTCCCTACAACAGGAGGAAGAATCAGACCTTTTTTTTTTGTTTAGTGGCATTTTACTAACTCTTCTAGTAACCAAGGTAAAGTCCAAGGCTGAGCCCAGGCAATCCAGGAGATTTAGTCTTTAATCTATCTAGTGAGAAAGCTCAGGAGAAACCTTTGATTTCTGATGGTTTTCTCCTTACCTTTGTTCACTTCCTTTAGGTGAAGGGTTCATCAGCTTTCGTGCTCTGGGGCAAGATAGACTGTTAAGGAGAGCTCACATATTCCTGCTCAGCTGGTCCTAAACAGGAGAACAAATAAATGAAACAAACCAAAACTTATCAGTGAGCATTCTGCTGAGTGACATTTGTTATCCTTGTCAAGACTCAGAGCAAAATGCTTAAAAGAGATTTTTTTAAACTGAAAATACTTCAAGAGAAAAGAGGGGAAAATGGAAATTGCCCTCTGCCTTGTGCATTCCCCAAGGATATAGCAATAGACAGATCTTCTCTTCCTTTTAGAGAGCAGAACAGGTTGGCATTAAGACTTCATTTCATGCAACTGATAATCCAAAACTATTTCTGAAGAAGAGCTTTAAAAAAAACAAATCCAGCTGAGCCAGATTCTGAAATACAGTGATTATAATGTGTACTGGGAACACTGACTAAAATAAAGACAGAACTATTTTTAATCATTTAGATAAATGATTTTTTTACTTAAATCCTACATTTGCAGTTGTTTGGGTTTTTCTGAGAGAATGATTCCAGATTTTTTTTTTTTTAAACTTGGACATAGTTTTATTTTTAAACAGGGCTTTCAGAAACGCGTGCGTGTGGGATTGCAGTTGGGACTAAAAGCAGGTCCTGGCTTTCTGCCAAGCATTTGTCCTGTCCCTACAATATAGATGGATTGCCAGCGTTCTGGAGAAAAACAACCCTCAAACTTTAAACAAATTACGTTTAATGGAAATAAACCCTTTTTCTTGTTTTTCCCCTCCTGTGTAATGACTTGGATAATGCCCTAGCTGAGGAGAAAAGAAGGGAAGAGGAGGGCAGAGAGGGAGCTTCATGGCTCACTCTCCTGAGGATGCTCTAGAAAGGCTGTGGGGACAACCAGGAGGTTTCTGAGCTTGGAGTACCCTCTAACTCCAGGCCTTCTTTAGAAGGTCAGCAATCTAGTGTTAAGCGTTCAGGGTGTTCACTACACGGTTTTGTAACACCTAGAAGCTTGTAGACCGTGCCTGGCCCTCACTACCCATGGCATCCCGTGCCCTGCTCTGACAGGCCATCCTTGTGCCATTCACCTGGTTTCTGCTGGATTTGGGTGGCAGGTGACAAAGAAATGAAGCTGATGAGTTTTCTCAGAGAGGTGTAGGAAGCCTAGGATATGGCCTATTTTGCAGGGAAAATGAACCATAGCCATATCTCAGTGCTTTTCAAACTGGTGCTGATAAATCTTTTCTCTTGCTTCTGTTGCTATGGTGTTAGTTATGTTCAAAAACAAACCTATGGGTGATCTTGTCAAATGCAGAGACTGTTTGGAGAGGGAGAGAGAGATGCTGAAGGAGAAAGGAAGTTGAGGGCTTGGATTCCAGCTCCTGGTAAACAGTGAATCAGTGTTTGTCTCCGCAGAGGGGCCGTTGCAGATTTTGCACTGTACTTTCATGGACTTGCGAGTGGCTCCAATATTCCCCCTGAAAAGGCTTCTCCTCTCCTCCCCCACCAAATTTTTCCTTTTTCTTTTTTTCTCTTTTTTTTCCCTCCTCAGTACATAAAAGGGAGGTGGAACTCCTCCAAATTCTGCGCAGCTCAGAAATGTTTGCTTTCCCCAGCGTGGCCTTCAGCACAGAGGACTTATTCTTAGGGTTCGATCTTCCAGTCCACAGAATCCTGGATCCAGCTGAATGTCTGTGTGGTTGGAATGTACCTGCTGCCCTTGCGGAGCGGCCTGAAGTGAGCATCGAGTTTCCTACCACAATAGCTGCCCCGGCAGCTCATTCCAGTCCTCTTGCTGTAACTCCTGGTGACATTTTGTCCATGAGGGAGGAAGCAGCCGGCTGTTACAGGGGCCCTTTTTAAAGCTTTCTGATCTGCACAGTAGCTGCATTCTCACAAATGTGCCCGTTGGGTTTAGCACATGCAACTACTAGGTAGAAGTTATCTTGCCCAGTTGTCTTATGTTTCTGGAAAACAGAAACATGTGCTTGAAATGCCTGGTTACGCCTTGAAGGCTTGTTTCTATTCCTGGGTCAAGGCTGAAGGGGAGAACTGTTTTCTGGAAACTGAATGTTTTCATGCAGACTGAGCTGCAAGTGCAGTGAGAACGCAGAGGAGGAACCAAACTCAAATATTGTTTGCTTCTTACTGTTTCTCAAATGAGAAGTCCTGAAAACAGTTTAATTAACATTTCTGTGCCTCTGCAACTGGGAACTTTCTGAGACGGCTGAACAGACCTTTTGTGTTGCTGTTTCCTTCCAGCTGTGATAGGCAGCCAAAGAAAAGCAGTATGATCAACTGAAAATTATTTAAAAATATTAAGCGTTTTTCTGGAACTTGGTTGAAGAAGTAGAACATCTCCTTTCATGTCTCTAGCTAAGCTGCATCTTGGTTAATTTTGTCTTGATTCTGCAGGCGCTGAATTTGCCCTCGGCCAGCCCCTTGCTAAGGGACTGCGCTGCTCGCGGGAGTGGAAGTTGCTTGCAGGGCCAGACCTTCTGTGAACCTCTTCCCCCGTCCGCAGCTTAACAGGGTCACCCGTCATTCCCCTTGCAGCATCGTCTGCCTTGTTTGTCTTTTCCCATTACATAATCTTGGCATACAGTGACTCTGCTGTGCGCTTGGAAGCAGGGCCTCCACTAGCCTCAGAGGAGTTATGAAGTGTTTTCCAGAGGCATTAGAACCTGAGAAGAATTTCTAAGATAGCACTACAACCACAACATGTAACTGTTAATAGGAGCCTAGAGTGTCTGTGCAAGCAGGGATAACCTCTGCTGTGAATAATGACATTCCTTCAGATTGCGTTTGCTTCAACCCAGTTATTCTGCCTGGGCCAGCCCAGCCCGTGTGAGGGTACCTATATGAGCACAGCAGTCAAGCTGTGTGGGCTGCTTGGGCTAGCGGTTGGAATATTTTTATAACTCAAGATTTCCTTGGTGCTTGAGCTCCTACCCTCATGTCTCATTGGCGCTTTTCTTAAGGTATTCCTGAATTCAAAGCAGGGTTATCTGTGTAAAACTGAGGATTTTTTTGGGCACAACCTAAGCTGTGAAGACAGTGAAGACCAGAGTTTTATTGAAATAGCCCATCGGCAACGTGCCCTGCCCTGTGCTCCTCCTTGCCTTGTAACAAGAGGAATAGCAGCAGTGGGAAGGTGCGTGTAAGTGAAAGATCATATGCTGACGCTAGTTTGCTGTGTACACATCTTTGGTTCATTTCCAAGGTGTGCTGTTTTGTAGTTTAATTTGCCACCAAAGCAACAGATCNTGTGTAAAATTGAGGATTTTTTGGGGCACAACCTAAGCTGTGAAGACCAGAGTTTTATTGAAATAGCCCATCGGCAACGTGCCCTGCCCTGTGCTCCTCCTTGCCTTGTAACAAGAGGAATAGCAGCAGTGGGAAGGTGCATGTAAGTGAAAGATCATATGCTGACGCTAGTTTGCTGTGTACACATCTTTGGTTCATTTCCAAGGTGTGCTGTTTTGTAGTTTAATTTGCCACCAAAGCAACAGATCATGCAACCGGTTGAAGAGCATTTGATAGTATGGCAGCCCGTGTGCTTGCTGTTAGCATGAACCAGTTTTGCTCTCTATACTGTACAAAATTACAGATTTGGAAAGAGCTTCATAGGATCATTCAAGTTGGAAGGGACCTTGGGAAATTTGTAATCCAACATTTTAATCATCTGGGGTTCAACACTGAATGCAGGCTGAATTGCTTAAGGCTTTGTCCAATTGGGTCTTGAAAATCTTGAAGAAGGGGGATTCTGCAACCTCTCTGGGAGCCCGTGGTGCAAAGTGACTGTCCTCCTGGTGAACATGTTCTTGATCAACACGTACAAATATCTGAGGAGAGATTGTAGGGAGGATGGGGCCAGGCTCTTCTCTGTGGTGACCGGTGACAAGACGAGGGATAATGGGTGTAAGTTGAAACACAGGGAAGTTCCACCTCTATATGAGGAAGAACTTCTTTACTGTGAGGGTGACAGAGCCCTGGAACAGGCTGCCCAGAGAAGTTGTAGAGTCTCCTTCTCTGGAGATCTTCAAAATCCACCTGGATGCCACCCTGTGCCACGTGCTCCAGGTGTCCCTGCTGGAGCAGGGGGCTTGGACTGGATGATCTCTAGAGGTCCCTTCCAACCTCAACCATTCTGTGATTCTGTGAAACTTCTTGCCCTTATTAACTTTATTTATAATCTCACTGTTTCAATTTATGACCTGATAGGATGTGTCTGAACCCTCACAGTACCATCGGCCAGCTCTTAGCACCCTCGTATGCATCTCTTCATGTCTGACAACCTTTTCAGATCAGGATTTCTCAAGAGGTCTCTGATGCAGTCCTCTGCCTGCACAGGTGGTTCCTCTGCTCTGTTAAGCCTGTCTCTAGACACAGAGGCAGAGGAGACCTTGTTAGTGAGGACTGAGACAACAGCAACTGTGAATACCTGGGCCTTACCTGTGTCTGCTATCACTAAATCTCACCCATCCCGTTCATCAGCACCCCTGCTATTTCCTAGTTTGTTCTTCTGCTGCCATATAGCTGTTCCTACAGCAGGTGGCTTTGCAAAGATCCTGACCCACTGGCTTTTGTGACACCTGCATTAACTCACCTGGCTGCTGTTTTCTGTCATTGTTTGGGAAAGGGCACAGCAGGAGTTTCTTTTATTAGTGATGTTCATCTCTGGTGGCTCGTGCCTTTTGCAAGGATGTGTATGTAAGGGGAAGAAAGCTGAATGAGGGAAATACTGCTTCAGAAGAGACAAGAAGTATGGAAAAACCTCCGGATAAAGGATGCTTGGCAATGATTGTTGCTGTTTAAAGAAGTTAGATGTAACCTACTTGAGATATTTGGGTAATTTTGTTTTTGTTTTGTTTTGTTTGACAGCGAATGTGATGCGGATTCACAGGGATTGAGTGTATGGGTTTATAGTAACATACCAAAATAAAGGTGGTACATAAAGTAAATTGCCTCCATGTGGGGCATTGCCTTCTCATAGGGAAATGGCCTGATCAAAGTGAAACAGCAGGAGCAATGACAGAGCAAGAGCTCAGATTCTCCGTGGATTAATATGAGGTTTCTCTCTGTTCCTTCAGCTCGACCTGACCAAACCGATCGAAGATCAGGGCCCTTTGGATGTGATCATCCATAAACTGACAGATGTCATCCTTGAAGCAGACCAGAATGACAGCCAGTCACTGGAGCTTGTTCACAGGTTCCAGGTAAGTGGTTCTTGGTCCTTTCTCATTTGAGCAGGAAGGGGAGCTAGGTGCAGAAAATTCAGTCTCCTCTCTGGCATAGAGTTTGAAACGAGTTCCCGGCATAGTACTGCTCTGCAGCTGAGAGCTCCAGCAAAATAGTTTGTTAGTCTGAGATGGACTTGCACTTTTGTATGGGTTTTGCACTGTGCTAGTAAGCTAGATGATAGTTAGTTTGCCCTCCATCCTTGCTCTGCTGTCATTTTGATTGCAGCAGTGCCACCCATGGAGACACTCCTTGCATTTCTCCACAGTAGAAGCTACTAAATTATTCTGGCCCAGCCCCATCTAGTCTTCCCCGTCCTTGGAGTGCTGCTTTCTGCAGTGTCAAGGCTGCTGGGAGTTTTTCTGTCCTCTAGTCCAAAGAATCCTGTTCTGTTTTTTTCCCCTCAAGTTCACCCTCTAGGTCAGAAATAAAGCCAAGGGCTTAGTGATGCACAGCTGTTTTTCTGAAGGATTGCTATCAGTTAGCTGAATACTGAAGCACTCACCCTTTTAGGAGGTGATGTTTATAGTGGATGGCTTTGATCAAAGACATGTCTTTTTTCTTCTCTTTCAATGAGAAGCATGTATAAAATATTTCCACACTTTAGTGAAATATGCTGACATCAGGTGGAAAAACCTCTCATAAATTGTGCAGCTTTGACAAGTTTGCTTTCTCAGGAAATAACATTCTATTTGCTGTACTTAATATTGTGCCACTAGTAGCACAGAAAATATTTTACTTAATGGTGAAAATATTCTCTTTGCTCCAGTTACAAAGCTTTTCTGTGTCTTCCCACCTATGCATTATTCAAGTCTGCACAGGAGACAAAAGATTTGCCTTGTGGATCTGGCCCTCTGGTACCAATTTTCTGAATAGTAGGTGACTATGATGACTTAAGTCATGCAGCATCCACAACCCACAGCCCTTGAAACTTGTAAGTGACTGAAGAACCTAGACAGATCGCGATGGATTTCAGAGGCTTTGGGCTCAAACTTTTTTTTGAATTTCAACCATTAAGTAATTTGCTTTCACAGTCCACTTGTCCTATTGAGGGGAAATACTGAGAACCAAGAGGGAAAAGGACAGCCATGTGGAGTTGGTCACAGGTGACTGAACCTCGGGGAAGCCTGGCCACCAGTCCGGGCCGTGTTCCGTGTGTTCCCGCAGGCTGTGTTTGGTGGTACACAGCAATAACAACTGCTAGCAGCGGGGAGGCTGCCACCTCCCTTGGCCCCTGCAGAATGTGCTGATGGGGAGCTTCTGCGGGCAGCTCCGGAACGACTAGTATGTGGCAGTGCAGTTGGCATCCAAAACCTGTTTCTTTCATTCCTTCAGTGGATCTTGAATATTTTGAATAGAAGAGCAGCTTCAGTTAGCCCGTTGTATTCATAGCTTAAGGTGATACAGTTTTAGCTTTTCAGGTCTCTAAAGTCCAGAGGAAGTACAGAGGAGGCATTTGCTAAAAAGTCAGGATGAGACTGTATCTTGCCATTATTTTTTGTATCTTTGATACCGTTTCAATAGTTTAACCCTTTGTTTTTGCATGGATGAAATCCGGAAGCTTTTTTTTTTTCTTTTTTTAAAATTAGAAAACCTCTGTGAGTGATGCTTTTTTATCAAATGAGGATGTACAATAGATTGGGAGATGAGAGATATGTTATATGTATTCTTCAGTTTAGTGACTTGTCCTCCATCTTTTTTGATAGTGCATAGAGCAGAAAAATTATAATTTGTTTAGAAATGCAAGAGCCTAATAAATGATTATTAAAACCAGTTTCTGATATTGGACATGCAAGAACCCACCAAGCAAACACCTCCTCTGTCAAAAAGAAACAAACGCACCCAAAATTTCTTCTAAAAATCTCATATTCTTCAAAACCACGTATGTTGTAGTATCTTATTTCAAGTAATAACTATAGTCATATTTTCTTTTAACCACAGAATATTTGAAATGAAATTACTTTTTTAAACCATTAGAAATCATAAACGTTTTATACAGGTCAAGCTTGCATAGATAATGAACATGGTATTAGGAAGCGTATGTGAGGATGCCGTTTCCATTTTCTAAGCTTTTTTTTTTTTTTTTTTTTTTTTAAAACAAGAGAGGGAGGGGGACTGGAGTCCTTGTTTAAAAGGATGGCAAAACTCCCAGACATCATAAATTTCTATCTGGATCGTCAAATTCATTTGCTGCTTTCATTGGTGATGGCATCAATTTTGGAACCTTCTTCTTTTGATCACAGTATTTAAGCTTTCCTTGGCACTTCAGTCCCACCAGCTCCTCCCTTGGTGCTCTTCTTAAGCCCTAGGAGCTCACTTGCAGCTACAGGAATGTCCTCTGGAAGTCCCTAAACCTCAATTCTGTGTTGAAATTAAAGTGCTCCTTGGTTCAGGTGTATTTTTAATGGCTGTTTGCTGTCACGCTCGCACACAAATCGAAAAATATTCCTAATTTAGAGGGAAGCTCCAACTTGGACAATATTGTTGCTTTTGCTCTTGCTGACAAGTCTTGCTTGAGCTGCCGCATCTCAGAGCAGCTGCGAAATTGCCCTATGCCCCATGGGCTGTATGTGGTACATAGGGCCCCAGGAGCCTTGATGCAGGAGCCTCTTGGTGGCAGAGCCCCTGGACAAAGCTGGGATGTGCGTGTCGCCCCCTGCCCTCATCAGGATGTGGTGCCCGTGTCCCGCAGGGCAGCACTGAGCTGCTCTTGCGCGTTGCGGGCTACTTCCTTCCCTCTTTATTAAAACTGTGGAGCTACTGGTTATGAACAGTTTTAAATCTTTGCCTTAAGAAATGCTAAGAAAACTCCTACTGCCCTAAAATCCTACTGTGTCTCCTATTCAAGTACAGCCTTGTGGGTAGGTTCAACAATTCAGACTTGCCTCTCCTTCCTCTCCCATTAGAATAATAAATCGAGAATGTCATCGTATTCAAGGTGACTTAGGTTAAAGAGGGCACAGCTGTTTATTCCTCTGCTTTGCTGTTTCATACCACTGTGCTGCAGCTCTTGCTACCTTTGTTAATGTCGGAAGTCAGAGATCTTTCTTTTTAGTGGCCTACAGAAGGAAATCACTCAAAAACATTCCCTTAGCATCTGGGGCAAGTGAATTTTAATACTAGCTAATGTTTCCCATGCTGTTTCCCAAGTTAACATCATCTCTCCTGTTTCATGTTCCTGATCTATTTTTTGTTAGCAATACGGCTTAATCTCATGCGGCAGGTAAAGTAATGACTAACTTGTCAGGCCATGGGTTTGGGCTGGAGGTTTGCTTCTTGCAACATGTTGACTTATGTGTAGATATGAGAGCAGACGTTGATCTTGGCAGGTTCTAGAGAGCACTGTCAGGGGTATGTACAGCTTGATAGAGGATGTCAAATGCTTTCTGCAGGGTTTACATAGTGATAAAGTGACTTAAAAGTCCATGTAGCTCACGAGCATTCTGTTTCCTGAGGTATTTTTGCAGACCTGTCTGCTGCCTTCTAAGAATAACAGAAAACAAATGGGAGCCAGGTAGAGCTAGGACAGGTTTAGCTTATGGTAAAACAAAACAGAAATAAATAAACCAAAGACTAGATAATAAAGCTGGAATTCAGTTCTCAGCTCTGTTTCTGTCTCTGTTGCTGTTGAATGCTTATGCCTTTCTACGTCTCAGCTCTCTGTCTCCATTTAATAAATGTGTCTTTCTTAATAAAAGACTTCATCATTTCCTATAAATATCAGAATTGAAGAAGTCCTTTGATTCTTACAAAGCTAATTTGCAGTAGGTTGGTGGGAAATATGAGGTTGTTTACTTTGCTAATACTAGACAATTGAATCGTGTGCTACCTGCTGTTGGAGGCAATAGTGTTGCTCCCACACCTGGTACCTGTGCAACCTGTGAGCCAGAGAATTCTTTAGTTGCCTGGGAGTTTGTTAATCAATAGGCAGGGGTAAAATTAGGAAACCCCTGTCTGCAGCATTCTTGATGTTTTTCTTCTGGGTCTCAGGTAGGAGAGACAAATGGAATTGAGGATATGCATCTCAGCAAATCAGATGGAGAAGAATTAACTTGCCCTGGCATCTTCTGCGCAGAGGACAAACAGTGAATAGTGAATAGATGGTGTTTTGAGGACTTCTCTAAATTTTCATATACTGCTTTTCATGTCAGAGGTGATGGTAGTTTTACTCTCTTGACAGAAACAGTTCTGTGTTGAACGTTTTTGCTTAGTTTCGATTTACAGTCACTCAGCTCAGCACAGCAAGCTTTGGCCAGACGTGCTCTAGAAAGTCTGTTTCAGGGCTGCACTAAAAAACTTGTCTATTTTTTCTTGCGAAATGCTTGGATGCAGCTGGCTAGTGCCTTCAAGGCCTTCATTTTACTAATATTAAATTTAACCGCAAATGAAAATAATAAAAAAGCCAAGAATGTTAGAGGAGAACTTGATGTTCTTTCTTTTCTTTCTGTCCTGTCCTTCCCTGATGTTGGTTGTTCAGTAAATACTTTATTGTTTAATACAGCTATTCTTTTTGTGAATTATGTCATCTTGCAAAGTGCAACATAATGCATGAAGCACCAGAAGGGGCTTCCATGACATGGTTCAGCATTTCCATCCTCAAGTATTTTTTTTCTTCTTTTTTTTTCTTCTCAAAAATTGTAAATTAGAGAAAATGGCAGTAATTTCCTTTTGAGGTTCTTTCAAGGTTAATAGGAAGAACTCTTTATGGCAGCAAAGAACCACTGTCATAGGAAAATAAACCTGGGTGTTTTGTTTCTGATTGGAGCTCAGATACCAAGTTATAGTAGCCGTGATTACATCTCATTTATAGAGCAGGTTACAGCAGTCTCTCTGATACCTGATGACATCCTTTGTCTTCACAAAGGCACCTTCCAAAATGACAGATCTTTTTCTAGTTGAGACAGCAGAGACAAAAATGGGAGCACATTTCTGAACGATACCCTGTTCCCAGTGGAAGGAGGCTGCCGTTGAGGTGCGCAGAGCGGCCGAGCTGGGCACAGCTGCTTGTCGCTCGCGCGCAGGCAGCTTGCGCTGACTGACTGGTACACGTCCAGCCACGAGCTGCTCTGTCCTAGCAGAGCTGAATTCACACCTGGGTTTGTTTGAAGGGCCAGCTCGCACGTTGCATCGTTTTGGACACACGGCATGTTGCATCGTTTGGACACACGGCACATTTTGGTTAGGGCTATAGAAAACTGTTGGAAAATTAGCTGAGGTGTATGTTCCCTAGAAGAAATAATTTATAATAACCCACTTGCATAAGGTCGTGTTTTTACTTTGTTTTATTTGATTTTTATTTTTGACTAAAATTGATGAGCAGCTTAGAAGAAAGACTACCTTGCAAGAGAACCACTTGTGTATGTGACCTCGCATAAGCGCAAGCAAGTGGAAACAGTTTGATTCCCTTCTTGTTTATTAAATTGACCTAAAAAATTCTGATCGTCTTGAACAGGCCAGGCAGTCGAAAATGTGATGCTAATTTTCCTGCTAGTGGATGTAAATGTAACAGCAAGGCAAAACCTGGCACCTGTTTTACTGTTTTCTCTATAGAGCTGTCTTCCAGGAAGGAGAGTGCAAGGCATCCGTGACTGTGGGACGAGGAACAATCTGCCAAGCTACATTTATAACCTTTGGAAAAAATATTTTTTAGAACTGTATTGTAGAGCCCTAGATCATCTCCCATGAGAGCCGAGTAGGAAACTGGTTTCCCAGTTACATGGATCCGCGTGCCAGCCCTCTGCAGTCTGAAAACCTGTGCCAGGGTCTGCTGCAAATACCGGTGGATTGGGAAGCCTCTCAGCATGCCCTTCCCTCTTGCTGTCTGGCTGTTCTCAATCACCTTGTGAAAACTAGCTATTCAAGGATGAAAATGGCAAAGAGGGTCTGCCTGCTGCTCAGGGGCTTTTAGCCGGACGTGACCCTCAGGACTCAGCTTTGAGGTCTTCATGCTGCTCGGCTGCCTGGACTGAAGTTGCACAGGAGAGCACTGGCGGGAGCAGATTGTTTTCTGCTGTATTAAACAATGACTACCCAGTGATCCCATCCAAAGGCAAAATCATCACACCCCACATCTTGCGAAGTGCGTGGAAGCGATCTGGTAAAGTCGAGAAAACTTTCTATTTGGTTTGTAGGATGCTTATTTGAGGAGGGTAGAGACAATAATTTGCCTCCCCTCCTACCCTGAGTAGTGCTAGGCTAGACTGAAGGAACATAGCTAGTTGCTGTCTAATAGAAACTGCTACAATTCTTGGATCCTACTTGACCAGAGGAAAATAAAATCATAGAATTGTTAAAGTTGGAAGGATCATCTAGTCCAACTCGCTGCAGACACAAGGTCAAGCGTGAGGGAGCAGTCAGGTGGGAAAGGCAGGGTCCCCAAGGGTCACTTGCACTTGCTGATGTTTCAGTTCCTGCCTTCTTGAAAGAAAGAGAAATGGCCTGTGGCGCTGCCCCAGCTCCTGCCTTCCAGACGACGGCCATGGCAGTGACAGTGCTGTAACGTGCCTAGGACACTGCCTGGAGGAATTTGTTACGGTCCCATAGAACAAGACAGGGTCTGCACAGCTGCCTATCATGGCTATGCAGAGGCTGGAGTAGCTGTATTCGCTGCAGCTTCCTATGAGTCGATTCCATTCAGAGTGATGGTTCAGGTGATGGAAAATCAATAGGGTTATTAATTTGCCTTTCATAAGCTTTTGTGCAAAGGTTCTCTTTGCATTAGCCTTCTTGAAGTGACAGATAACAAGCTATTTTTATGCCCAGCTTCTGCTATCGGATTGATGTAAATTTAAAATGTTTACTTCGTTTTCCTCACCACCGTATTTCTTCCTGTTGACCCTCCTACTCTGAGGGTTTCCAGGAAGGGCTCTTCTGTTCTTGCTCCATAAGCTCCATAAGCTTCCTTAGAAGGGTTTGGGGCCAGGAGGAGAGAAAGCTAGCGGGATGTTTTGGAAGGAAAGGGGTTAGGGGTTGGGAAGGGAAGGGTGCGTTGTTCCTGCTGCAGTAATTGCTTTCATCGGAAGTCCTGGCTTCAACAAGGTGATACATGGCCTTGGAGACTATGTGAGTGGAAAAGACACATTTCCAACTGATTTTCACATGTTTTGCTGAAACAGAGCAAGAGAAAAATCAAGGGAAGGTATTGAACCTAAGTGATCGTTTTCTTCTTGGGGGCGCATGATGGGACACAAAGCTGAAATTGTCTGTTCATGCTTGGATTCACAGGCCAGTATCTGTGTTTTTCCCATATGAAAAACACTTTTCTCATATGCTAGTATTAGAAGAGCCTCACAAGCAGGCAAAATTAACTAAAAGCCCATCTGTCAACTGCTAACTGATAAATAGCTTCCTACGGGCAGGTAATTTGCAAGACCAAATTTGATGACTCTAGAAGGAAAAGCAGGGAAGTCAGAAAGATGTTTTCACATGCAGAGTAAACAGAAAAATAAGAGAGAAAATCCCTTGTTCCCCTTCCTCCCCCGTCCCTTGCAGGAATCTTTCAGGTTAAAGGAATGAGCAAATGTGAGATCAGTGTGTTCAAAATCCAGCTTGCCTGTGCTTTTTCTTTTGGAAAATGTTCATCAAAAAGAGCATCTACATCCAAGAAAAGCAAAAGGAATTTAGGTATTTTTGAATCTGATGCAAACTCCATCTGTGTCTTTAGACAAGTTTGTGCATCTCTTTACATCTGTTTTTCTCCTTGAAAAATATTGGTGTGCTGTTAGAAACAGTCATCGTCATGTTTTTGAATGCAGGAAAATGTACATACAAACAGTTACTGTTATATTTGCTAATATTTTTGCATGGAACTTCTGTTTAATATTAAACAAAAGATCATGGAAGTTTTATTACTTAGTAATAAAATCAAGCCAGTGAGTCATTCAGTATCTCTTATCATCATTGCCCTAATATTTGCAATAGATACGATATCAACATTCTGTTAAAATATTTTTAAAAGTATGTATATTTTAGCTACCTCTTGGTAGAATGGTGAACAGCTCTACTCTTATATACACATATGTTTCTTAAAAAAAAAAAAAAAAAAAACACTACCAAATTTCTTTTTTAATCACGGGGCTTTATCCAGAGTTGTTTAATAGGGAACATGAAATGCTCGGTCCCTCTTTGATTTCAGGTCTCCTTGCTGGCCTCTTGCCAGCAGCAGGGTATAGAGCAGTACTGCATGCCAAGCCTGGAATACAAACAAAAGAGGATCTGCTTAAAAAGTCCTTGTTTTTTCTTGTTTGCTTTTGTTATGTCAAAGATTAGAAAGGGGAAAACACGGACATTGTCTGGGTCAAGCTGCACTGCAGCCCAGGGACAGAGCCCTTTAAAAATATTGTTGGGAAGCCTAAATATCCTCCAGATTGTTGCCTGGATTGCTCGAGCCTGCTGCAGTCTTCGGTAAATCCAAGGTTGTTTTTTTGGGGTGACCAGAGATAAGTTGAACATTGAAAGTTGAATGTTTTTACTTTAAAACTATCCGTTGGCTTCTCTGTTCCTGTTTTTCTTCTGCCTCTGCTCTGTTTTTCAAGGTCATGCTGGTAGCAGCTCATGGGCTGTCACAGTTCTTAGTCACCCGCTTTGTGGTCATCAGTAGGTCCATGTTCCTTGTAGAGGAGCCACCCTGTGCTGCGGGATGACCGCTGTTACCTGGGCATTGTCAGGACTTTTCCAGCCTCTTGAGTGATCTCCTTAAGATTATATTCAGTAAAATATGTCTGAATCAACAGCAGTTTTCAGTAAAGATTTTTTTTCAGTAAAGTTTACATGCTACCAGTAAGGTTTACGTGCTACCATAGTTATTCCTGTGAATCTGACAAAAGTATTTTTTCCTATTGTAGTTTCTTGTTGTGGGAATTAGCCAGGAAATTTGCTGTTCTCTTTATTAAGAAGATTGTGTTCAGGCTGCTGTGTGTGTTTGATGGGCTTGTCTACTTGCACTCCATGACGTTCTTTTCAACATTAGACTATTTTCTTGAAGTTCTTCAGACTCTAAAAGGTTCTGGAAAACAGCCCCCACATTTGTGGGCATTGGTATTTTATCTGTTTGCCTTGAAGTTCATTGTAGTCTCCTTAAGGCAACTAGAAGAGAAGTCAGTCACTCAGAAGTCAACTTAGATACTTGCTTCTATTGAAGTATTACCTGGTGTAAAATGACTTCGGGATTATTTTGTTTCTCCTCCACTTCATCATTCTAAGCCGTGTCAAGTTTAGGGCTTAGGTGATTTTATTTTTAACAGGTTAGAGTTATTATCCTTGTAAATGAAGGAAGTCTCTTAAAGAAAGCACAAAAAGGCAAGACCCCCTCTGGAAATACCTAGAGTAACGTGAACCAGTATTACATATTGCTCACAGAAGTGCACAGAAAAGTGAGGAATGGTCATTAGTGCTGAACTGAGTATCAGGAAGTTTTGGAAAGGAACGGGACTAGAGGAGAGGGAAAGACCATACACTCCTTGGAGACTGGTGTGAGTATAAGCACTAATGTGAAGGAGGAGGAAGCAAAGGCAGGACAATTACATGAATGCCTCGGGGTGGGGGGGCAGGAAGGATGTGCACAGTAGGGCACAGGGAGCTGAAATTCACCTTGGAACCAGAGGCCGCTCAAGGCAGGGGAATGAGCACGGCATGACAGGAAGAGTGGGGACAAGCGTCAGAGAGACCCGGAGCTATTTGCTGCCAGGCCTGCATTGGACTCACATTTCAGCACTGCCTGCTTGCACGTCTCCACACCGCAATATTGCTGAGCTCTTGACTGTCTTCTGTACTTTTAATCCTCTCCCCAGAATGCTGGTGAGCTTGCACAATTTGCCAGCAACCTGGGGAGGCAGAAGAACTGTCTTGTGCAGTGGATACATTGAGAGACTCTGACTTTTATCATCAACACGTCCAAGCTAGCGCCCTAATCACTGCAACATCCCGGTGCCGTAAGATCTCTTCTGGCTGCCGTGTGAACAAAAACGGGTGTATTTACTTACGAAGCCTGAGGTAACAAGTTACTCAGTCTTTAAAAGCAGATAAATCTATTCGTTATTTGAGAGCTGACCGAGTGCCTTGTACCTTCTGCTGGCAGTGCCTGGTTTCGTAGGTAACTGTTCTCTCTGCTGGAAGCTCTGGATGTGCTGGAAGCACTAGACTAATGAATATCCCCCTCTGCGTTCTGGGTGTTAATGACCTCTCTGCTCCCACAGCCAGGAGGAGTTTTTTGTCCAGGGTCACTGCTTGCAAGGGTAAGACCCTGCAGCTGGATGTGGCAGTCCCAAAGACTGGCTCTGAAAAAGGCCCTGTCCTTTTCCGGGTACTCATGTCTTCAGGGCATTTGCTTTGTATGTTCTGCAGGGTTTATTGTATAAGATGGGAACACGTGGTGCCACTGAACTGTGTGTCATGGCCCTGTGAGGGAGAGCCACTTGTATGTGGTGAGTGATGCAGTGACTCGACCAAACCCTTGTGCTGGGTCCTCTTGGTCTCAAAAGAATAATCCTTTTTCAGCAAGCCATCCATTCAGACTTTAGTCAGCAGCAAGCAACAACTTGCCAATGCTTTAAAACGAAACAAAACAGAAAACCCAACCCACACTGCCAGTCAGTGCTTGTAGCAAAGTCATTTGCTGGCAATAAGTTTCTCCATTTTTTGCCTTCAGCTCAGTATCTTGCCAAAGGCATCTGTAAGGACCACCTAATCACACGCCTGAGTATCTTCTGGAGTTTGAGTCATTCACTGATGCAACCAGCACAAGGAAATAGGGTTTAATGAAGGTAGTCATTTGCAGAAGCATTTACCATGCATTTGCACAAATGCTTTTGAAGAAATGAGTGGAAATGCAGAGATGTTTTGGGGAAGTTGCGTTAAACAAAGGCAGAGTTTGACTTTGGAATGTTTGTCTGACTTTGGGAGGGTAAGATGGGTGCTTGTTCAACCCACTGATTTCATGAGGCGAGGATGAGGCAAGGATGTAGGAATGGAACGCAAATTATCTTGCTGTATCTGGCAGCCCTGCCTATATGTTCACGGCCAAGATGACCTCAGGGAGTGGGGAACTGAGTCCCCAAGATGAAGATCCGTAGGGATATTTCTTTTTTCTTGTGGCTAAATGAGGAGAATATGAGCTTAGGGAAGTAGCAAAATGGATGTTTGCAAAACTCCAGGAGGACCCGTTGAAGCAGCAGTCCTTGCAGCTCTGCCAAACCATTTCCAGCCCTATCGTCCAGCTCTTAGCACTGTGTTCAGCACAGCTAGAGGACAGTAATAATAACAACGTTAAAGAACCCAGATTTAATTCTGAGCTCAGCTCAGCCGGTTTTGATGTTCATGTGCAGTAATTCAATGCAATTGCAAGGCTGACCCCAAGATAGCAGTATGTCATCTTTCTTCTCCTAATTGCTTTTCTCAGCTGCTCACAGCTGTTATTGTGGCACTTTGCCACTGGCTCCTTCGAGATGATGTGGCTGCAGCACAGGTTTCCCTGCTCGTGGTTTGTCCACAGGAGGAATTTGCCATCCCGAAACTGTTAGCTGTCCTGTTTGTGTTTAATTCAAAAGTCCATGTCCAGGCTGGGCGCTGCCAGTGTGACTGTGCTGCTGGTGTCTCTCTCTTCGCCTTCTCTTGAAGAGAAACTGGAGAAGTTTAAAGTAAAAACCAGTATTTTCCACACACTTCAGCCAACCTAATGCTTTTTTTTTTAAAACTCCATGTTTGTTCTTCAGGAATACATCGACGCTCATCCTGAAACCATTATCCTGGATCCTCTTCCAGCTATTCGAACACTCCTGGACCGCTCCAAGTCCTATGAGCTGATTCGGCAAATAGAGGCCTACATGCAAGGTAGGTCACCTGCTCTCCACGGCGGCCTCCTCTTTTTGTGACTTCTATGGAAAGAGGCAGCTGGTTCCTGGGGACTGGACACATCTTTGTTATTAGTGGCTTTGAGTCCCTTGTGTTCTCTCTCTCCATGGGAGCCCAAATACTGAAGCTTCCCTATGTCACAGGGTTGTCCTCTGGATCCAGTGCTCTGTTTTTTTAGAATTATAGAAAGGAGGTTGGGATCTGGTTCAGATATGATGTGGGCTTAATGGGGAGCATATTTATTACAGCGAGCAGTGCCCAGCATTTTCTGAAAAACATTATATTTTGTGTGTCCTTGTAAATAGGCATGATTGTACAAACTTAACAGATTGTTATGGGAATTCAGAAACCTGAGTTTAGGTGAGATTTATGGAAAAAATAAAAATCCCTCCTGGAAAGGACTAAAAGGCATGCAAGTGTAGACATAGCTAAGATGTTTCAGAAATACTGAAATCCTTTTGCTGTGGCTAATTGCTAGAGAGAAAAAAGCTGCTTCTGGCGTTGACTGTTTACCTGGTGTAGACTGGCAGCAGTGGAGTTGTACACCAGTATTTGGAAGGACCCATTTGGATCTGAATGGTTCTAGTATCTTAGTCTTTAACTAAGTTAGGGTCTTTAGTTCCCTTCCCACTGCCCTTCTTGTCATCCTGACCTAATGTGAATAGCTTCTGTGCTCATTTAGAGGCTTTAATATATTGTTCTTTAGGGGTTAAAAGTCTTTTTTCTCCTGCTTGACTTTAAACAAAAGGGGAGGGAGACTGCTAGTGCTTGGTATTTTACACTCTTGTTTTTGTACATCTTTTCATTGATAGTATGTAATGACAGCTAGTATTTAGCAACTAAAGCACAGCTGTTTTTTGAAATATTTCTTTTGAGATTAAATCTAGAGCAGCTTTTGAAGTAACAGTACTATGCTTTTTGACTATGTTTTCAGGAAAATACTTTTCTGAACTATGTTTTAATGTGGTGGTGGTGCTGTTACCATTATCTTTGTCTTTATGGGCAGAGAAGGAGCTTATCAATTTGTATTTTTTAACTCTGGATTTATAGGCCTACTGCCTGCCCCCAAAGCTGTGTCTTTAGGAGCCTCTCAAATACGTAAAAATAAAAATAAGACTAGTAATTTGCAACATCTCTCCCTTATATTTGGAACATCTTTAGGAGAAAATGTTCAACCGGTTTTAAAGGATTTTGTTTTGGCGTAAGAGAGTGAGAAGTTCTGAGCGAAACCTGGGCTCTGCAGAAGTGCTTGTTTTTGTGTTCTGGCAGTGCTGGCAGAGTCAGGATTTTTATTGCTATCGATATTATTATTGTCTCTATGGGAACAATATGCTCAGGAGAGCGTACGGTTTTTGTAAGCAGTTTGTCTTGCACGCTTTTCAGNAAATGTTCAGCTGGTTTTAAAGGATTTTGTTTTGGAATGGTTTTGGCATAAGAGAGTGAGAAGTTCTGAGCGAAACCTGGGCTCTGCAGAAGTGCTTGTTTTTGTGTTCTGGCAGTGCTGGCAGAGTCAGGATTTTTATTGCTATCGATATTATTATTGTCTCTATGGGAACAATATGCTCAGGAGAGCGTACGGTTTTTGTAAGCAGTTTGTCTTGCACGCTTTTCAGCCTCTTTGGTCAAACCAATGAGAAAAAGAAATCCTTAAGGAGGGGAAAAAATAGGTTTGGATTCAGTTAAATCTGACACTTTGAAGAGAAGCTGTTAATAAAATGGAGGAATTAAGGAGCGGAAAGTAGTTTTCACTGACCATGGCGGTGTTAGATGGCCATATCCATCTCTCTAGCTACATCTCAGTTTATTTCTATCTCATCATCAAAAATACCATGAGATAAACCTTGAATTTAGCTTTTATATTTAGCAGGGAAAATCTCAAGAGAGCAGAATAATTGGCTAACTTGTTGGCCTGGCCTAACTAGATCAGATTCTGTATTCCTGCATGTAATGATTTGCAGTGAGAAGTTCAGGAGACTAAAAAGGGAGGTCCCTATGGACAGCATGCTGTTTTTTTTTTTTTTTTTCTCTGCTTGTTTTCACATGCCAGAATGGGTTTTCTGCTTTGCTGTTGTGAAACCCCCAAAGTCATAAGCACTTAGGACACTCAAGCGAGAATTAATACATTTCTAAATAGAATGAGGAATGAGGTATTAAGAGCTTCCTTTTCTGTTTTTTTTTTTTTTTTTTTTTTTTTTTTTTTTTTTGATGGGGGAGCTTTGGTTGCTGTTGTTCTGGAATTTCAAAATGGAAGTCACTACCAAGATCAGTATTGTAATATTTAGCTGCAATAGACAGCCTGTTTTTTCACAAGATACAGATTTGATGTGATGGGTTCAGTTCGGTGCAAGAGGTTCTCTCTTCCAGGGCAGTGTCTAGAACTCGAGAGGATTGAGTATTTGTGCGAGGATATCTAAAGAAGAATAGTATGCTTGGAAAAATCTTTAAAATGAAAATTTAGAGTCTCACTTAGAGGCCGTTTTTAGTGTAGGTGATCATTACCTCTATGTTTGAATTACGGTTTAGAATAAATCGAAGTGTAGCATAGTCTGCCTCTATGATATTCACTTTGTGTTTCATTTCAACTCTGCAGCTCTTAGAGAAACTGCAGAAGTGGAGATTTGCCTCGATTTGGTTCAGGGGAACAGGCACTGCTCCCCAGGGCGAGCGATGCTGCTGCCTCCCGCGTTGCAGGGAGGATCCAGTGCGGCCCAGTTGGCTGCAGCACCAACCCAAAGCAGTTTGATTTTCAAGGTAGTTATCGCCTAGGTGTCCAAATGAGTACCTTAACTGTCCCGTCAGCAGTGAAATCTCGATATTTCCTGGGAAAGGAGTTCCCGTCTGAAGCATCTAAAACTGGGTGTCTTATTGAAAGGATGCTCTGTATGGGGTGCAGTAACTGAAAGGTAACACTTCTATCTAGCAGCGGAGGAGCGGATGGGAAAGATGCTTTGTGGCCCCTTGTTGTCTCTGCTGCCACAGTCTGCGGGCACTGAAGGAACTGAGCTGGAGGAGAACTACACAGAAACAGGCGAGAGCTGTACGTGTAATTTGGGGCAAAAGAGGGAAATTTAGGTTTCCAGGTCCTAAACTGGCAGTATGATCGCACCCCATGGCCCGCAGGCAACTACCAGTTGTGTGAATTGTATTTTTTTTCCAGATTCCAGCCTTACAAGGAAATGGAGGTCTCATCCAAGAATTTTAGCAAGAGATACATTAGCAAGAGATACTGATTTTAGTGGATTATTTTTCTGGAAGAAATAGTCTGATCTGGGCTTTGACTTCCTCTTTCCTGTTGTCTGTTATTTTAAGAGCAAGCTCTAAAAGCCCTAGTCATTCGGAACTCTTCACTTCTGGGTCTTTTTCAAAAGACTTTTAAAACATAGTTTGCATTCCCAGCTTGTGTCCTATGTAGCTGGCAGCATTCTGTGAAATAAATCTCTGTAAAGTTTTCTTGGCTTTAGCAGTGAGTTCTCTCAGCGGTTGTGCTGCTTTATTTACTTATCTGTGAAGAATGGCTTCTGATATCAAAATGCTCTAGATTGGATACTCTTAATATTTGGGGAAAACTTGGGAACATGAATTAATGGAAATTTCATTTTTAACAGAGGATTTTGTGGCTGGAACCATCTCAACTGTTTTCAAGCTTTGACCTCTGGAAAATAACTACATTTTCTGATGCCATGTTCAAAAGCTGTGATCTTACAGCTGCAGAACTTTAAGATCTGACTTTTAAAATATGCTTAATATAGTAGTAGGTAATCACTGCAACTATGTTTGTGGATCTATCCTTTTTTTACATTGCATTTTTAGTTTAAAGGTTGCAAGTTTTTAAAATTCCCTACATGTCTTAAAAGTAATAACCTAAACCAAAGGAATTAAAACCAGAACTAGGATAAACATTATTCACTAGTTACTCTACTCAGTATTTGCATGTATGTCAGCTTCCTTTTCTGTTTCAAGTGACTAACAGGATTCTTGAATAGTTAAGTTCCACAGACCTCAAACTTCATTTCTTTAATTGCTTGCATGTGGATTATTTTTCCATTATTTTAGTACCTTCTTGTTCTTAGATTCTTTAATAATTCCTGTAGAAAATTTAGACTTGGAGCTAAATAGGATTCCCCTAGAAGACAAGTTTCTTGTGTGAACTAAATTTTAACTTCTGCAATTCCCTTTCTCTCAACAGTCTTTGAAGTACAGGAACTATTCCTTGAGGACATGCGAGATAATATAAAACCATTTAGCTGCGATATTTTCATCCCAGTGTGTAATTGAAAGCATTTATGTTTGATTGTTTACTATATTACAAGATGCTATGCTCTGTGTGCTGCTTTCTGATTTTCAGAAATATCAAGGAATGAAGCAAAGCACCATTATTTTTTTCTCTGATTTTCTTAATTGGATGCTTTCTTCCTTTCTTTATCATAATTAAAGAAATACTCCTTGAACAGCTGCATGTATCCCCTGTTCGCAGCAGCGAGCGGCTCAGCGAGGTGCAGTGCATAAGGCGCTGGAGTTGGGAGTCTGGGGCTGTCTGCTCGGCACCAGCTCTGACTTGCTGCATGACCTCGGGCACAGCAGGTCAGACCTGTGCATCTTCCTCTTCCTGGTGCTTGCCTTTTCCCTTTAGATGTCATATTTTTCAGGCTGGGAACTCCTTCCTCAAATATTCGTACACATACTCTGATACAGCAAGCTTCTGATGTCAAGCACGTTCCTAGGTATTGCTTTAATAGATAATATAGATCTGAAAACTGAGTATCTGCAATTAGCTGCCAAAGTAGATAGCCTTATTTTGGTTTTGGAATATGGAACACACATATTTTTGGAGTACTGCAGGCTCAGGGCTTGTCAAAAATAGGCAACCTAGTTAAAGTGCCTGAAAATAGCTTTAGATTTATAACTTTATGCATTCCTCTTTTGAAACAATGGTCGGTCACTACTATCTGGCCTACTTTTCTCAGAAATTTTGGTCAGAAGGGAAGGAGAAGACTGAAACTCAACTTTGGGCTCATTTTGTCTGTTTGAAGCTCCTAATAAGGTGAAAGGAAAATTGTTTTTTCAGTTTAAGGACTCTAAATGGTCTTCCCCCGAGGAGCACTTGTTTATGCAGGAACACATCCCTGAAGCATCTGAGTGAGAAGCCTGATGTTAGTCAGGGCAAATACCCCTTCAAGTGTTTGGATGTGGAAGTCTCCCTTGCTGCTTGAGCATCCTCTTTCCACCACAAACGTGTGTAAGCAGAGGTCCCGTTAACTCGCTGCAAGTGGGGAGTGTGTTCACTGCATTTTAATTTCTGCCTCAGCACTAGTGTAGAAGTGTGGATGGAAGAAACTGGAGTGAAATGAATATTCTGAGTGACTGCACGGGCTTTGTCCAAAGAGCTTCAGCAAGAAGGAGCCTTCATGTGGCTGTGCCTCGTACCGTGGCCGTCAGCACTTTTGGCGTATCTCAGCCCTGATGTGTCAGGCTGGAAGGACTAGGGGACTTCTGACCCAAGGAGGTGTCACCTGCCATGTTTCTCAACAAACTTCATTCATTTGCATGGGAGAGGGTTGACAGAGAGACGTGGCCATCTTGGTGGTATAATAAATGAGCTCTGGCTTTGAAACGTAAAGTGAACAGCTGCTGCCAAGTGGCTAAAACTATCCTGAAGGAGGGAGCCAGAAAAGAATCAGGGATGGCACAAAAGAAACCCAGAATCTCCTTTCCTTTACAGTTGCACATCTTGGTCTTGTAAGGAAGTTAAAATACTGAAAATTAGATGTAGATATACTCACTTTTCTTACTCACTCTCCCCAGGTTTTCATTATTTTGAGCTGCCAGCTTTGTCGCAGAGCGGATAAGAACCAGGCAGTTGGGAACCAATGTGGGAAGGAACTTGTTCACAGTGCCTGCTCTCCATGTTACCCGGCCAGGAACGGGATTTGCTGGGCAAGACGCATCAGCTGGATAATGTCCAAGCATTATTCGGTAGTTCCATACAGACACAAAGGCCGGAGACTAAGATAAAACATTTCTACAGTTTGACTTCTAGTGTGCTAACCAGAACTCTTTGAACTAATAAACTATCTTCATCTTCTGTTCCAACAATCTTGATGGTTACTGAGCTTTCAAAATAAGCTTCCTTGTAAAGTTCATGTTAGTTCTGGATGCACTTGGGCTTTTTCTTTCAATTTGCATGCTTTTCTGGACAGATACATGGAATCTACTTCCTACTTTTGATCTCTTTTGCTTATCAGCCTCTACAAAGATAGAAACTTGGAACCTCTTAGCCATTTAATTCATAGTAGTGTTGGAAACATGGGTTTTACATTTGTGTACATCATTTCAAAGCATTTGCGCACTTGATAGAGCTGAGAACATGCACAGCTGATAGCAATTCAAGCAAGTGTTTCTGTTGAATTTTGTGTTTGGATGGAGCTGGAGAAAGAGCGACTCAATGGGATTTGGGGTGTAAAAATAAAATACCGCGCTCTGTTTCATGAGATTCTCAAGGCATCTCCAGTTTGGGTTTTAAGGCCAGAGTTCAGAAAAACTCTTGAAGGCAGTTCTCTCTTTAGGGGAAAGGAGGAGCAGAGATTCCTCTTCTCATGAAGAACTCAGCTTTGAATAAGCTGGACGTTTTGAATTCCAGCACAGTTGTTTCAAGTTATTCTGATCATCTTGATCTGAAATTTCCCTGGCTGGTATCCAGCTAGATGCTTTTCCCACTACTTGATAGAAAAGGTAAAAAAGATGCAACAGATGGTGAATTTTGCTGTAGAAGTCAATTGGCAATACTTGTTGCAGAAGGAACCTTTCATGTTGATGTTTCTACTCATGTTGTGTAAGACAATGGGTTGATAGAAAAGTTTTGAAAAAATAGCATCTTTCATCTGAGTTAGAAGCTAGGACCCAGCTGGTAGCACATTCTTCAAGTTCCAGGGTAGTGTGTTCATGTTACTTTTGCTGATGAAGGGCAATTTGTTGTAAGATGTCATATAATAGTCTAGCCTGGCTAAGAAAAATAACATCCATCAAATTGTCCCAGACAAGGATGTGGCTGATATGTAAGACCTCCAGTTAGATTTTCCTCTATCCTAATGAGTATAGCATGACTTCAGGACTTTGTCAAATTAGCTTGGGGTCGACTGACAGTGACAGTGCTTGAGAGAGCCTTAAAGAGAATGCCTTTGTTTACCATCTAAAAGCAGTATCAGCTGCTTTTTCATTTATTTCTTGGCTTTGTGCAACTGTTATGGTATCTGAGCATATCAGCAAAGAAAATAATGGGTGCTTGAGTGCCTTTTTGTTTCTTTATTTCAGTCTCATGGATTTTTATTGTAGCTTTCTGTAGAGTAGAAGATGTTGCAAGTGTTTGATGGGAAGGACTTGAGATGATCTGAATTTATTGTGTAGCTTATTGTGGAACCAACTCTATGATTTCCCTTTCTAGATAAGGTTATGAATAAAATGTTACCACCATTTGCTACAGCTCAAAGCTTTTATCTTTCTTCCCCTTTAGGGCACCTTTCTTACAGTAATGATTGAAAAATGCTGGGTTTTTTTCCTTTTTTTTTTTGTTTTTGTTTTCAAATTTGTAAATCCTGGATACAGGGGAAAATTAAGATGTGTCTGTCCATGCATGGCTCTATGGAGCCAGACCTCTTCTGGAACGCAAAAGTAGCTGCAGCCAGTTGAGGTCCTTGTGCTGCTTTTGGCTGAAGGAAACTGAACGCCTATTCTGCAGAACACAGTGCTGGCTGGTGGAAGTGGAAAGAGGCTTCACTGAGGACTGGTAGCCTGGTAGTGTTACGGGCTAGTGCCACGTTGCATCCTGTTTAATGGGCAAAGTGAATTACTTTGAACGTGCTTCAGAACTTGGGGTGTTTGGAGGGAAGTAGGCTTCTGTGCACTGAGAGTGGGGCACGGCTTGTTAAATTAGTTTAAAAATAATCAGAATAGTAGAAAAAAGATGTCTCCTAAATGACACTGTCTGGCCATGTTGCTCAGGTTGCTTTCAGTATTTTTGACCTGTTCAAATTCTTTGAAGTTGTCAGGTGAAGATTGAATAAATAGATACAGAGTGTTGGAATAACTTTCAAAGAACAAAAAAAGAAAGAAAAAACCCTAACCCTTTGAGAGCTAGTATTGATTAAAATGAAGTGTCACAAAGTAGAAGACAGACCAAGAAAGAGATAAATAAACTGCTTTTGAAGGGTGAGTTGAACTTTGCTTCCTGGTGGTGTTCCAGGCCATTTCTTACCGCTGTGGAAAAGGTGGCTGAACACAGGGTGGCAAATCTTTCAGACAAACCCAAATTGTTTGTTTTTTTTCCACGCTCTGGGAGGCAGGAATATCAGGTAGGCCTGCTGCAGGTCAGGAAAGAGCCAACATGATGATACATCAAGTTTATTGCAGTCTCTTGGGCCCCCAAAGAAATAACATGAACATTCATGCATTGTTAATTTGTGAATTGAGTCAGTGCTCAGGAAAGACCTTGGCGTCACTGTGGATTATGCGCTGGAAACTCTTGCCCCTGTGCCTCAGTTGTCGAAGGAGAACATGCCAACAGAATCAAACAAAAAGATTATGGGGGCCAAAAATAGCATTGGAAGATACTGAGCATACAGTTATGGAAATAAAATGCTTTCCGTCTCCAGAAGATTGAGTTCGGTTCTGCTTCCTTGAATTTAAAAATACACATTAGAAATGAAAGGCATCCTAGGGAGAGGGGCTGTGGTTGGGGCCAGGAGACAGTCATACAAGAAGAAAGTGAGATAAATTTAAGGCCAGAAGAGATGGAACAAAACCTGGGCAAATAAAATTTGAAAAAAAAAAATGGAAAAGGAGAAATGTTCTCCTTTTTATCCTTTCCTACCATGTCAGAGCAGAGATTTCTCATAAAGCTTATTCCATCTGTGGAATTGCCATAAAGTATCAACTAAGAGCATAGTTGGACTGGAAAGGAAGGGAATTTTCCACAGTTGTATAATAATATATGCTGCTTGTTTAGAAGCTTTGTAAACAGTTATGCCTTGGATGCATGGTAATAGCTGATAGAAGTTAGAAAGGAACTCCACTTATGAACCCCTGAACTCCGTAACTTGGGATATGCCAGGGGGCAGCAGGTGTTGACTTGTCCCTGGGCTTCTGCCTCTTGGCAGTGGATTTTAGATGAGGTGACACTATCAGCTGAGCTGTGCCCTCCTTTGGCTTGACAGTGCCTGTGTTCTGCCTTCATCTTCTCTGAAGAACAGTGCTGAAAGTGCAGTGATGGCTTAAGGAGTTTTCCAGTTCTGCATAATTTCTAAACCTAGTCCAAGTTAGTAATATTTTGACACTCTCCTGAGTAAAGTCTTGAGATTTTATATTATTTGTTATGAGCACTCTGCACGTTAAATGGGAACTTCAAGTACAAACTGAAGTGTTAAAGCTGCTACCCTACAGAAGCGTGGCTGGATGCTGTAGTTGGAACTATCTTTTCTGTAATTCCCTCTCTCACTGAGCTAAAGCACGTGATAAGTAATGCTCTCGATGTGCCTGTGGGGGCAGAGCCATGGCACTGACGGGATCTTAACGCTATCAACACCCTTGAATGAGTTTGTCTGTTAGCTTGTGTTCTACTAGAGGATCAAAGAGGTTTTCCTCCAGATCACTCGTGTCTTGTTAGGGAGGGGGTATTGCTTAGAACACTGGAACTTCTCAGTGACTTTTAAACTTCTTGTTTCATTTCCTCCCTTGTTACTAACAAAATCCCAATGAAATCTGACCTGTTGCAAAACTTACCTCCCATGTGAGTATAGAGAGGGAAGAACAGATAGTACTTCCCCGTCTCACCCTGCTGGTTGCCTTTCCATGACCAGAATAGCTGCTGTGTCTTTCTGCAGCTCAGCTGCTACCTTCTGCAGCGTCTCCTGGGAGGCGGGGAGTGACACTTCAGCTGTTAGAAAGCCTGTTAACTTTAGATGTGGCATCAGGATTCCTACACAAGGGAGTGTTTATATTCCAATTCCTTCTTCACCAGCTTGAGGATTCTGTGGGAGGGTTGCTCTGTCTCAGGTTGAGTGCGTGCAAGCAGCCAGTAATGAAATCTATCCTACAAAGACACAAAATGTCAGCGTTGCAAGTACTTCCACTTCACTTCATCGTTACTGATAAAAACACTCTGATTAAGGTCCTTCTCTTCACCAGGAGATGCTAAAATAGTCTTAAGAAGTTGAAAGATTTTAATGTTCAGAAAGCAATACTGTCCTTCTGATATGTATTTTGTTGGCATTTGAAAGTTCACTGAGATCTTGTTCCTGTGTGAAAGTTTCACTTCACTGAAACATGTTTTTCTCTTAAAACTGGGAGTGCTTACTCCTGCACGACAGGGTATCTGGTTGCTGGTGCATGGACAGATTACCTCTCCAGGTAGTAGAAGCATCCAGGCAGTAGGGAGACTGGATTTGAGCCCCACACTGTGCTAAGTCCTGATCCATATTTAATACCCGTAGTCTCTGTGCCGCACTAAGGGCAATGTATATATCAAAAGACTTTTTGAATCTACCAGAATATGGCACTAGGATTTTGGGATCCGTAAGGCCAATGATTATTAGGCAGCTTTGTTACAGTCAAATCTACAGAACAGTCATGTTCTTCAGATCAGTCTGACTTGCATTATAGGGTATTTCAACCCACGCAGTGACTGCAGCCCCAGGGCCAGGAACTGGGCGTTTCTGACCTCTGCTGTGAGATTTAGGACCCAGTTCTCTCTCTCAAATGCCAGCTGGGGCCTGATCAGCGCTAGAGAAGCCTGTGACAGTGGCAGGTGCGGTCTTGGCCCACATGAGAGGGGATGGCAATCTGTGGTTTGCCATGGTAGGCAGAGGAAGCATAAAAGGGATGATGGCTAATGGGCATAGCTAGCTCCGTGAGGTTCTTTCCAGACCAGTCCTTCAGCAGCAACAGCATCAGCTACTTGTTGAAGCCTGAGCACCGTCTCTGTCTCAATGGGTAAACACAGTCGGACTCAAGCATGCTTCACCACGTTCCCTGTGGAAAGCAATATGTCTTAGCCAGGAACAGTCACGTTACGTTGGCCTTCAGACTTTGGGCCGAAACGGCTGCCTTTGTGTGTGGTTTGCGATGCCGAAAGGGAGCCGTGCTCCCTCTGCAGCTGTTCGCGCGAGCATCCTGCAGCAGGAGCAAATGTTTCTCCACCGGCGCAGGAATCTGTGGCACGAGTCTGTCGCTCGCTGCTCGAGGGTGAGGCCGCTGAAGGGTGCATTCCTCAAGCAGCAGGCTCCTCTTGCCCTGCAGCCTTCGTTGGGCAACCGCACATTAAATCTAAAGCCATAAATTATAGAATTTGCATAAGCTATTAGGCAGAGAAGCACAATGGGACAGATGCTAATTGCTGATATGAGAATCCTCACAAGAATTTGCTAGGAGATAAACTGCAATTACCTCAGAATTGGGCAACGAGTGTTGGTTTTCTAGCAGGAGAAAAGTGTACTGTATCAACTGATTTCTTGCACTGTGTAGCTTGCTGATGCTGCTGTTGCTTTGGGGGGATTATGTTTTAGCTCCTATATAAGATTTTTTTATTTTTGTTTTTTAACCCTGCTGCTTAGTTTTGGCAGGAGAACACTTAAAGTTCAGGAGAAGTAATTCAAATAAGAGAGCTAGACCAAATTAACTTTCCTTGCATTACATTGCAGAGAAATCAGTTCTACTACATGTTCCTTCCCATTGCATGAAAAAGTGTGTTCTAGGTTATCTTGCAGGTAGGCCAAGTTTGCACATGAGTTGTTTTAGTTTTTTTTGCTCTCCCAACCTGGAGGTCCGGTTTGAGTTTTAGGGAAAAAATCTACACCAGTGTTCTAGTGCACTAATGTTGATTTTTGGCACTGTGTTTTCCCCCTCAGTTGTGAGACTGCTGGTTAGTTAAACTGCTGAATCTTGAGCATGTTTCCCTAGATAACAGATAGCTGTGGTGCTTAGGGACTGCCGAGCACTGTATTTATTTGGTTTTGTAGTCATTCTGCGTGTTGTCTCTTGCAACACATGCCCACAATGTTTGTATTTCTCCTGTTTTCTGTGCTGCTCATGAAATACAGGCAGTCCTGTTAGTCTGATGCTCCCCCTGAAGGTCTTGTGATGCAGGAAGGAAAATGTTCGAGGCACTAGAGCTGATAATAATTGCCCTAATTGTCAGTATTCTGAAAGAAAAATGTATTAAAAGAGAGATCTGAAAATATCCATATCATTTTCTTTGAAGAAGTAATTCATTTATTACAAGACTAAATGTGGTGGCTAGGAACTCAGCAGATTTTTGATTTCAGAATTTGGAGGAGGAGAGTGAGAAATTTTTATCTCCTGTTATATTCTCCTTCTTGCCCACCTTTTCTTCCACATTTTGCCTGGCTAAGGGTCCTTGGGAGGAAGGAGCTTTGCTATCCTGCCAAAGCGTTTGGCTCCATACCTGGGACAGAAATGTAGGTCCCGTTGCGAACATTTTGCTGTGTCCATTTGTTTTGAGCTTAAACATGAAGAGCCTACAACTGCTGTGAACTAGTTATACAAAGCAACAAAGCACACTGCTCGTATTGGTGGGGAGGGAGGCTGGAATGGCGCGAGTCTGTCTGGGGTGGTCTGTGGGTTTCCCTGTTTTAGGTGAGTTGCTGCTCATTCGTATCAGTGAGGGATAGCTCCCGTGTGGATGCTCTTGCATAGCTACCTGTGTAGGAAAGGGGTGATTTGTACCAAAAAAGCACCTTTCTGGTCCGTACGGCTACGTGCAGGCAGGTGTCAGGGCAGAGTAGCTATTCCAGGTGGTAACTGCCCCTCTGGCTGGAGTTGCCTTGCGGATGCAGAGCTGCGAGCACGCGCCTGTGCGGAGCCGCGCTCGGCAGCACTGCGCCCCGTCCCTCGAGCCTTCTCCTTAGGTGCTTGCTCTGAGCGGTGCTGCCGTGGGTTAGGATAAATCCTTTGTGCAATGGGTGGAAGCGGGGCAGCCGGTGGCATCAGCTCAGCAGCTGGAGAAGAAATATAGCCGAGTTGCTGACGCAGCAGCGCTATCCGTTTCAAGCCCGGCTTGGGCTGTGGCGGCGGGTGCTAGATTCATGTACCAGATACAGCTGCAGCCACCTGAGGTATTTTCACTGCCTCCTGCTTGCTGGGCCAAACTGTGCAAGGTAGCAGGGAGCATGAGAGCAGATCCAGATTTTAAAACCCTGCCCTCCTTCCTTGCAACATCATTTTATTTTTACTGGGGGTCAGCTCCCTGGTATGTGTCACAGCATGGCCCCACAAATATTAGTTGTGGTGTGGCCCGGGGGCAGTGGGCCAGCGCCCAGAGCAGGAGCCAAAGGCAGGAGTTGGCGTTTGGAGGGACGTGGCTCAAGAACAAATAAGACCAGAATTACTGCATAGGCTCGGGAGAAGCAGCAGAGGAGGTGAGGGAAAAGATAAACAGAAAGTACCTGATATAGCCTAAAGAAGCGGGCTGTATATATGCCTGTGAGCCTGCTGTCCCCTAGCCCCTTAAGGCCATCCTACACAAACAAAATCAAGAGAGCCAGACTGACTCATTTTTGGCCTGAACACTAACTGAAAAAGGGCTTTTGATGGACATGCAAAACCTTTTCTCCCCTCCAACCATGAAACCTTACCGATGTTGTACTATCTGCACAGAAACTGGGCTTTCTAGTAAGTCCTGTCCTGCTGTTGTAGGCCCTTGGTCACACAGTCCCTGTTTGAAGCCTGGGGTGCTCCAGGGAGAAGGGAGATGGGTTTGTTGTCCCGTCTCTACCCCCATGTTCCAAGCTCAAGAAGGTGCATACTTTTAAGAGCTGGCAATATCTTCCAATTCCCAGTCCAAATACAGTAACAATAAGTGAAGTACCGTCTTTTGCCAGCGCAGAAACCTGCATTGCCCGTTTCACCTTTGGTTGAAGCCCTGACTTTTGGAAAGGACAATAAATAGAGGAAGAGAGAGAGACTCTAAATAGAATAGGCATTTGCTGGATGAAAATGAAGAACACTCGTGCATGCACACACACACACACACACACACACACACACACACACACACACGGGCTGTGCTAGTTTTGTCTTCACTACTTACGGCTTTTGGTTTACCCCAAGGTTTTTATCTTTGTATCTTTAGGAGAAAAACGCTTTGTCCTTTTGTCAGTCTAATCCTAAACTTACTTTTTTTTTTTCCTTCTATTTTAGCGGTATCAAAGACTCCCAAAACAAAACTTATATTCTAAATGTAAATATACCTGCTTCTGGTTATATTTTTATTTTTAACCATGCCTGCAAGTTAGTAAATTACCTCAAATTGCTAGCATATATTTTAGCTGCAATGAAAGTAAAAACTTTCCTGGAACTGAAAAGTAAAAGAAGCGCATTTCATATTGAATTGAGTGTGTCTAGCCACACGCTGTTGTTTTTGGTCCGTTTCCCCTCACTCCTAAGCTCTTATGCAGTCTTTGTTTTTCATTTCATTTTGTCCCAGAGCATTTTTTAAAAATAAATTTCCATACTTGGCTAGCCCTTATGGGAAAATCGATTTTTCATCCTGTAAAGGTAAATCCACGTGCACTGAATGTTTGTTCAGGCTTATAGGGAAGTCAATTCTGTTAGAAGCCTAGATATATGTAGGCTTTCTCTTCTTTCCTGTCTTAAATTGTAAATAATAAGAATAATAAAGCTTTTCAAAAGCGTTTTCTGGTCTAAACACCTGCGTTACGTGCTCCAGGAGCCCAAGTCTTCCAGTGCGTACCTCATGACTTGCAGCTCCAGACCAGAGAGGAGGGTGCCGGTGTGTTTTTACTGGCTGCAGGTCACTTCGTAGGAATCTTGGAAGCGAGTGAGGGTACCCTGTCACACAGGAAGGTAGGGAAAGAGGTTCGTTCAAGACAAACCTGTAGAAGAGCTCTGTTTGGTTGGGACTTCAAAGGTTTGAGTCTCTTCCAAGTCTTTTGGGTGGTGCCTGGGTAGGTACCAGTCTCTACCCCTCTTTTATTTCATTTCACATCTCTGCCCTTCATCAGTCCTATTTGTTTAGTCTAAAACTTCCCCGGAGTAGAAGCCATCTATTATAATGTGTTTTTCACAGTGCTCAAAATATACAGACCTGGCGTATCTTAAGCCTTTCAGTGCAACTGTAGTACAAGTAAGCCCACAATGTTAGGGGAAAGGAGTAAGCCTACCGTGGTGTCCATGCAGCTTCTAATTGTATCTGTACACAGGGGAAACACCTTTAAACACAGCATTTAGTGCATTTAGTATGTGGAGCTATAACCTAGTTTCTTTAACATTCAGGTTTTGTCATTATTTTGAAGCCCGCAGTATCAGATGCTAAAAATACACTGTGCTGAGCTTCCCACGTGTAGGTAGTTATATAAACCTTGCCATAAATACTTGTTCACTAGATCATTATAGAAATGTCTTAATGTGCTGTTCCTAAGAGATTTACGTAGAGCAACCCAAAATCGAGTATAAAAACACAAATTAGAATATGAAAGTTGCTAGACCCACTTAGATCCTGTTCCCTTTTATAGCATCAGAGCAATTTTTTTTCCTGCTATAGTCTGTCATTTCTCTAATATCTAGGTAAAGTGGAAAAAGGCTATGGAGATTCTTCCTTAGTTCTTTAGCCAGCTTTGAAATGCAAAAGGTGGGTAGTGCACCTTGAAAGCTGCAAACTTTAAAAAGGCTTAAGCTTAAATCTTATTAGTCTTTCATTCCACTGTTAGCGTAGGGTAATGTTGAATGCATGAGTCCTTTATGGTTTGGTGTTCCCTGCACATTTGTAGACATGTTTGGTAGTATAAAACCCCAAACATAAGAGTGGTCCTGCTTGTTATGTGGTTGTCAGGAGAAGGCACTTCATCTAGCTGTCAGGAAAAGCATGCTGTAAGTGAAATGTTCACGTACATGGTAGAACTCCCCAGGGAATGTGCTGCCAAGACCCATGCAGTGGTCACTGTCCTGAATCTAAATATCTTGAGTGAAACAAAACAAAACCCGCAAATCCTTAGTTTAAAAAGGAAGTGACTGTTTTTTGTTTAATTCTCAGAAATGAGTAATCCCCACTTGCATGAATCACAGTTTTTATTTAAGATCTTCTGCAAGGTGATGAAGATGATTGATGCCCCATCAATCACATACATGGCCAGAGGTTTTTCTTTGCACATCCTGCTCTGAGTTAAAAACGAGGGTTTTAAAACCACTGCACCAGGAACCTCTCTGGATTTTGTTTCTGCAGAGAAACAGAATAGCGTCTGTTAGAGCTCATACTAACAGACAGGAACTAATTCAAAACTTAAAATAAATATGAACAGTGAAGAAAAAACTACACACAGAACAGTGTGGCTGGAGCGCTCGCAGGCGTGGGGGAGTGAGTCTACCCTGAAGGACGGTGGATCTGCTGCTTGGAAAGGCCAGCCTGTCTCCTGGGCCCCTTGCAGNACGCACAGAACAGTGTGGCTGGAGCGCTTGCAGGCGTGGGGGAGCGAGGCCCGTCTACCCTGAAGGACGGTGGATCTGCTGCTTGGAAAGGCTAGCCTGTCTCCTGGGGCCCTTGCAGAGCCCTTGTTTTACTAGAGCACTGGGATGAAAAGGAACATTCTTTGATTTTTAGAAGCAGGAGGATTGCAGTGTCTGTTTTGAAAGCATCCGGTTTTCTTTGCAGGTCGCAGATGGTGTTTCTGCCTCGTGTGCAGCGTGAGAACTGCGGTTAGAGCCGCAGTTAGACTTAGCCCCAGTCTGGGCACAGCAGAAGTAGTTTGTCTGGGGAGAGGCAAATGAGAGAGGAGTGGAATTTTTCAGAGTATCCTGTTTTACCTGTAGCAATTTTCATCCATCTGATTCAATTCTAAATAAGATCTGTGGATCAGATCAGGGGATTCATTGCCCTTTTAAGTTACAACGATGTTGCAGAAGAATTGTGGTTTTCCCAATCTTTTGTACTTCTGTAATTTTTCTTCTTTCCTTTTTCATTCTGGGTAGATGGCCTATGAAAGAAGGATTGAGGAGCGCTCCTTTTCGGAGGAGACTCAGCAATTTCCTGCCAAAAAAGGCAGGCAGCTGAGCAAGAGAAGGCAAGTTCAGAGGGTAAGAAAATTCAGGCTGCATAATGGGGGGTTACATTAATAGTCAGGAAAATATATTGCTAGCATTGATTTTTGAAAAAGACTTTGCAAAAGAAAAAAGTTAACAACCCAAATAAAACCTTAATTATACAATAACTCATTTGACAGAACTTAAAATGTCAGTGATTATGAAGTGTTGAGAGAACAGGTATTCAGATGTCAGCCTTCTTCTGTCAGAGCACGAATGACAGACCATCGCTGTTAGCTTTGTAGGAGAACAAAACAGTGAAAATGATATAAAATGACAATGTTTCATCTGGCTTCTCTGTTCATATCAAAAAGCATGCTAAAAGGGAACACGGAGAGCAAATAAGCAATTTTTGATTGTTTATCTTCATTTCTCTATACCACCCCTGCTTCTAAGGTTTTCTCATTCTGCAGGTCTCTCTGCACGCTAGTCAAAAACATTTACAGATCATCTACTATAGGTTAGTAAAGGCAAAGATCAAACAAGATAATATTTAAGAGAACCTGGAGCTATCTGATTTTAGGTTGTAAACATGCACTTGCATGTAGAGGATGAATTCTGCTGTGTGATTGTTCTTTTACTTATTATTCTTTTCTCAAGGCTCTTGTGACCACTGGCCACTCGGACACCCTCCATGCTCCCCTCAGGGCCCAGCAGTGCCTGAGGTTCCCTGCAGACTGTCCCCTGTCCATGCTGCAGGCTGTCACATGGGACACGGCCCGTGGGGCACATGGCACCGCGTGGTTCTTCCTAGTGCTGGTCCTTGGTGGTGAGGCTGGATGCGAGGGAGGGACTGCATGAAGTTTGGAGGTGGTTTTGAGTTGGTCCCCACTATGGGGGAGTGGTTTTGTACAAGCTGGAATTGAAAGGGAGTCCCAGGCCTAACATCTGCCTGAAGTAAAGTGCCTCCAAGCCTGGGCCGCGGATTTCTGTGTGAATGTCACCTATGTGAAGAGTCAAAGCTGAGTTAATTGCACAGTATAAAGATGTCCTTTGATACCAACAGTAGATGCCTATTTGCTTAGTTTTTCTAGCAGAAGTTTTACTCAGAAGCTGAAATTTATCCCTATCTACTCTCTATTTTTTTGAGGGGGGAGGGCATTGGTTGTTTGTTGAGTTTACATCCCCTGGTCACTATTCAAGGTTCATTTCTTACTATTTTACTGTGAAGTGAGACGTGTTGTTTAAGTCTTGTCCATCTGCAGAGTATTTCTCACAAGTGAGAACAGGGAAAAGCAGTATTGGTGAAACTCCAAATCTCAGTGACCTTGAAAGCAGCCAAAACCTGATGCAGTGCCCTTTTTGTTTCCTCAAATGGTGGAATGAGAGCCCCAGGAGATCTGATGGGACTCCCGGCTACCTTGTTCCTTCCGTCTTCCACTGGTGTCCGGGCTGGGCCTTGTTGACTGTTGACAGCAGTTATGGAAATTCAGTACAGATCGTCTTCAAACAGTATAATATATTTAATGGAGCCCTGGGGAATAAGCATGAGCAAATTTGCGCAGTGAAACACGTTTCTTATGTTCACTCTCCCCACCCTACTTCACCCTCCTCTTTTCTGCTTCCCCAGCTAATCCCTAAAGTCCTTGTTGGCTTTCAGGTTTGATCAGATTGCAAGGAGCGGCCTCTTGGAAGAAGGGATCAGAGAAAGATTAGCCCTGCTGGGAACTTGGCGTTTACAATTTCAGTAGTGTGATTTAGCTTTCTCCTTTAGAATGGTAGTTACTAGAGTTAAATAAATGTCATGGATTTTTAAAACAGTCTAAGAGACAGACTACTTTGTAGTTTCAAAACAATATTGTATCTTTAGGGCTGGATAACATAGCCCAAGTTGAAATAGCATGATAATTAAAATGAACGATAATTTAATGACCATCATCTTGTAGGAAAACAAAACGAAGTTCTACATATGTTAAAGCCAGAGTTTGATGCAGGGGAGGAAAAGCCCGTGGGCTGGCAGTATGTCACCAAACATAGTTCAGATAAAATAGGCTTTTTTTTTTTTTAAATTAACTGAATATATTTGTGCATGAACGGTTACAGATAAACCGTGGTGGCCTGAGGCAACCAGAGAACTCTGTTTTTCTAAAACGAGATGTGTTTGTTATTTCACTAACACGTTTCCCACTGGAGACATCATTAGTTGATGGCTGGAGAAGATAACTCTCCAGGCGGCTCTGCCACTTGGGCCAGCGCGTCCTGCAGTGCCCTTGGCCAGCGTTAAAGCGTTGCTGTTGCACAGAATGACAACGGCCTCACCGAAGCCTTTGCCCAAGGGGGAAATGCCCATCTACCCAATTTACACCACCATCCTGTGAATAACTCCCTTGAAAACCAACATCTCTGATTTTAATTACCAATTACAGAAATATTAACAAGATTAGATAAGTCTGTTTACTTTGGTTTTGAGGCTTACAGATTTCACAGGCTAAAAACCTGTGGGGTTTTTAGTAGGCCTCTGTTATCACTGCAGCATGTGCCTTGTATCATCACGTCATGGGGGACAGGTTGCTTCTGGGTCACACTGGAATCAAGCTCTGGTCATTGCTGCAGGAGAAAAACACTCTTCCTCCTTCGTGTACCTTGCTGTCAGGCAGGAGGTGGCTCTATGGTCTCGGAATCGTAACAGCCTCTGAAAGTACAGCTCCCTTTCCAGGTAACACAGAGCAGCTGTGCTGGGGAAGCGAGTTCAGCAGTTCTGGTTCACCTCGTGCTGCGCAGGCTGGGCTGGCCTCTGTGATGAGCTGAGCACGTCCATGCTGAGCGAGCGGGAGAGCATCGCTGCTGAGCAGCTCTCTGAGCTCTTCAAGCGGAGCCCCAAAGCAATGCNGTGTACCTTCCTGTCAGGCAGGAGGTGGCTCTTATTGCCTCCCCTCTATGGTCTTGGAATTGTAACAGCCTCTGAAAGTACAGCTCCCTTTCCAGGTAACACAGAGCAGCTGTGCTGGGGAAGCGAGTTCAGCAGTTCTGGTTCACCTCGTGCTGCGCAGGCTGGGCTGGCCTCTGTGATGAGCTGAGCACGTCCATGCTGAGCGAGCGGGAGAGCATCGCTGCTGAGCAGCTCTCTGAGCTCTTCAAGCGGAGCCCCAAAGCAATGCTGTCTGCTGCAATAAAGCAAATGCAAAGCCCAATCCAGGAACAAATCGAATTCTCGATTTAAAGCTAACCTAAAATTACAAAATTAAAACTCATTTCTATGTCTGTTCCCATTATGTATGTTCCCAGTGAGAAGTGATGAGCAAAACATGTATGGCATGTCATCTATTATTTTAAATAAGGAAAGTGCCTTTTTTTTCCCCTTTTTTCCTTTTTCCTTCTTTTTTTCTTTTTTTTTTTTATCNTATTTTAAATACGGAAAGTGCTTTTTTTTCTCCTTTTTTCCTTTTTTTATCCTTTTCCTTCTTTTTTTCTTTTTTAGTTTTTTTTTTCTTTCTTTTTTTTTTTTTTTTTTTTTTTTTTTCCTTTCTTTAGAAAACTGATTTGCTGCAGGGGTCACACTGGGATGTTGCTCTCTGCCTACATCCATACAAGTCTTTGAAAACTCAGGGGTAGAAACAATTGTGGATGAGAGTTAGAGTTTCATCAGCACTACCAATGCCTGAGCTGAACAGCAGCAGTTTCTTGGAGCACAAACCTCCTCCCTCCTTCTGAAGGCAGGGCGGGAGGATTTACAACCCGCGTTAGCTACATAGGTATTACAGAATCTCTCTTTGATGGTAGCCTCTAATTAGTTTCCTAAATCACACAGAAAGAGTGTGATATGTTTAATTCAGTGGATCTGCCTAAGTGAGGCATGTCATCTTTCTAATTCTACTGAAGTGTGTTCCCTTCTGAACGAAGCACATTTCAATATGAACTACTTAAAAGTTAGTTCTTTCATCTTTTCAGAACATTTTTAGTTATAGTAACTGGGCTTGTTGTTTCTGTGCACTTTCATATGAAACGTACAGATTTTGTGTAGAAGATTATGTCCAAAATTTGACCTGCATCTGTGAGCCTAATGATCTTTTGCTTTTTTCCTGCTCCTGACCAAAAGTTTTGGTTCCTTTCAGAGAATGGATTTCTTCAGCCTTGCAAGGACTGGGTAGTAGCCTGGTACACTGAAGCACAACATAAGTAGCTTGCTAATGTTCCACAGGAAGCTTAGAGAAGAAGTGTCCTTCTCTCCCAGTCTTCTGACACAACACAAGGTCATCTGATTGCCTGTGTTGCTCTAAGAGTCTTTCCTGAAGATTCAGTGTATCTCCTTGCAGCAAAGGCAGAGCTTTTCTGAGGCAAACTTTCACTGTGTTAATGAAATTCTTCATTACACTGGGCAGACAGTGTAATGGGCACGGTAGCTTCGTTGGGCAACGCATTTGGTCTGTGAAATGTGGAACTTCTTGAGGCAGCTGAAGAGGAGGACGATAGAAGCATATATGAATCAGGAGCAGCATGCTGATGGTGGATGAGAACAGCAATGTGTTCTTTTTCCTGGTGCGTATGAAAGTAGTAGGTGGGAAGCTTAAAAAAAAAAAAATTTTGTTATCCCATAATGCGTAAATAGGGAAATTCAGTGCCCTAGGGTCTTATGAATGCCAGTTTGTGTGGGTTCAGAAAGAAACTAAATTGATGACGGAAAAATCTATCATGAATAGATACACCCTTCTAAAGAAGTTTCTAAATGGAGAAGTGTTAGCAGCTGCAAGAGGATATTATTTGGTTAACGTCATTGCAAGCTTTGTGTGGTTTTTATATTCTTCCTTAGGCATCTGCCAGTAACCATTATCTTTCACCTTTGTATTTTCACCTTTCATGATCACACATTGTCCTGATACTGAAAAAAAACACAATAAACAGAACAACAGCAACAAAAAAAAACAATCCTGACAATATCCTTGGCAAAGGTGAAGGAGGAGAGGTTCAAGGAAAAGAAAAATAGTGAGAAAACAAGTGAATTCTAGGAGACAGTTTCCGTGGGAGAACGTGAACAAGTTCCCCGCTACCACAGACTACGCAGTTGAGTTTCCTTCCTCTGGAACATTGCAAGGTCGACTCACACGGAATATAATGAGTAGGCCTCACCCTGAAGAACAGCCCCTCGTACTGATGCCCACTTAGTTGGACCTTTGGTCTTTCCAAGGACACCCCTCTTGTATTATAGGCTGGCATAAACCTAAGGAAAACCAGAAACCCACAAACTGCTTCAACCGGTAGCGAATTTTGTGTGTCCACGTCCCATGACCTTTCATCAGTCCAACTGGTTGTACTGTACTCAGATGGATATTAAAGCCCAAAGCAAGTTGAGATGTTTCTAGTTTTCTCTGGACTGAAATGCTTGTAAAGCTATTTTTAAAATGTTGGTGCCTCCAGGTTGTACCTGCTGGCTGCGGGGAGAGGTTGGCGAGGCTTTCAGATGAGGCCGCTGCCTTGTGCTGACCAGGGGCTTCCAAGCAGCCCTTGGACTGCGCACTCAGGACCTGAAGCAGCAAGTGGTCTGAAATTTGGCTGACTGCAGTTTAACCCTGAATTTTGGCAGCTTTGTTTAATGCAGAGCATAATGACAGAACTCGTGCTGCAGAGCACTTTGGAAAATGGCTGCAAAATTTAAAACAATATGGAATTAAAATCCCTTTGCCTTTTTTTGAGAAAAGCTGAAATGAGTACAATGCTGTGCAGAAGCGATTATGGTTTGCAATAAATGAAAATCCTTCAAAAATATTAGCTAGTTTTTAGAAAGATGCAGTATTAAATGTGGGTTTGGAGGCTTCTGTGGGATTTTCTACTTAGTAGAATAAACAAAGTAGGGAATAAAACATCGTAACTTCCTTCATACCTATCTCAATTGCAAGTGAAAAAAGATAATTGCCCGGTTGCTGATGACATGTTTGGAACATTTTACTTTTCACCCTGCTGTCCCACTGTGCCTTTCATACAGAAAATTAATTTCTTACTCTTGTCTGAAGGATATGTGTAAAATATATGTAGAGGAAGAGCTGTAAAAGTACACCTATACTACAGAAAACAGAAAGTATGGCTGACATATATTTATAAAATATCTATTACTCAGTCAGATTTAAGAGTAGGTATGGATGACAAGGCATTCATTTCTGTAACAAACCTTATATTTTGCCAAAAGAAACAACCTCTGTTTCCTAGTATACAGTATCCTGCAGTTCTAAAAGCAAATTAAAGTAAACATGGAGCTCAGCCTTACTGGGTGAGGATATGAGCTGAATGGAATGGGAAGCGCAGAGGAGCTGCGATGTCGAAAGCGCTGACGTCTCCTTCGTGTGCCCCGAGCGCAGCTCCTGATCGTTATCGGCCTGGCTGAGACATGCCTTCAGCTTGTACGAGCTGTGGTAATGTCATCCCTCTGAGGATATTGTTTTGGGTTTGCCTTTTATGGTGTGAGCTTGGAGCTGTGGGGGACGCGGCCTACCTTGGCTGTCCGTCACAGCACGGTTTAATCTGAAGATGCTGAGGAGATCAGCCCCGTGGCTCTTTCAGGGTTGTAGTTGAGTTTGTTTCCTCAGCGTGGTGGTTCCAGTAGATAATCTGCATGCTAATTGCTTTCCTGTCATGAGTAATTAATGGCTGTGTGAAAAGTGTGAGTGCCACAGATGCCCTGGCCTCCCCTGGTGTGCTGGTAGGTAGTTGGTAGGTCATGGTCCTTGTTTCCTTCTTCAGCCCTCCACCACCCGCAGGAAGAAAATGTGGGAGATTGAGAAAGGCTTGTTGGGAAGGAGGGAGGCTCTTCGAGTTTGTGGTTCCCTCATCAGGGAGGGATAGGGCAAATATTTTCCTTTGATTAGCCTGAGTGATTGACAAGCCTCTGTCTTTATATCCCAAATAGGACTAAAGAGGGAAATTGGAGAGTTTAAATGTAAGAGGGGACGTTTAGTTGTCTGGTCAGACCCACAGATCCTGTAATGACTCTGTTCATGAACTAAGTTGTGTCCTTGATCCCTTATTTAGAAAGTATAACAAAGTGTGAAGCGTATTAAACTTCATCTCTGCCCTGTTGTAATTATCTGTTCCTACCTGGAAGCCTGGAATGCTGGTAGCTCTCTGTTGGTTCAAGTGCACAGGACCACATCTTCCCTAGCGTGAAAGGGATCTGTGAAATAAAGTAGCAGTAGTAACATTTGTTTTCTTTTATATTTGTTATTGTTGTTGTAATCACACGTTGCTGTTTGATTTTCTTTGCTGGTACCATAGTTTAGTGTCATCTTGCTCCAAAGGATTTTCAAAAGCTGCAATAGCCTAAATATAAGGAATACTGCAGTCATTCCTTTTGCAGTGTTACCAAACATGCAATCATCTTTTTTTCCGCAAAAACCTTGGCGTCTTCCCTGCTTCCCCTTTTAGCAAAGCACCAGATCTCCTGACAGCTTCCTGCCTTTGTGCTCTCCTGTGCTCTCCTATATGCTGCACAGACAATTCCTGTGTAACCTAAAGAGACTATTATTAAATGCTTGACAGAGAAGCTTGAAATGTTGATGCTACATGCCTGAAAACTGGAAAATACTGGCACCTGCTGTGATTCTGCAGTTCTGAACGCTGTTTTTTCCCCAGCTTTCTCAGCTCAAGAGCGCAGTCCATTTCCCATGGCCGGAGCTGAGAGGAGCTCGGGGCCTCTCCTCCTGGGGTTGTGCAGAAGCGCGGGGTTGCCCAAGGGCAAGCATGTGCCCACACCAAGAGGTTGTGAGCTCACACCCGTCCTGAACTTGCACTTTGCCTGTGACTCCTGCTGTATGTTGGAAGCCAACTATTCCCCCTGCTCTGGCGTGAGCACCTCACTCTGTAATGGGCAGCATGTTGCATTTTGACACAGTGTGAATGAGTTTCTGGAGTTGCCAGCACAGGTCGTGTGTGTCGAGCTACAGTGTTTCAGCGTGGCCGGCTGTGCGGGAGCCTGATTAATACCCAGCCTGACTGGAATGAAACAACCATCGGTGTCACCTGGATTGTGTCGCTGTAGTGTGCTAACATGGTCTTATTTGGGATACATACGATTCCCGTCCTAGAGCTGCCCTATCCTTGCTAAGTTTAGTCAGCAGCCTTGAAAAGTACCAGGATCTTCTGCACTGAGTCTTGGAGAGAAGCTGCTGTGTTGAAGGGTGTCCCCACGAGGCAGAAGGTTCATTTGTTCCTGCTTTTTAGCATAATACTGACCTCGACACCACCCTCTCGCTCCAGCTTAATATCTCCCAGTGCTCTCTTCTCTGGCAATGTGAGGGGATGGAAATCACCCGGAAGGACTGCGTGTGCTCTGCTTTGCTGCTCGACACATGGCACTGGGCTTTCTGCTATCGAATGGCGCCAGTGCTGGCCTCAGGGAAGAGGAAAAGTTAAAATCTTCCTGTCAGGACAAATCTGTGGTCTTGGGAGTCTTCCATTGCATAATCTCATCTTCCCCCAGTGTGAATTAAAGTCGATAAGAGAAGCCTCCCTACCCCAGAGAGTTGATGTGTTTGCACAGTGCATGTCGTGCTTGTTTCTGAAGTGCTCTGAGTGCCAAAAAAAGCACATCTCTAGTGATAGCAGATTCGGTCAAAGTGGTACAAGAAACAGAAAGGTAAAATGAAGCAAATGCACATAGATCTGACCTAAATCTCGCAGTAGTGAGTCTTTGTTGTGCATCTTTGCAAATCTTAAAAGTGTTCAGGTTCACATTCTGTGTCCTTAACATGTAACTAAAATGCTTGTGTTGTATATGCTGGTCATAATTTTAGGAACTTTTCCACTGTACTTTTTACTTGAGTATTTGTTTCATTTTTTGATATCTAAATGCCTCAGCAAACATTATTCAGCTGTTGCAGTGTGAGTGGCTCCCAGGAACTGGTATGTTCTTAGTACAGATTAAAATATGGAATCAAATCCAAAAGCACAGGATTTCCAACCTCGTTGGCATGGTGTCTGTTTGCAAGTCCATTTGCACAACTGCTTTGGTTTCAATTTCACTGTCTGTAAAACAGAATAATGATGATTGCCCCTTTTGTAAAAAAGGTGGAAAATACAGATGGGACATGCGGTATGAAAGGTTGGCAGAACTGCTAAATTTTGATCCTCAACCTGGTGCTAAAACTCTCTCTTACCTTGCTCAGTTGACCTAGGGTCTACTTCAGCTTCCTGGCACTAAAATGATAGTTCCATTGGATAGCCCAGTGCAGGCTGGAAGAATCTTGACTATATGTGGAGCTTGTTGCATTCAAAAAAACATATATAAATGATATGTATGTCAGTGACAGGAGCCTAGATTTTCTACAAATATTTTTCATGTGTATTTTGGCTAGTTAAAAAGTTTAGTCTTAGACTTTACTCTGCTTTTAAAAGAATTGCTACAAATGGAAGCTAGTTCCTTTCATCTAATAGGAAACTGATTAGTAACATTCTGTATGAAAGAGTGACCACATCTCAGAAATCCACTAATTACTCTTGAAGCAATTCAGCTTTCCCAGAACTACAGGCATGTTCCTCATTTTGGCAGGGTTATCACTCTGACTGCTTTCTGTCGCCCCAACTTTGTTACGGAATTCTCAGTCTGTCAAAGAATGACTATCCAGATTCCTCAAGCCTGGAAGAAGGTCATTAAATAGATCAGGGAAGGAGGAAATAGCATGTCTACTAAATCAAAGATGCTTTATACAAACCATGATGGGTCATGCCGAAAACAGTCTAGCTTGTTGAGCTTAGCCATGTTTCTCTCCCTGGAAATTTGCCAAGGATTTAGCTCTTTTCCATAACTTTCTGCTCCACCTACACATCAGCATTCAACCTCTACAACTAACATGATACAAATATGCTGTTCTTCTGACTAGAGAGTCTTTAATGCTTATTTGATTCCAACATAATTAAGAATAGATTTTAGTTACCTTATTTAGTACCTTTTCAATTCCTTTGTGCAGGATATGTCTTAAGCAGAGCATCGCAGTGCAGCACACCTTTGCAGCCTTGTCACCCACCAAAACGGGGGTGGGAAAATAGCCAGCAGGTGCAAATGAAATACTGGAAGTCTTTACTTCACCAAAAGAAAGTGCATTTCCTGAGGATATAGGCTGTTTTTCTTTAGATTAAGATCTGAGAAAAACCGGGAACGGACCCTGAGCAGAAGCTGAACTTCCCTCTTCACAGATGAGATACCCTAAGCAGCAGAGTCCATCTGCGTGGCTGAAGACACCTTCTAGAGGGTCCATCTGCAGGTTCCTGATGTGTATCCTGTCCAAGGCTGTGGTCTAGGTGAAAATAGTCTTATTTCATTGTAAGCTCTTAGGCCTGCCAGTGCTCGTTGTACTGAGTAGCTAGTGGGAACGGATTAGCTAATGGTGTGTGTCCCTGTCGTGCTTGGCAGAGTCAGTACCCTTAGGGGATTATGGAGAGTTTTCCAGGAGTTGGACGAAGTTCCTACATGCGACCTGACGCTTCACTCAATCTTCTGTTTTCACATTTGTGGTTATGTTGCTGCTGCTTAGCTTTCTTTTATGCCTTTCTGATATTTGAGGCTTCTTCCACTTGAGATATTACTTTTAGCTGTTAGGACCTTGGCCTTTATCGAACAGGATTTGTGAGCAAGATACATAGTGACAGTAAGATACAGAGCAAGAGTAAGCAGCAAGTGCAGTTCTTGGACTCTTCTTGGGAAGTGATCTAAGCACCTAATTCTCAATCTGAATGATCCATTTCCTCTTAACTTTAGCAAAAATTATATGAAGCAACAGGAAATAAGTAAACTTACTGTATTTGAGTCTTTTTCAGAGATACTTCACTGGAAATGTTAACATACCTATGACTAATTTCATTGCAACTTACATCTTATTGGAAAGATTAAAGAGGAGATACACGAAAAGAGTCCAGCCATTCAGGGAAAGAAAAAAAATGATTCTGTAAGCTTGAGTTTCGGCAGTGGGGGGTTTGAAGGAGGACCTGGATTTAGAAATGTTGCAGACGTTTATCTTTGAGAAAGCTTTTGAAAAGATACCAGCATAGGTGGGTGGGAGAAGGGCTACAAGGTCTTCAGTCATAAGAGCAGATAGGACTTCGAAGTGGCAGCATACAAGGACTGTGGGGAGGAGGGAAGGAACTGGATGATCCCCTGAAAGAAGAACCGGGAATGTTTGCGAAGACCTGGGACCAGTCAGCTGAAAGACTCCGAGGATGATGGGCCTAGAGAAAGAGTGTTCTGCTGCATTCATAGCAGTAAGAGTTGATAGAGGGGATGATACGTAGGAAGTGACTATAATATGTAGAAAAGGAGATTCCATGAGCAATTTTTTGAATGTTTTCATTTCGAGGAGAGAACAACTCCTGTGCCTCTTAAATCCTGACTATTTGATGTTAGATATCATAAAGATAGGTATTACATCTAGCCTTAAATGGATAATCTACTTACAAAAAAAAAAAAAATTAGTATACTTTAGTACATTTGGCCCTTCTGTCAGCATATAGGAACTACTTGCTGAGGCTGGTACAGCTCCTCCGGTGTAACACAGTACAAAGAGATACCGAGAAAAATGATTCTTGTCCCTGCATGAGTCAGTACCAAACAGTTACGCAAGAGCAGGAGGTGTAATCTGGGTTAATGTATTACAAAGAAGAAATTCAATAAGGAGCAGCAAGCTTGTGCTGAGGAGCACAAAATGAATCCACAGACACACCTATAGTCAGATGGAACAGGGCGATATTTTCATGTACTTTTAGATGAGTGAAGTTATGCTACTGGGATTATTTGGGAGCTGATCTTTGCTGAAGTGGTGAAGATGATTCTGGAGGCTCTTTGGCCTGGCCTAGCATTCCTGAATGTAAACTGAGCAAATCAACAACGAACACTTGGTCATTTAAGGGCTTTATATCAGAGTGTTTTTGCATGTGAATATCTCCTCCTCTTTGGCTGTAATGCTGCTCTGACAGGAGGTGGTGGCAGGTTCATGAATAAGAGTCTGTGTATTATGTGCAGCCAGAAAATAGTGTGCATGTCTTTATCTAGGGACAATGCACAGGTCAGCATTGCTTGGTGCCTGACAGAAACACTCATTTCAGGAGAACCAGAAGATTCTTTGTCTGACTGCAGTAACGACTCACATGAAGGCAGTTACGATCAACAAAGAGCAGTTCCTTGCACCTGACTCTGTCTGGCTAAAAGTTAGAGACCTGTTCAGTGCCAGGTTTCTAGGTTGCTCTGCAATCATTGGGCAAAGATAGGTATGTCCAAGAGTGATTAATCTTCAACCATTAACCCTCTAACATAAGTCACTATCCAAAGGTGCCTGTCTCCATTGACTGTGCGAGGTACACAGACAGCTAGTATAGACAAAGTGGCTGAAGCCAGCAGAGAATTTCCTCTTCTGTCATGGTTATCCTTCTGGGACACAGCTGCTGGAAGATGTTCATCCCCAGCAGGTTGCTGTCACTGTGTCCTTGGCTGCAGGTAGTGCCATAAGTGTGGGGAAGTCAGTCAGGGTCTGCCTGACTTGCCATCCGTTCCCTTGCATTTTTGTTGCCATCTCCCTCTTGCCTGGGTGTTGTTGGGAAGGCATCAAGTATTAGGCTTGCTGCTTCCAGGCAGTGAAGTTTTCTGGTGTAGACTCATGCGACAAGCAAGGTATCAGATTGGGGCACAACAGGAGACTCAACTGTAAAGAATGTGTGAATTGTCTTTGCTTTGGCCATCTAGTATTAGTTGAATTAGGCTGAATAAGTGGGAAGAGTAGGTGTATACAGAAAGAGTAAAGTGAAGTGATTATTGGCTGATAAGCTAGATAGGATTCCTCAAAAAATCTATTTAGTAACAGTTATTCACCTTGCTTCGGGTAACTTTTCACTTGATATTTGTCCATTTGCAGAATACATAAATAGAAGTGGAATTTTGTGCTACATCCATATGAGTTTAGTTTTGGAGCTGTCATTTGGTTTTATTTTGTTTTCAAAATATGTCTTACATCTTGGTTTGCTTTAATTTATCCTGGATTGGGTGCAACAGACTTGTTTTTCAGAGAGAGTTTTCAAATGACCCGTATTTCCACTGCTGTCCAGCACAGCACAGCTTTGTTTGGGGTTGAGTGTCAGATTGCCCAGGTGTGATCCTCTGCAAGACAAAAGAGTCAGGAGGCAAATACCTGCAAACAGCTAGCAGGGACGGCACAGAAGAATTGTTATCAAATGTAAAGACTAGGTCTCTAATTAATTCTGCCAAAACTAGCACTTCCTGCAGGGGAAGGGAGACCATAGCAGGGTTTCTCTTGTGGGGTGACCTGGATAGTGTCTGCCAACTTTCTCCAGGGAATAAGGGGTTGCTTGCTGCTGTTAACCCTCTGACGCGACCAACACAAACTGGAAAGACGGGCATGAGTGGCACCAGCGATGGTGCCCAACACCCAGCCTCACGGCACAAGCAGTGCCACGGGTATGAAATGAACCACTTGCTCTAGAATATTGCCCCACAGACTATTGTTGTCTGTGTACAGAGCTTGTACACATGCCCCGTCTTAGTCACACAGCCCTGCCTTTTCTTCCTGGTGACACCAGGATCCTGATGCTCTGCAGTGTTTCCTCCCTGCCATCCTTCCACTGCTTGGAAATGGTGTCAGCTCACTAAAAACGCGTGGCCTCTGGGTCCGTTCTGTTACAGACCCAGTCTGTACATTTTGTTACAGACCCAGTACAGGTGCTGGTCCTTGCTCCCAGCAGGTTGTGGTAGGGGTTGCACAGAGCGTTTTGATCCCATGGGGCCTTGTGCAGAACAGAGAATGCTGTAGTATCCACCCAGAATGGCCTGCAGTTTTCATGAAAAAAAGTACCATGCCAAGGACTTTTTAGGGGAAGAGTAAAATTCTCCAGTCTAGCAGTCCAGTGTAAACAAAAGTGGTGTGGGAGCATTCCCTGGCTACAGTTGTACCATTTGTGACAGAAAAAAACATACCCCAGCAAAGCTTTCCCATGTAGGCATGCCTTTGCTTTTGTCTTGAATGTCTTGATTCTTTTTTTATGTTTTATTTTTTTTTATTCCTGGCTTTCAGAGCGGGCCCTGTCCGCCTCACTTCAGAATAATCACCAAATTGCAGCCAGCCCTGCAGCGGAGCAGTTTGCTAAGCAGTGCGAAGACGCTGTTGGGACAAGATGTTACCTTTCAGTTTCCCATATGTTACATGTAGCCTTTGGGCTGATAGTTTTTTGCATATGTTGCTGGGTAGATACTTAAGTTTCTGCTTAGGTTTCTCCATCCATGTTTAAAGATATTTGTTTCAGATTAAACAGTTCTTTCCGCTGTTGCTACTGACACCACATTCTTATGTTTCATTCATGACGCAGTAAGAAACACGTTGCTGTTGTGCTGTTTTTCTGGGAAGCTGCCTTACTTAAGAAAACTCAAAATGAAAACAAAAGTAACCAAGGTCCTGGAGAAACCTTATGACCTCTTCAGAAGGATGACCTGTGTTCTACTCAATTAGAGATGGACCCATAAAGTGTCGAAGGCTAAAGATGCTCGGCCGCGGGGTTTGCTCTCAGCCCTGCTCTGTGGTGCAGTGTCGGTGCTGTCAGTCTCTCATAATTCAGTGTTACACTGCTGCATTTTATAGATCCACATTTAACCTCCTGCGATGTGGCGTTTGCTCACGTTTGTGTGAGCTGGTGCTGTATGAAGGCTGAGGTAGGTGCCCACGTTTGTGCTGCAGTCCGTGCGGGAGCCTGACGTGGAAAGGGAAAGCCCTGCTGCCCCAGGCCTCCGCGCCGGGGTCGGCTGCCACAGGGCGCTGTCGTCATGCACAGGCTTAGCCTGGGCATGGCCGATGCCACCAGAGCACGTCACTGCCAGCCAGCACGTCACTGAGGAGCCCTTCTGCCCTCAAGAAGGTTTGGTCACTTTATTCCCCACTGCTTGTGGACTGCCGCTTTGTCCCTGGTCTGGCAAGTATAGATTGAAACATGGAAGATTTACCAAAACCACGGCCTATGTGTTCTGTAGTGGCCCCCAGGAATAGCTTACAAAAGCTTATTAAACTGATCTGGTTAAGGGCCATTAACTCTCCTAGATCAGAGCTATAAGGAGCTTTTGTTGGCTGTCTACTCTTTTGGGGGCTCTAATGTCTGCAAACGAACTCCATCATGGACAAGGAAAAGATGCCTCTCATCTCCCCTTGCTGTGAATATACTCCCCAGTGGTGAGGCTGGGGGTTCTGGTTGTTGTTTTGATTAGACAACCTATTTTGTATAGACATGGCGAGTCTGACTCTGCAGCTAAAAGCAAATCAAGTCACTGGAGTTACCCAAGGGTGAAATCCATAAGGAATTCAGCCTTGGACATCCAAGGCTCCCTTGGATTTGGGGTATGGCTAGCACCCTGCTGGGTGAAGCAAGCTGCTCCTCTGCTGGGAACTAACATTTCTCACAGGCACTTTCTGGTTATGAGGAACCTTGTCTGCTCAAGCGCACAACAGCCCTGGCTAATACATTTATTTCAAATTTCAACACTGCAACATATAGCAGTGTAATTGCTCTATATTTGTGATATATTCTAGTGCTCCCTGGCCATTTTCAAATTGAATGTGTTCATACAGGGAAGTGCAGGCCGCCATTTGTTCCTCTCATTCCCTGTCTGTCCCACCACCTTCTGACCTGGAGCTGTGTAGCTTGCAGGCAGGAATTACTAGCTTGGAAATTGTTCTGAACTACTCTAAGTAGTTTCTGGCTCTGGTATCAGGCAGAGGAAGCATGAAATAAAATACATCAAACCATTTTTTGCTGTTTTTCTGAGGAAGTAGACACAGTTAGGCACTAGCTTTTGGTGCTGACACTTGGCTGGCACTCTGCGTACTAAAGTAGGCCACACTGATGCGCAGAGCTCTAAACTGGGAGACCTGCTGCTTCGAGGGCCTGAATCTAACCATTGACTCTGGATCCAACATACAGGTAAATGTGCTAAACAGCAGATATAAGCGACTGTCTAAAGGCAATGAATTTAGGTATTCTGAACCCCTATTCTGACCCTTTTGTTTGCATTTTAATATATAGCACACTGAAGAAGCAGACTTAGTATTGCCTTTCTTCTGGAAGTCTGTTTGAAATTTCACTTACATCATTTCTTTTAATTCCAGTGTGGTAAATGGGACATTACTGGGGTAGATGCAGAGAAAAGCTTCTTTGAGCGTGCCAAATCCCTTTTATTTCTTCCTTGATTAAGAAAATGGCTTTTGTTCTTGTTACAATGCTCTATCTGTAAACTGGAAACATTCCAACCTGTAAAATGTTTCCTTAAACTTTGGTGCAACTTTGTTGTTGCAAAGAATCATTCCTACAGTTTCAATGGAAGCATTTCTAGCAGCTTTTCTCCAGTCTTCTTCTCTACTCATGAGACAATTTTACCTAAGATCGTTTTTTAAATGGAGTCTAAAAAGCAACTAAAAGTTTATTTCTTTTTTCTGTAGAGAGCCCACCCACTTTCAGAGTATGTCAGAATGTCCCCTTAGGGCTCTTTGCTTGTGATGCCACTAAGAACCAGAAGAAACTTTAGAGGAGGATGAAATAGAATTTGTTAATATTCCACTCTAGGTACATACCCGATAAACTGCAGGAAATAGGCTTTAACTAACCCTGCCCAAATGCTGTGTTTTTGGAACACCTAGCATCATGTGTTGTGAGCATCCAGGGGCAGGAGGGAAGCGACACGCTTTTCCCGTAGGCTGCCAGTCTCTTGCGCTTGCAAGGTGGTGGGTCACTCTTCTCATCCTCGGAAAAACTGGGTTATTTGATGACTAACGTACATCTCCCAGTCTTTCCTGATCCAGCTCCTGAGGGAGATAATTTCTCATCTCTACACTGTTACGTTCCCGTGGGCCTGTTCTGTGAGGTTGTGTGAGCGCCGCGTTTTGCCACTGGCCTCTTCCAGCTCGAGGCATGTCTGGAGCCGTCCGGGCTGACTTTGCAGAGCCATGAGCCGAGGCGCAGCGGGAAGCTGGATGTGCCTGTGCAGAACCAGCCTCTTCACAAGGACGTGCCAAAGGGATGAGGCGAATTCCTTTCTTGGGAAGCAGAAAGGAGCACTCTGTTTACTGAAGTAAAAAGGCCTAAGATGAAAGTCTAGATCTACAGGGCAGGGGAGGATAGAAGGATAGATTGCAGTTCTATAAAATGGTTATCCTTGGAAAACTGTAAAGCTCAGCAAGGGAAGTGGAGGGAAGAACCTCTAGCAGATTGCGTTTGCTTTTACATTCTCCATTTCTTCTTTAGGTTTTATCATCTCTAATCTGAGCTGAATTTGTCATGTTCAGAAACCATAACTATCACCCGTTGCACCAAAATGGCAGGTTCCTGAGAGCTTTTATGACAGTTTCTTATTTATATTCAATTGGGAGATTTTCTCACTCACTGCACAGATGTTTTAAAACAATCATTTTATTAGGAATAGTCTGTTGCTTTTGCAGATGCTCCTTTTAACATATGCACGCTACTTCACATTTAAAGCCATGTTAAGGTTGGATGCCCTCAAAGCTAAGTAAGCTCTGCCCTCTTGTGTCTTTGGAATTTGCTACCAGATGCATCCCAGAAAATGCTGCTTTATCATAAGGACTGGGTTATTTTTCCTCCACGGATTTAAGATTAAGAGGCAAACACATGGGTATTCAGGCATGGGTTGATTTTTAAGTTTCACTATCAATATATGTTTGTACAGAGTCTGTTCTGCCAGTATTCCACACATGTTTACATTTCTTAGGGGAGTAGAAAGCAGATTGATAATATTTTTAATGTGATTCAGAAGTGTTAGAATAAGTTTGACCGAAAACTCTACAGGTGTGTACTCTTATGCAGCTTCAACTGAAAAATAAAGAACTAGAGAAAGCAGTGAGGACAGAGTCTTCAAAATTACAGAGCCCGGGGCTGTACGTCGTGGGTTTGCTTAGCTTGGCTGACTCCCTGACTGGGCGACTTTTGACCATAGCAGAAGTGGCAGTCCAAAGCTCTGGTAAGTTCACAATGATTAAAGAGATTCTGAAAGGCAAAAAAACAATTGTGTAGTGATTTCAATTAAGATACCTTCAAGATAAAGTTAAGCTGTGTGCTAAAAAAAGAATCTGCCAACTTCTCTATTTGGTTAGTTGTTTTTTGGGTTGAAAGTGAACTTAGGAGACAGGAGTGAGCTGGAAGTTCAGATTTCCTTCCCTTACTGTATTAGGAAACAAATGCTGTTGCATCGTCCGTGCAGCCTCTTCATCTGCACGGAGCACAGTGCAGCAGTGCGCACTGGCGGAAGCTGCAGTGAAGCAAAGTTTACCAAAAAGCTCCATTTGTTTTTAGAGGATTAGGGGGTTTCGGATCACAGAGCCAACTATTCTATTAGTGAGGGGCTTTTCTCAACAGAGTAGGAAGTTTAGAGTTTGATATGATCTGCTCTAAATCATTCCTGATTGCTTAAGACTTAACATTTGCTATGAGCCTTTGATGGTGCCTGACCTGAACCAGTCCTGATTTTGATGTGAATATTTTTGTGCTTATCTTACTGGGTCTTTACAGCAGAGACCAGTACTTTTCAGGAGCTGCGTGGCCATTCTTCTTCATACAGCATTATGCAATACGAAGGTATAATGTACCCAATTTCCTCAGAAACAGCCCTGATTGATAGCTCTTCCAGCAACAGAGAGCTCCACACCTCTTATTTAAGCAAGTCCCAAGTACTAAGATTTCCCAAACTTCCAGAAGTCAGAAAACCTTTTCCCCAGCAAACAGTTAGTCTGCATTTTTTCTTCCCATCTTCACATCCTATTGCTTCTGTCACTGTCACTGAATTTCATCCAGAATGACTGGTGCTCCTTGGCACCAAAACCCTGGGCATGAATATTCCTTTCACCTCCTCTTTGTTGTTCACCTGTGTTATTCATCCTGTAGACTGGTATTCACCACGTTTGTGTTCTACCTTCACAGTAATGTTGTTGCTCCATAGGAATGGGGCAACTCTTGAGAAAGTTAACCCCAGAGCAAAGCAAGCCAGACCTGACTGCCCCAAAACTGCATGGAGGGAAACGACTGCTGCCCGTCCTTCCAGCTGTTACCCCTGAGCTTCCCTTTCATCTTCGGAGATCTCCTGTTCCCCTGGGTTTGGAGTGGACATGGTCCCAGCTGTGACCTCCATTGAAAAGAGGCTGGACAGACAGACCGTAGTAGCAATGGAAGAGCAGAAAAAGGGGAGGAACAATAGAGAAGAAATAGGAATGAGAAAGGGAGAGAATGAACGTAAGAAGGAAGGAGAAGAGGGTCTTGCTTTTGGAGCAGAAAATCTTGACAAAAAGAGAGTAGAACTTGAAGGAAATATGGAAAGTAGACACTACAAAGTGTGTGGCAAGGCAATAGAAAATAAGGACAAAAATGGGAAGGAATCGAGGAAAGCGGTGACAACATTTTGACTCTAAAATTAATGTTGTGTTGTTTCTAACAACAAAAACGCTACAGACACTTTTGTTGCTTGTTTGAAGTGAACATTGAACCCTCTCCTAGTCTGAATAGTCTTTCCTTGTGGCTGTTAAGCTGACACTTCTGGATTTGATGTGGCCCACCTGGAATTCTGGCCTTGTTTTCAAAGGTAGCTATAGATAGACTATTAGGTACTTTAAAAAGAAAGAAATATCACTATCAACCTTATTCTGAATAAAAATAGGGCTTAAAAATGCTATCTCTATCTTACATCCAAGCATTCCTTTGATATATAGAGAAGTCTGTCCTGCTGATATCTTTGATTCAATAAAACTGTAGGAATCTGAAGTTAATTATTATTATATTTATCATGGCTTACATTTTCTTGAGTTAGCCTTGCAGATTTGTAACAGACAAAAAAGACTGGATTGCCATCCCTCTGTAGTCAGTACATCAAAACTTTACAAAATTTGGCTAATATTTTATTAAAAGATACATGGAAAGTGTACTCTTTGTAGTAAGAAAATATGAAGTTGTAAAAAGGTCCATTTTTGATGACTTTCCTTAGAGTTTGCTTCATTTGTGATCTGTAGGTGATGCGTCAACCGCTGGTAATTTGTGAGGGCAGAGCTCAGAACAGATAGAGCCGTTCTGTTAATAACCAAAGATGTGCTCAGGTATGGTCAGAGCTGGCATAGGTTTCTTCCTAGTGAAAGATTGACTCTTGTCTCCCACCCCTTTTTCAGCAAAAGCTCTGGTTTCTTTTTAAAGTTTTCCTGCGTTGGTAGGAAAATGGAAAATCTCCTGAAAGGTATGAGGCAAAGGTATGGGGACTTCAAAAATCAAAGCCAGATTTCTGCAAACACAGCAGTCAGAAATATTTACCCCATAAAGCAGATTTGCTAACTCAATATGTACCTGGTAAAAGGGAGGAAGGATCTAAATTTTGCTTTCAGATCCCAAGTGGAGAGTAGAGAAATTGCATTTGTAGAATCTCCTGAGAACTAAGGGTACTTGTGTGTAAGCAAGGGTGGAAGATAAGATAGAAGATTTTGAAGCACGGCTCTCAGATGAGTACCAATGGTATAAGAGTGGCAATACCTCCTCCCTGTGTGACATCTGGATTGCATTTTCTGTGTGCTGACACACGCAAGCAGCTGCTTCTCTTGGTGGCACATGTAATGCGGCGCTTTGGGAGGAATATGGACATCTTGGCTTTGACCTTCAGTTCTCACACTGCTTTTATAGAAGTATTTAGTCCTCATTAGGTCTCTGTAATGCAAATAAGAACTTGTTTTTAGATTTGAGGGTTAGACTGTAGCGTCAATACAAAGAGTCAGCGGTAGGGCCAACCAGTGTGTCCCAGTGAGCAGCTGTGTTTCTTGTGGTGCTTTTGAGAGATGGTTTACAGTGGTGACAGGTCGCTACCGGCTTGAGAAGGAGTAGTGACGGGAGGGACCAAAGTCTAGCGCCTGAGTGGAGCTCAGTAATGCCCTGCTGAGGCTGCTTACCTTGGCAGGAGGAGAGGGCAATGCAAAATGCACCTCTGCCTGTTCGATGCAATTTGTTGCTGGTGAAGAGCAGCACAGACACTGACCCTCAACTGCTGAATTAGGTCATGCTGGACCTCAGTGCTGAGCAGGTGAGGTATGCTGAGCAAGCTCCCCTTCTGATAAGAGGAGCCAGTGATGGGAAATCTTCAGGGTATGTTTGCAACCCCCAAAAGAAAGAAAGGATTCTCACTGACAGATGGAGAGCTTCTTTAAACTCACAGCTACCTTTAGAAATGTGCAGTTAACTACTCGGAACAGGACCTTCCTAGCTGCAGGCCGTACTGCGATCTTAGGTTGGGTGAGGGTGAGGGTCCTCAGGTCTGACTGTGAGTGAAAAGTTTGATTTAGAGACATTAGTGTGCTAGAGTTGCCTGCTTAATGGAGAAAAGGCCATTGCTGTACAGTCAAACTCAGCAGGAGTACTTTGAGATGCTAAGAATCTCTTCTCATAATTTTTGTTGATGCAGGTGGTCTTTTCTAAGTACAAAGTCAAAGAAATTACTGTTTACCCCTTTCTTCATCTCCCCATCCAAGTGTCATATGGTTGGCAAGAACACTGAAACCTCCCCATCTCCAATTCCTGTTTGCACAGGAAAGAAATGGAGGGAAGTGAGATGGAACCATATGTCCTCCTGCATTTGCACTCAAAGACAAAGTTATTTGTGAGCCTTGAGCATAAGGGTGGGAGAGCTGCCAAGCCAAAGTTGTTCCCAAGTATCTGTAAACTAAATCTGATTCCTTAAATTAATCCAACTAAGGAACTTTTGCTCTGGCAAAGACTTGTAAATATTACAGTACCTGTCACTTTTGGATGCTGCTTTCTGTTTTCATAGCGGCGAGCTGAAAACTTTGAAGTCTGAAATGTTTTGTTTCGCTTTTTAGAGGTTGACCTCAAAGTATCAATCTTTCTGCTCCTTTTGGTATGCAAGAAAATAGTCTTTTCTCTTTGTGGAAAACTTTTTTTAGCAGCAGCATTGTTTAGTGGCCAGAGTTCTCACACAGTGTCAGAGCATTCAAGAGTACATAGAGATACATGTGCCAAGATGTGGAGAGTGTAGCCTCTCTGTTATCTTCATGCCTCAGTTTTCCCTTCTCTGTGATGGAACAAGGCATAAATATATATTTGAAAGGGAAAAGCACTGGAATCTGCCACCTGAGGGATGTGCTCTGATGGTAGTTTTGTGAGACTGCTTATTCCAGCTGCACTTGCTAACTGTACAGGTTAAATCTATGCTTTTGAAAATGCTGCTTAAAGGCAAAATGTTAAGAGCTAAGATCCCAGTTGCTTTTTACCTCCCTGGCTAAGTCTTGAGCAGTTACACCTTCATAAGTATATTGTAGGTTTTGCCTGACTAGCTGTGTAAACTTGTTTTTGTATATTGTCTTTCCATTTTGAAGTATCTGAAAATTAGAGCTTTCATCTACATCTATGAAAGCCAAATTCCCAGAGCTTTAATATCAAAGTAAAGCCAACTGTCTAGAAGCGGTTAGTCTGGAAAGAGCTGGCAATGGTGCAGCTGAGAAGCTAAACTCCTCATCTCCATTTGAGTCTTTTTCTTTGTCTTGTAGATGAGAGAATCTGTTCACCACCCTTCATGGAGCTGACAAGTGCCTGTGGAGAAGATACCTTGCAGCTAATAGAGAAGAATGGACTGGCATTCCCATTCAGTATGTAAATGGACTTTCATTGCAGCTTCTAGTGGGTTCTGAATATTCTATACACACCCCTGGGAACGTTGTAGCCAGTGTTTTAGAAGTGGATGTTTCATTGCTGCTGTGTACAGGATGTTATAACCTTCCTGAAGCAAATGATCTGAAGCAGTCTGCTTGGAGCATGAAGCAAAATCTCTCCATATCAGCCTTTAATTTAGCCTTCTATTGGTGTTCATTACTTTAAACACCTTGCTACAATAAACATGATTTCCTCGGAAATGCTAATAATTCTAACAAAGTTAGCCTCTTGCCCTCAAGTTGTGCAAGAAGTTTCTCCTGCTGGTTGCGTTCATTATTTTTCTTGAGCAAATCGTTCTCTTGCTGATGGCTCCCTTTCTTCACCACCCCTCCCTTTCCCTGATCCAGGTTCCAAGTATATTGGGTAGGAGAGTAAAAATGAGCACAGGCACCAGGCTTCAAGGGCCCAGCTTCAAGCAGGCCCGTGGGCTGTTCATCCTCAGTATGGAGGAGGAAACAGAGCTGCTGGGCTGCTTCTACTCTTTTTTCTCCCTCTCTGTGGTTGCCTGTGAAAAGTATGTCTTATGTTAGTTTGGTCCAGCCTTTTTGGTTGCCTGGCCATCCCTAAGACCAGGGAGGTAGGGAAGCAATTGGTTTCTGCCGTGTCGCAGCTCTGCTGCTTTCAGGAGGACAATAGAGCTTTGTGGTACCTGCAGCATTGCTTCAGCCTTGGGTGAAATCACAGGTTTGAGAAGAAGCCCTCAGGTTTAGGCAGGTCTGAGGCAGAAGGACAATATGGTACTGAGACGAGCTTACCAGCTGGGCTTTGCACCTCTGTCCAGTCCTAATAATGACCTGAGCTACAGGGAGAAGTTAGGAAGGTAGAGCTTGGAGTCAGCCAGGTGTTTCAGGGAATGAGAGCACTGTCCAAGCAGAGAGTGTACCGTTTTCTGCTACAGTCACCCCTCAGCCTCGTGGGCTCCCAAGTTTCCCACGTCGGTGGGAACAGGTGTGCAGGGCTTTCATGCGACCTGTTTCAGTGATGTCTTGTTTTCTGTTCTCCTTTATCCAGTTTGTAAAACCAGAGTGGCCCATGGAACCAACTCTCACGAGGTGAGTTAAGGAGTTTTTGCAGCATTATTCCCTCACCTTCAGTCCCCTGTGGTGGTTTGGTTGGTGCTCCTGTTGTAGGCGTGAGGGTTATACCCAAACCACTTTCCTTTCCCTCCCTCTCCTTTGAGTTTAATAATATTATTTTCTTCATGTTTATCTGAAATGAAATTAAATACAACTTTAACCTCTTGAAGTGGAAGTTGTCTTTCTATAAGTTTCTGCTCCTAGCAATTCTATTTTTCTTGTTTCTAGCAGTATGTAGTCTCAAGTCCTGCTGTGTCTGCAAGGCATCTGCTGCTTCTGCCTCTCCTTTGGTGGGGAGGGTCACACTAAGTGGTATTTGTACTCACCATGCTTCTCTTCCAAACATTTATCTGGTGCTCGTGCTAAATGTTTTTGTGCTGTAGATGAAGCAGAAGAATGAGAAAGGCAGGCTGGCCTCTCACAGACCTCTCCTTGAGGGAAAGGGAATAGCAAATAGAGACAACATTTCCAAGCATGTTCAGTTCTCGTAACATGATACAGCCATAGGAAGAAAAAAACAGAGCTGCTAAAATTATCTGCTTTGTCTCATCCCAATTGCAAATAAAATAGTTGTGTCTTCCTGAACAGAGTTAGCTGCATCTAAATTTAGTTAAGAGGAGCCAAGTCCTGTTTTAATTCTTTTCCATTTGTGCTTCCTGCCTCCCTGCGTACCACATCTCAGTTTTAAGAATCCAGTCCTCACTGCTGTCTGTAATATTGTCTGGCTTCCTTTGGTAGAGAGGCAGTAATCCTTCCAGGTTTCCCAGCTGCTCCTGAAATACGCAGTATGTTACTGCAGCGTCTCTGAGAAATGAAGCCCTGAAGTAAAATGGAAGTCTACAGGAGCAGAATGCCTACAGCTAGAATTTGGAGTGACCAACAACTAAATTTTTTGTATAGGCCTTAGCTTGGATCATTTTGCAAGCATTATACACAGTCCTGTTAATGGTTGTGGGAGTAGCCACTCAATATTATTGTTCTCATTCACTAGAACACTTGGGACTGGGTTGCTACTGAGTGTAACTGCCCAGTGCGTGGGCAGCTTGGACTTGGACTTGTGTTTCCATAATGAGTCTTTCTCTGCACTTCGTTCATGCAACACAGGCATTTCTCAGCCTCCTGCCAGAATTCCATTTTCTGAACAAAATTTACATTGAATACAGTTGTGGGCTGCAGTTTATCATGGGAGTTTCAGACTAGAGCCCAGAGTGGCCCTCTAGGGGAAGAAAAAAAAGAGAAATCTTGTGAGATAATTTACACACTTTTGTAGTAGAGTCGCTTTAGAGTTACTCTGTTCTCAAGAATGATTTTAAGGTGTATTTAAGGTCAGAGATGAACTATTCTGTAGCTTCAGTTTTATGGCCAGTAATGGCAAGGGAAGTAAGAATAAATATTCTGCTTACAAGACAATGTGTATGAAAGGTAGGGTATAGGACTAGAGAAACAACAACAAAAAATCTCTTGCCTGTTTTATTAATGAATCCTTCTGTGGCTTTGGCAAATTGCTTAATTTTCTGTAGAGAGATTCTCCATTGCAGAGTTGACACTGAAACTAATCTAGCCTGACCAGAAATTTGCTTTACTTTCTAATATTCAAAACATTTAGATGCTAACAGGGGCTAACAGGGACAGCTTAAGGTACAGACATGATTTGGGCTTAGATGCCAACCAGTGCTGACAGGATCTGCATCATTCTATGTAAGCACAAGTTAGTGAAGCCAAGGTGCTGTGGATTTTCCTGCGGGGTCCCACAGTTCTACGCGTCTTCTGCACTGGAGGTCACATCTGCCACCTCAGCACTTGAACCCCGCTTTGCCAGTACCGTTTAGTTTAGACTTGAACAGGAATGATGCCTACAAGTGCTTCTTTCCTGCAACCAGTAGCTTAGAACTTGATTGACCTTCTGGTAAAGCTGCTGTGAAACACTGCAGTCATCCATAAGCTCAGGAAGTGCATCCAGAATTAAGTGTTGAGCAGAGAAGAATGAAAAGTAAGAGTCAGAAAAAAACGACACTTTTTTTCAGGCTGAATTCCTTAAGAACCTTGTCATTAGAAATTCCTGGTGCCAAATGTTACATTTTGCCTTCAAAAGAACCCTGCATCTATAATGAGGAATGCCATTTGGAAATTATGATATAAAATATTGTTCCCTTGTTACTCCCAGACACAGCAGGTCTGTGCTAGATGGCAAAGAGTGAGTGCACCCTGCAAGCAAATTCTTGGAGCTCCATTCATGCATGCTAAAAACCATGAGACATCACAGGGAACCAGCACAACATAATTCCATGGGAATTACAGGGGCTATGTGCCAGTCCACGGGGTTTTCAGGGCAGAGCTTTGCAGACGAGAGGTTTCACATGGGTCCCAGTAGCCTGAGTCAGTTTCGTACAGAAAAGATAAACTCTCTGGGTTTCCACACTGATCAAACGGGATGATAAGTACCTGCTCATCTTAGGAAGGAGTGGTTTGTGAGGATTCATTAACAAATGTTTGCAAAGAGGACCTGAGGGATAAGAGCAAAGTGTTGTTTGCCAGTATGATATTATAGATATTATAAGCCAACAGTCTACCCTGGAGGAGGAATAGTGGTTCCTACCACCACTGAGAGACAAACGAGGTCTGATGTTGTTGCTGTGAATCATCTTGATGGATAATTCTGCTGGCTAGATTAGGTTTCTTGCACAGGTTATTACCACTCACAAATTCAGTCTGTGCTGACAAGTAGATAGCATCTGGTATAATGGAGACGGAGTAAGAATATCAACTGCAGTAGACATTGACTGCACACATTGACGTGAACTCAGAAAATGTTGATTAACTGAGTCATTGTGTCTGAGGCATGCAGACAATTATGTGATCTAATGTGGTCTGCCAGGTAAAGAGGAGCAGAGTAATAGGTAGAGACAAAAATGTACTCAAACTTCTAACTACGAATCTGTACTCACTCTGTTATTTACTGTGGCTCTGATTGTGCCATAAATACAAAAAAAAAAAAAGTTGCCATAAAGAAAAACATAACTTTTTATATTTACTATTTTTACTATAGGAACAAACTAAGATATTACTAAGAGTTCAGATATAGCTCCTCGATGTCTCAGTACACTACCCATCAACTGAGTAACATGTCAAGTGGATAAGTTTCTTTTTTAAAATCCTTTCAGTGGCCCTGATTTCAGTAGGAATCCTTTCAGTGGCCCTGATTTCAGTAGGACACACTAATATCAGAAGGTATGAAAGCTGACAGGAAGCACTTGTAGACAGCAGTAAAACTCCTCTGCATCATGCTGAAGCAGGAATGTACAATTTTATTCTGTATGTTGCTGTGGTGTCCCACACAGTGGGACCCACAAGAATTCTCTTAAGTCCTCTGGACTGACTTTTGTCCCAGGCAAAATATTAGGAGGCTGAGCAGAAAAAAAAAAAAAAAAAAAAAAAAAACCTAACAGGGTTAAGAAAAGAGTAGTGTTTCAGAACTTAGGAGCCTTTCTGGCAGGTGTTGTGCATCCTATGCTGAACAGTGAGAGCTAGATGAGGGACACATTAAATGGAGGGTTAGCCATTTTCTGAGCAGGTCCTCTGTGCGAGAAGATTCTCTAACCAAAGTATCCCTACCTATAGGAGGGAGATGAGAAAGCTTAGATTTGAGATTTGATTTGAGACATACACTGTGGCAGGTTCTCTGGCCTTACTCAAAGTGACTGGCTACCAAAACACCCTTCTGCCACTGTGGGTAACAAGGCACAGGATCACTGGAATAATGGAGAGACGTCATTCTTCAGGTAACAAGCATGTAGCTTTTATCAGGGCTTTGAAGCTGGAGAACAAATGAGTTTTTTTCTTAACACTTTTTAGGGCCATACAGTAAAGTGATTTCATTGGCCTTTACTATCATGCTGCTCGCTGCTGGTTCTGCCCAGGAGCCGTAGCAGCATTCGGGCTTTAGCAGCAGACCTCCAGGGCTGGACATCGTGTTCATGATAGCTAAATGTGCCTGTAAGGATGCATGGGCCCGATGGAGGAACTCACCCAGAGAGCAACATGACAGGTGCTGGGATGCGCTGGCTTATCCAAGTACTTGTCTGCACCTACCAGCAGTACTTCCATGCTGTTTGAGGCAGCTGTTGTTCAGCACTAAGGCCCTATAAATGATTTCCTTCCTGGCATACTTTTTTTGCCAGGGGGTACTCGCAAAAGGGGACTCTATGTTTCGAATAAGACAAAAAGAAAGAAGAAAATGAGCCAAGCCCAATATTTGCTAGCAGTGAGCCCATTTAAAAAAAAATTCTCTGCTGATGTAGGTGAAGTCCTGTAGTTTAGGACATTACAACCGAACTCAACCAAACCACTGAAAGGGCAGCTGTAGGAAAGAACTTACACTGTTAGTAAATTCAGACAGATGTATTCTTCATACTTCTGTTGTCCTCAAGCTTTATGTTGTACTAATTTTGCCATGTTGTACTAATTTTGCCTGCTTTGTTTGTCAAATGGTCTACTCACTTGTTTTTCTTAATAAAACCTGCAATTGTGGTAGCTCCCTAACTTAAAGTAGTAAATAGAATTGCAACAACTAAGAGGAAAATACTGATACAAGTGGTTTGGGTTGAAAATAAAAACTGCAGCTCCAGGAGTGTTAGATGCTGAGCAGAAATTTGCAGTTGGACTTGGAGACTATATACATATATATGTGTGTGTGTATTCATCAGTAGATGCTGCCCCTTAACTGCTCGTCAGGTGGTGGTAAATACAAAATAAGTGACAGATTCAGGCAAAACTTTGTGTGTTTGCAGATGGCAATCATCTTCAACCAGGAGGGCCTGAAGGCTGTCCGTCCCCCTTGCGTCATTCAGAGCTTCATCAACCACAATGCTGTGCTGTATAAAGTATTTGTGGTCGGGGAATCCTACACTGTGGTGAAAAGACCATCTTTAAAAAACTTCTCTGCTGGCATCTCAGGTACGTTGTGCCCATTTAGAAGATGTGAGTTCTTGAAGCCCTGGCTGCAAACAGCTCAAATGAAAAATAGCTTTGAAAAGGCAGCCAAAGTGAAGGCCTCTGGTTTTTACATACCGTGTTTCCTCTTCTGTATTATTTCAGTAGGAAGGGAGATAACTCATCTGCTCTGTAATATATGTGAATGACATTCATATAGTAAATATTTATACAACAGTAACCTGAGTATTACCTATTAGAAAGAGTGTTTTATGTCATGTGAAATGGGAGAAAGATAGAAATTCTCAAGTTTCACAGTAAGTTCATGTGTTATTTGTTCTGGAATTTGTTTATAAATGTGCTTTGGAGAGAATTTCCTGGATTTCATGGTTTTGAAACTTCCTTTCCTTATTTTTACCTTGATTATGTGTGTGTTTAAATTAAAGAGGACTTATACTCTCTCCTACATGATTTTATTTAAGACTCAGTGTTTAAAAACTTTATGGTTGTCCTTTGGTTGTGGGTAGCAACTGTGTTGGAGGAAGGAGGAATAGACTTTATCAAATTAACAGCAGTCTCCTATATGCTACTAGGTGCGTAAAAGGCTCCTGAAAGGTTGCTAAAATTTCCTTTATGGAAGAAAAGTTGTTTTCCATGGTGCCTGCAAGCTGTACAGGTGCTCTGTGCTCCTTGGAGCTCCAAGTGGGTGCAGTCCTGCAGCTCCACAGATCCAGCAGCTAATGGAGGGAAGGTATCAAATTAAAGAAGATGAATGAATAAAACACGTGGAAGTTTCTTAGCATTTTTTCTTAGTGTTTTCTGCTGGACTTACTGGTGAGCACTTAATGTGCTCCCCATTGGGTTCTGCACTCCCTTGTGTATTTTGTTAGTTTATGGAGGACTCAGTAGGATCCTGATAAAAGTCCTTGTCTGTGGATATATATGCCTGTAAATCTAGATCCATTTACTTTTAGATATGCTCTATGTCTCTGTCCTGATCAAATTAAGTAGGCGTGAATCTATTTTCGTATAAAATATTATGACAATCTGTACTCTTACTGGAAGCAAAGGTTTTAAGGCATCTTTCTAAAAATGCCTTCACTAATGACTCATCAGATAGTATGAGGCTGAAAGTTGTCTGGAAACCCACGTAGAAATGAGGTTTGTGGCAGACGAGGAAAACTGGCTGCCTTGCCCTCATCAGCAGCGGTTTGAGGGGGCTGTGCTGGCAGCACCTGACGGAGCAGCTCCGGTGAGGCGGCTCCAGGGAGATCCCAGGAGCTGCCTGCCCGCAAGTGTGGGGACGGGAGGAAGGCCGGGAGCGTGTGGTGTGGTCAGACTGCAGGATGGGTTTGGGTTTGCTTCTCACAGACTCCATGTCGTTAATATCCGCAGCTTTGTGGCTGCACTTAAGCGTCTCCTTGGAGGAGAGCACTGAGGTGGACCTGTGGCGTCACTGGAGCTGCCTGCACGCCGAGAGCCTTGTCTGGAAGCTCCCGGTTGGGTCCCTCTGTGCACAGCTCTCGCCTGCCGTGGCGAGAAGCCGAGAGAAGACTCGTAGGGGTGGATTTCTCCCAGCTGGCAGAGCCTCAGAGCGAGTAGGGAAGGAGGAGCTGGTGCAGTTCTCTGCACGGCTTCCGCTGCAGGGCATCAGCGGTTGTTGGCACCTCCTGTGGCATCAGCCTTCGTCTGGTGCCACTGAAGGAAGATCAGGTCCACAACATAAAATGTCTTCTCTTCCTCTGCAGTGAATGTGCCCTTCTTAGGGTCACAGGGATATCACTTCAGGCTGAGTGCTGTTGATCTGCTGCCTGTGACCCGTGTTCCCATTTGAACTGTTACTTGAGCATAGCAAACAAGAAAAGAACTTGGTTATCTTACTGAGATTGGCTTCGTTTGGCTGAAGGAAACACGGCATGTTTGTGTTAATCCTGTATGGTTCTAAGGGCTCACAGCCCTGGGCTGACCAGGCAGTGTTTTCCTGCCCGCGCTGCCTGCTCCGTGCGGGTGTGGGGTGGACGCGGGGAAAGTGTCCCTTATTGATCAGCCAGGATTCCCTGGACGGCAGTGCCACCTACCGTTCCCTGCACTAGAGCCTAGACCCAGCGCAAAGTTACTTACAGCTTTCTTTTAATTTCAGACAGAGAATCTATATTTTTCAACAGCCACAATGTTTCGAAGCCGGAATCGTCATCTGTGTTAACAGCGGTAAGTACACTTGATCTGTGCTCCTCTAGCTTGGCTGGAAACGTGTATCTAGTCCTTTCTTTTCGAAGCATTAGTAGCCAGTGACCCTCCTTCACAAGTTGTGTGCTTCTGTGTTGCAGGCTGAGGTCTGTTTGGTACAAGGAAGCAGCTTGCCTGTGTGTCCCTCGGGTTTTCCTTACCGAGCTCCGGTGAGGAAGCAGTGCTGCAGCAGGCCTGTCTGCTGCTCACCAGGCTAAACTCCCCACAGTTAATCTAGGCAAAGGGAATAAGAAGATTCTGAATACAAATATCTGGCCTTTTCCTGTCCAGGGAGCTTAATAAGCATAAATCATTCTTCTAGGACTCAGTTCTGTGAGGAAAGACAAATGGTGAAAAATTGAGCAGATAAATTGCATTGGGACATGCAGGCAGTCCTGAGCTGCAGCCAGAGGACGTCTCTGGGTCCTTGAGTCCACTGCCTCAAGCACGTTACCGTTTAATGCGTGCGTTACCAGTCCTTTTAATAAGCTTTGTGCATGTGAATCCTAACAAGTTCTCAGGCCTTCAGCTGCTCTGAAAGTCACTTTACAGGACTGGGTCCTTCAAATCTCTGAGTCTGCAGATTCTTTTCTGTTTCATACACTCTATCTGGGAGTCGCTTCATAGCCAGAATTGGCTATGAATAGCCAGAAATTATGAATAGTCAGAAATTCATAACTTAGAATTATGTATGACAAGGATGGGCTTGCTAAATTTTAGAGTTATTATTGTGCTAGTCATAAATCCCTTCCTGGCTAAATTTATTTAACTTATGGAGAGCTTGTGGTTTACATACTATTACTCTCATAGGCATGCAAATCCCATGCACATTTTTGCAAGCATCATAGTATCCTTATGCCATATAATCTGTTACTTAAGTAGTGAGACAATTTACATTTTCAAGTAATCTGAGTCATTCTTAGTAGTAAAATTCACAGGATCATTTACACATCTAAACCCACATTAAAAACTATCCCATTTGAATTAGACTCCGCCTGAAGATATCAGTCAGTTATGTTACATAGTTTAGATTAATTAAATGGAGACCTCTATGTTATCAGTCCTTTGATACATATGCTAATCTACATTGAAATAACAGAATGATAACCAGAATATTTGCAGTGCAGGGCTAAACACAGTAGCTTTGATTTTTTTTTTAGGGCATGGATCTAGTATTTTAAATAGTGAATCTAATTCTTTAATCAGTCCTACACTGACGTGTCTCTCCAAGGTATTGCACCAATATAAAACAGAAAAAAACTTGGCGCTTTAGAGTGGATGAACTTGTGATAAATATAGGATTCCAAATTGTAAAAGAAGTTTCTCTTTGTTTCTTTCTCTGTTTCATACCACCAGTTCTCTGCAATAAGATTGGGTGGATATACAATTGGAAACCTCTGAAAATTAATCTTTTCGCTAAAAACTGTTTTCGAGTCCCTCAGTAATGTCTTTTTCCACTATAGCTTGATAAAATCGAAGGAGTGTTTGAGCGGCCCAATGACGATGTGATCCGGGAAATCTCCAAGGCGCTACGGCAGGCTCTGGGAGTTTCCCTCTTCGGAATTGATATCATCATTAACAATCAGACTGGGCAGCATGCGGTCATTGATATAAATGCATTCCCAGGTGAGAAAACCTTTCCACCCAGGCTACGTGGAAGCTGTGGTCCATGGGCTTAGTATGAAGCTTTACTGATCATGTCTCATCCATGGGGGAACAGGAGAGCAGTAGACAAGATTGTCCTAAGATCAGACACTGATCTAGAAAGGGCAGAATATCTAGCTGCAAAATGTGCTACTGAAATATTAGTTCTTAGGAGGCAATGACCAAAGTTGAGTGGCTAGTTATAATGTAGTCTAGTGTAGGCCCTGATGTACCCTGCAGGCAGGATGCCCGGAGCAATAGCATAGGACTGTGTAGTGGGACCTGACCTCTGTAGACCTTTCTCTTATTCTAAAAATGAAGAAAGGAACAAAAAAAATCTATTCTTGGAGAACCTCAAAGAGGACTTTTGTACAGACTGTGCAGTTAAAGGTACTGAGGAGGTGGAAGAAGCAAACTTCCCTTGAAAATCTTTTCCTTTGCAAATTGATTTTTTCATTAAATGGCATTTTATGTGTGACATCAAAAACATGAATCTGAGAAAGATACTGAAATTGTAGGTGTGCAGGACTTGCTATAGAGTGTTAAATATCCTTGCAAGTTGTCAGAAGAGGACTATGGAGTAAAACAATAAATTATACCTCAAAAACAGGTAATTTTGTCCCACATTTTGTTAGTACAGCCTGTGTCTTAGAAACAACTTAACAAGGTTTTTGACCACTGCAGTTGCTAAAAAGGAGCAGTAAGTGTGTGTAATGGGAGATAATAATACTCTGACTTGTATGTTAATTTCAGTAGTCTGATACAGGAAAATAATATAACCTCATTTGAGGTGGTTGCTGTGTTGTATGAGTGTTTTTCTCCTCAACAATCATCTGTCATTACCTGAATAGTGGGTTTGTTTCCAGCGATGCACACATGCACACAGACTGTTACAAACTGCGTTTAACCTGACATTACAGTTTCTGAATTTTCAATATGACAGAGGGTTTATATGTATATATATAGAGAGAGAGAAAGAGAGAAATCTTGGCTTGAGCATTTGCTCTTCTGAATATTTCAGTCTCAGTCCTCAGTCACACAGCCAGCCTGTTGTGTCTCACCTATCTATCTCTACAGCATCGGGCTTTATTTTAAAACTCCAGCCTTGCTATTCTATTTATTTTGGGTCACTTGGCAGTTTGGGTTTACCATAGGGTGTTGATGCAATCCACAAACTCATGAAAACAGCCTTCTGACAGGAGCAGCGAAACAAACAACCTAAATTAGGTGTAAGATGGAATAAGATCAGGTTTATGAATGGAATTATATTTCAAAGAGCTGGATATTGAAGTCAGGTGTGCAAAACATCCCTTTGCAATCCTGCATTTTGCATTCCTGTTTGCATCTGAGTTTTTTTTATTTGTTGATTTGCTTCATTTTTCAAGTGTTGTTTTGGATTTGATGCTCTTTCCACAGACTGAACTGCAGTTCACATGCTGAACTTCCCCTGTTGGAAAGTCCAGATTAGATGATAACTAGGGGCAAACCTGACTATTTAAAGAGAAGAAATGTCTTCTTGCTGTGACAGAAACTTGTGGATTTGTCTTTAGCATTGCGCTCTGCTGTGCTTCCATTCCAAGGCAAAAATTTCTGATTTTGATATTGACCCCCAGGTAGGGCATTTCAGTCTTGCACTGTAACTGGTCTTTGAATAGATGTTGAATTAATAGCATGTTTTTGTCCTCTCAAGACACTCAAGAGCACAGTGAAGCTTCTTTTGCTTAGTTCTACGCTGTGGGTAATGAAGGTAGCTGCTGGTTTTATAACTGTGAGGGGCGGTGTTTAAGACTAGGTGGGAAAAGTCCAGGAGACAGCAGCATGGATCAGATAGTTGAATGAAAAAAGGCTGGAGGAGACAAAAGTGTCTCAAAAACCTGTAAAATGCAGCTGACCTGAGAGGGGTGAGCTGTTCTCAAGGGCTGCTGAGGTCAGACAAGAAGTGATAGGATGAAATACAGCAGAGGTGCCAGTTTGCCTAAAGGCTGAGCAACTTCAAGGTCTGTCTTCCTAATCAAAACCTGCGCGTTCCTTAATGAGAAAGGGATGTGCAGCCCTACCAAAGACAGTCACTGCATCTCCCTGTTCTTGGTTACCTGATTCCAGAAAAGGGCTTCTCCTCTTCTCTCTTCTTCAAGTCATCCTGCCCAACAAGGATTGCAGCAGGGCCAAATCAGAGCCCAGACAGATCATTTGAGGACCTGCCACATGATCTGTGCACCGCTGCTTGGCGAAGAGGTGCTTGGAAGGAGCATTCGCAGCCTCTTTCACAGAGCTCAAGCTGCTGCGTGGGGCCAGGCCTGGCCCAAGCCCCATGCAATACTCTGTGGCATCCGGTGCTGCTGACCTTTCCTCTGAGCACACTCAAAGCTGCCGCTTCCTCACGCTGTGACTGTCATCTCAAGATGAAGTTAATATTAGAGCTCTGGGCAGACATATCTGCAGGAGGGTGTCGTTTGCCACCTGCTCTGTTTAGCACCAGTGATGCCTTGAACAGATTTTAAAGATAAACGTCTAAAAGGCCCATTGTGTCTCCTGTTCTAAGGGAAACTGCCTGCTCTATATTTAGCTGTGGTTACGTGCTGCAAAGTTGAACAGTAGGCATAGTCACATAGTATGTGGGTTTTATGTTTGATCTCAGGTAACTAGGGAATGAAAAGGGCTCCGTATTTGCAGTACTGGGTACATTTCCTTCCTACCTGTGAGCAGTCAGAGGACACTGGAGATAATTTTCTTTATATCCAAATACAGACCTCATGTAGACTGGCTGTCTGCGGGGGTCTCAGTGGGCTATGCTAGATAGCACCTGCTGTAGCAGGTTTCTTGCAACTTGTGCTTTGAACTATGCAAAATTTATACCCTCAGTGACCCTGTGTGTAACATAAAGCCCAATTCCACTGCCAGTAGTTTCTGAAAGTGTAATTTAATTTGCCCTTCTTGATTTCCTTGTCACAGCACAGTGACATCCCACAATTGCCTTTAGAAAGATTTGCAGCAGCAGCCAGTGAAGATTGTCCAGCGATACTGACAGAGTTGGCAGCCTTCCCCAGCACCCTGTGGCTCAGGAGTTGAGACACTCTCGTGCTCTCCTCCCTGGGTATTTCTGTGGTGAGCTTCCTCCTGACAGCATTATTGCCACTTAGTGTGCGGAGGGCTGACCCAGGGGAAGCTGGCCGGAAAGGTATGGCTCCCGTGCACTGTGACAGCTGCTGATTGCAGGGCTCGGTAAGTGGCCACCTTATCCCCATTAAATATTAAAAGCAGATTCTTTGTGAGTTTGCCATGTGCCCTCAAACAAGGCTGGTTTGTTTTAGCGGAGCAGACACAGAGCACTCTAGGGTACTACGGATCCTCTCGGAATATTAAAGCTGTTTCTATGGAGATGGCTTATTCCCAGGGTGGTTGAAGCACTGTGAGTAGATTTGAAGGCTAATCCCATGGCTTTTACATAAGCAAGAAAATATAACGAGCACCTCTGTTGGAGAGGTGGGTATCCTGTTCTGGCTCCAGTGACTGTAAAAGTCCTAGTTGACCCCTGCCAAGGGATGGATTTTAGCAGAGTATGTGGGTCACTGGAAACCCTGGTGTTCTAGGTTTTTTTCTGAGTTTGTTTAGAGGTTTTTGAGATAAGAAAACTGGGAGCTGTTGTCTAACATCACTATTGCTTTAGGTAACCTGTTAAAAAGTATCTAAGAGAGCTGTCACTGACAGCAATAAAATCCAGAGCACTGCAACTGCCTAAATAAGAGTAAATTGGTTAACATATGTATATTATAAATACACCATAAAATCAACACATTTATATTAATGTTGAATTATCCTTCTATGTTATGTTTTTTCAGGAAACTGGGTTTTTATTGTCATAGAAATTTGGCTTTTACAGGAGAAGGGAGATTTAAAGTGAATTATTTATGGATGTATGAGACTCTTCTACCCTGTGATCCCATCACTAAAAGTGTTTTAAAGTGTGCATTTACTTTGTGGTCTCTGGTTTTGCTCACGTGCTGCTCTGTGTGAACATGTGCTATTCACATGGGACTTTTAAAGTGTTATTTACTGCTGCAGTCTCCTAAATTAATATAAGTCACTTTTAAAATACATCTTCAGATGTTTTAAAGCAGTCACTCTAGCCTACTGAATACACTGAGTGCCATGTGCCACCTAATATCAAATCGAATTGATACAAAGCCTGAGTAATGCAGTAGCAGTTAAAATGCATTTCAAGGCATTTTATAGATATGTTGCATGTCTGCTTCAGTTTTAAGATACATTTAGTGGAAATGCTTGTTCCACAGTATGAAAAACAGAGCCAGAAGCTCTATGCTCCTGCTGCTGGCCTTTGTGTCCCTGAATATTCAGTGTCCTCTGGTATCTGACCAACCATTTTAACCAAGAAATCTAGTTATGGTTAAACGGTGCAATGTAAGTTGTTTGCAATCTCTTAGCAGAACTATCAAAAACAGGTGGTTTCAGTACCAAAATTCAAGTGTTTCTACCAAATACTACACCATTGATTTAGGTTTTCTGTCCCTGAAGCATTTTTCCAGACCATACTTATAGTGGGCAATGGTTTGGTGCTGTGTTAGTTTTGAATAAACAAGCATGAAAGTATTTGTGTACCAGGAACTGCCTTTTTGGTAAAATATAAGGTTAGCCTGTTGTTCTTTGAATACCCTGACTGAGGGTATTGCTGGGGGGTACTTTAGAGAGGGTCTAGACCCTCAGGGAATTTGTGCATTAGAACTGCTTTCCACAGAAAAACCTGGAAATAGGGTAGAAAGGATAAAGATCTGTGTTGTACCACAGAGTGTGTGACCTAGTGAAAAACCTAGAAAAAGATAAAATATTTGCAGATATTTATATGTATGCACACACACACACTTGAGAGGAAGAAGAAACAGAAAATCTGAAAGGTGACACAGTTTTTTTTGAGATATTTAAACAAAGATGAACTTTATTTTTTAACATTAGTCTCTGTTCCCCTTTATACTAAGCTACTTGTCCAAAGAGATGTCATGAAAAATAAGCCTTTTTGCTATCCCTTAGAGGGCAAAGACAGCCCCAAAAATAGATGGGTAGAAAAGGCTGTTGAAAGAACTTACAAAAATAACTTAATTCCCTTTTTTTTCTCTTTCTCTTCCCCTTCTCCCTTTTTCTCCCGCTCTCAGGGTATGAGGGTGTTTCTGAGTTCTTCAGCGACCTCCTGAACCACATAGCTGCTGTCCTGCAGGGGCAGGCGCCCGAGGTGACCCCGCTAAACCGCAGCAAGCTGCTGGCTGAGCCGAGCAGCGGGATCCTGGACGAGCGGATATGCTGCGCGGGCACGGGCTGCCTCGGCGTCATGGGAAAAGACTCCTCCTGGATTGTGGAAAGCGAGGCCAACAGCTCAGTGAAGCTGCAGCACCAGAGACTAGGCTGCAACTCGGCGGTGTCCCCCAGCTTCCAGCAGCACTGCGTCGCCACGTTGGCAACGAAAGCTTCCTCGCAATAACCTGCCAAGGCCGTGGACAAAGGAGAAGCCCCAGGGATTGTGGTCCCAGAACCAGATCAGGCTGTAAAAATACACTTGTGAAAAATGAAAAACAAAGTACAAAAAAAAAGCAAAACAAACAAACAAAAAAACTTCCATTTGATTTAACCTGATTTGCTGATGAAATGGACTGAAAGGGGGAGGATGAGAAGGTGATCTAGATCCATTTCGTTAGATTTCAGTTGCAAATCGGTAGTGAGTTTACACACACATGGGTTTTAACACTAGTCCTTTCATTGTGGGAGGGTTGCTCTTGCATTTCTATTGTTCTTTGTAATCACTGGTGACCAGCATTTTAAAGTCTGACCTCGTGGTATCAAGAAGATAATAATGTTGGAGTGGATGAATGTAACAGTGCTAGAGATTTTTGCCTAAAATACTCCCTGATCCCTCTTTCCAGCTCAGCCCTTGCGAGAGAAAGCTAAGACCACCTCAGTACCACCAAACCAAACCTGTGGAAACATCCACCAGGCACAATGTCCACAGTCGCTTACTGTGAGAGGGACGGAGCTGACTGCTTGTTCAGAGTGCAGGACTGAGGCAACAGCCTGCTTCCAGCTTTGCAGTTTGTCCCCTGGCCTTATTGCCTCAGTAGAAAGCAGCTTCTAACTACACTTGCCAATAGCAAAAATCTGTCTGATCCAGACAAGCCTGAAAAAAGAGTGCAGATGTTCGGGATGAGTGACTTGGAAGGATGATGTTTCATCTATCAATTCTCTGCTAGAGGTGAAATCCATGAAGAGCTCATGGTTTCAGCTCATCTTTTAGCAGAGAGTGTAATTCTCCCTCTACTGCACGTGTGAAGAGTCTGGGACAGCTCTGCAAGGGGGCTGGCAAACAGAGCCACATATTTTACGCAGAGCAGTACATCTGGCGTGCAGATCCGGAGGAGTAATGCGGCCTTTCACATACCCGCCGTGCTGTGCATGTTTTAATTCCAGAGATATTTAAATATGGGCAGAATTACCTGGAGTGAGGCATTGTATGAGGTAGCAATACATGGCAGCTCTAGCTCAGAGACCTCACTGTTGTGGTGCAGGCTGTCAGGTGAAGTTGTGTGGTCATTCACGACAGTGCTCTATATCATTTGTAGACTATAGCCCAGCCAAATTGTATGTTGCTCTTGAGATATACAGTAATCCTACAGTGTTCCTCTATTGCATCTTCTAGCATTGCAGCATCTTCTGCTGCTGAGAATTCCTGCAACTTTTGCCAATTCTGAACACTAAACTGGAAATAACTGAGTCTGTCCGAGCTGGGAACACAGACACTATTTTGATAGACTTAGCGGCCTTTCCTTCTTCATATAAGCCCTGAAATATATTTAAGGAGGTGATGTTAAGAACATTTCCTTAGTTAAGCTCTTCACTTACAGGTAGGGGAATTTCCATTGTTCTATACCAGGCATTTATAAAGCACTCATTGCTGTGGCATTTAATACTAGTTTTGTTGCTGTCATCCTTTAGATACCTACTCAAAAGCAAAGGACCAGGCAATTAGAGACCAGGTAGACCAAGGAGTAGTAGTAGACCAAAATGTGGAAAGGATGTCACCATCCTGCCTGATGGTACCAATCCATAGGGAAAGATGTTTCTAAGAGTATTCTGTAGCAATTACTTTCTGCAAATGATGATTTTCCTTTAGGAGACATTGGATTTTTTTCCCAAAGTGCCATTCTAGGGATTGTCTATAGCCGTGATTGGATTTTTAAGGATGATTTATACAGCATAATATTATTCCACCTCTAGGAAGGCATTAACTTTAAGTTCAGATATCTCTATAAGGACCGGAAGGACCTCTGAGCTGGGTGTTGCATTCCAGGGTGCACGTCAGTGGAGCCGAGTTTGCGCCTGCGGCGGGTGAGCCGTGGGCCGGGCGCTCTGCCCAAGCCCCGCGGGCCCTGGGAGGCAGCGGGGAGACTGTCCCTGTACATAGTTAGGGTTTGTATTCAGGAAAGACCAAACCTCTTGTAAAGCCATGACCGAAATAAAATTGACATCTACCTTTTGGGGTTTGTTTTAGTTTGTTTAAAACGAAAAGTCTTTCTATGTTACGTGTGTAACGGAAGATACCCTCAGGAAGGAGCTTGCCAGTGCATATTTTTGTATGGTACTTTCTTGTAACCAGCTGGTGGAGTGTTTGTAGACTTGCCTTTTGCTCCCTTTATTACAATGGCTTCTTTTTTTTCTTTTCTTTTAATTGGGTGGTGGGGAAGAAGCAATGATGTTAAAACTGAGTTAGTAACTCAAGACCTTTCCAGCTAAGTATGTTTACATGAACCTGAGTGTTGGATCCAATCGAAATGTCTGTATGCTGTTTCCTAGTTAGAACATCAAATAAGAGTTTTATTTTCCTGGCTGCCTTCTGAATTTTGGTTGGCCTATTTTGCACTGCTTTATTTCTCCAAAATAAACTACTGAAATATAATTGTGCATTTTAAACCTGTTTACAAATGATTGTTAAAAGTTTATTTTGTAATTCTCTAAAGGCTTACAGAAATACTATATTTAAATATTATTCCAGACCTTGGCAGTAACTAGAAAACAAGTTTAGGTCGTTGGTGTGATCAGTGACATGTTTTTCCCATAGTCTGTAATTTATTTTTATTTATCAAATATATCGGTATCACTTTAATTTACCAGGTGCAAATATGCAGAAACCTGTTGTGATGTGGCATTATAATAGAATTTTCACATAAATTACCATGCAATTGCTGTAGTACTATATATTTCCTTGCAAAAATTATTGTTATGGCTCATAGTAGAATATTGCTAAATCACATGGGAAAATTTGGGAGACCAATTTTTAAAGCCAAATCTTTAAATTAATTAGTATCCAGACAAATAATTACGTAACTGTAAAACATTCAAGCATGCACATATTACTAAGCAAGTTCTAAAGTGCTTTTCTGAATTGCTGCCTCATTTGATAAGTTCAGGATAGTTTTGATTTAAGATAAGCTTCACAGAAAACTGGCTAATGTTCTGTAGCATTTTTTTCTTTTTTGAACCTAATAAAGCCTAGTAATTGTAGACATTCACAGAATGCTTTCGCTGTTAAACTTTTGCAGATCATCTGGGTGAGATTTTCTGTGCTGGCTATTTGATTTCTGTTATCGTGGGGTAGAAGAGGTTCTGCTGTGATTTCAGAGGCATAGCTGCTATTGCCGTGTTGACTGGAGCAATTATATTGAAGTTACATGGTCACCAGTGTCAGCATAGGGATCAGAGCCTGTTCTGTTTCACTGGTGCAGATCCACAGGAACACCACTGGCTTGGTGGAATTTCTCCAGGTTTTATATCAGCGTGATGGAGAAGATTTGGTTGTGTTTTCCACCCTAATTATGTAATTTGTTTTAGTAGATGAAGATTCTTCCCTGTGAAAGACACCCTAGTGTCTTACTCTGGCCCGTGGTGTAGCACCATGGCCGGCACTGCCGCTCTAGCTGCCTTTGCCGTGTTGTGCTTTGGTTTGTAATGGCGCTGCCAGAGCGGTCGGAGCATTAGGTAAAAACCAACTGCAAAAATGCTACTCGAAGGTGGCTCTTGTGGTGGTTGTAGTAGGCCATCCGCTTGGTCCGTGCTGTTTGGCCTCAGTTAACCACAGGCCGGGGCTCTGGGAGCCTCCGTGCTGCTGGTGCCGGTCGCGGGGGCTGGTGCTACCGGGGTCTGTTTTCTTTCCTGGTCTGGTCTGTGTCGGGAGGCTGGAGCTGGAGCCCCAGGGATGCCGTGAAGGTCCCGCTCAAAGTGCGCGCCTGCTCGCGAGCAGGAGGGCAGCAGCAGGGTGCTCAGCTGGAAAGCCAGCGCCTTCATGTTTGCCTAATGGGTACAAACTAAGAATCCAACCCGGGGGCTGCTGGAGGAGGTGAAGGTCACGAGGACTGCTCAGAGTAATGCCCCATGCCCTCCAGATGATAACTACGGGCTGTACCTAGCCAGGGAAGCATCAGCTGGACTAGTGCATGGATAAAAATGGCAGGATACAGTCAAAAGGGAACAGAATAAATGTGGCCAGAGGTATTTAAATGGTCTGGAAAAAAGAGCAAAACCAAGGAAAAATGCTTCTCTGGTTTCCATCTGCCCCGGCCCTTCCAGGCCAGGCGTGCCAACTCCTGTGTCGGTGCTGCTTTCCCAAAGTCTTTGCGTGGTAGCAGTGACAGGCGGGTCAGGTTTCCCGCAGCAGCTTGCAGCCTTGCCCTCCACAACCTCGGGTTTGTTTTTTTTTTTTTTAAGTGAATAGACTATTTTGAGTTTGTGAAAGTCACCCCATGTGCATACTTGCAGGAATTCACTTGCGTTACCCTGCTAATTCTCTTTTCTTCTCTCCCTCTTAGTAACAGATGTATTGATTTTTGTATTCAGTATACAATTTCTCCATGGTGTTGCAACTATGTGTTTTGTAATTAGAAGTATGTGAAAATACTTTGTGTAGATTAAAATATTTCCTTTAATATAATCTCCTCTTACTTTCATACATAAACAGGCACACTGTTGCAGATCACATTGCTGATTTTATTTGTAATGTTGCTTTAATATCTTATTTCAGAGGAATGTAACCTCCGGAAAAGTACTTTCCACATCTTCACAGCCCTTCCTTTCGCTGTTCACTCTGTGTGGAGCCAGGCCATCAACCTGAATGTGTGATGCCATGGGTTTGAGATCCTCAGTGGGCTCTACCCTGTTTACATGCTTGCAGAATTCAGTAGTTTGATGATATTTTAGAGGATCGGGTATAAACGAAGGTACGTGAACGATTCCTCAGCAATGCAGGCGTGATAGCATCCGTAGCGAGCAGAGGCTCCGAGCTGCTGTCGTCATACACGTGCAGCCTGTGGGTGACTGGTCAGTCCCCGCTGGTGGTGCCACTTTCCTATGGAAGAAAAAAAGTCACTGCAAGAAAATCTACAACGTGAGGTGCAGTCAGAAGGCAAGGAGCAAAGGGAGAGCTTGGGAGGAAAATCTTGGTCTTGCTGGAGCCAGTGGATATTCTGACACCATTGGGCCAGGATTTTGCTCCACGTTTCTTTACAACTACCAGGGGAGAGTTGTTTTTCTCTCTCTTCACTTCACCCCTTCACCCGCCCGGGCTGGCGCTGAGCCCAGGAGCCTCGCGAGCTCCTCGGACGGTGGCCTTGCCCCAGCAGGCTGTGGGTTTGCAGAGGGCTCCCGGCGCGCTCTGGTCTTCTTTGGTGGCTCCTGGAACTCCAGAAATAGCCGAAACAGCCAGTGAACAGCTCATGAAAATCAGATCTTCCTCTACCTAGCATCCTTTTTAAGAAAAAACACCTTTTTTTCTTCTTTCATTCTTTACACAGTAGTTTTTAGATATAAATTATTTTAACTTTTTTTGTGTGTGAAAAGTCATATATACATATATAAAGTTATTAAAAGGTTGACTATATGTTGAGTATATAATAGTGACTTCTTTGTTTCAGATGTTAGCAGACCCTGAAAATGAGAGTTGTTTCTCCTCTTGTAAAGTCAGTGCTGTAAAAAAAAATTAAAAATAAAAGATGTATTAGATGTACCTTTTATTATTTATTTCCAACTCAGTATTTGATAGGGCTTGTGTATACCCTTGTGAGAACCACATACTAAAATGCAGTCATTCTTAAAGTGTAATAATAATCATTCCTTGGGATCTCAGCAGTTCGGAGAAAATTAGCCCTCGTGTGAGTAGCGTTGGATATTCTCCTTCACCCACCATCTTCGCTCTCACTTAAGTGTGGTTAAAGCTCGGGGACCATTTTTGTGTGTGCTGGTTTCACAGGTTCAGCAATGTCTGTGTTCAGATCCAGCTGTACAGTGTTAACAAGTGTGTCTTGTGGTTTGCGTCAGCCCCATTCACAATGATTTCTGAAACAATGCCCAGTTGGTACTTAATTTGTATAGAATTATATGAACCTTTTTTAAAAAAAAATCGTGGTTTACTGTAAAAAACAAAAATAGTTGTTTTTTGGCTTCTTCAATTGCATGACTGATCAGATCTGACAATGAGGATGGTGCTTTCATCTAACAGCATTGGTTTCAATGGCAATATATTCTTTTTCTTCTGCCCTTGTTTGCCAAACCCCTGTGATGGACAGTATTTTGGTTTCACCAGTAAAGCAATATGCAGTAGGTGTTGTGGCATTCTCTCTGTAACTGTTCTGAAGACAGAATTGTCCCTTTCCAACACGTAATGAAAATAAATGCCTTACAACATGTTTTACTTGGTTTTCTCTTTATGAGTGAATAGGGTGGAGGCAGACAGCTTTTATGGGAAGCTCATTTTCATGAACTTGCTTTTCACATCCTTTTTCTGTTGAGTTGTTTGCAGCTACTCACTTCAGACCTTGTATCACCACTACTGCTAGTCGAGGCTCATTTGATTTGGTTTGTTATTTTTCCTTGCAGAGTAGAGGGAAGTAGGCTATTTATACATTATTGAATAAAGTAGCTGAACATCATTGGGATTCAGCCTTTATAAGCCGTACTGTTGCTGTGATGAAGAATTTATTCCTAATGGAGTGCTCTAGGCTGATTCTTTCCTCATCATCCTGGATAGAGAATTCTTGACTTGATTAAAAATCCTGCCAGGTTTTGAGTAATGAGGGCCATATTTTGACTAGTGCAGAGAGGAGACGTAGCCAGCGGGATTAACTTTTGCCGGGCAACACGCATGTAAACAGAGCGGGTGCCGCGGGGCTCCGCGTGGCCTCCAAGGACAAGCCCGGCTGCTGGGAGGCTCTGGGAGCTGGGAAGCAGTTACCGCTCGCTGGGTCGGGAGCGCTGCCGACGGGCCCTGAGGTTTCAGCCCAGAGGTTTCTTCCATTTGCCTTTGCTGGAAGATGGGACAGTTGCTTCCGTTATCCTTGANACTTTTGCCAGGCAACACGCGTGTAAACAGATCCGCGTGGCCTCCAAGGACGAGCCCGGCTGCCGGGAGGCTCTGGGAGCTGGGAAGCAGTTACCGCTCGCTGGGTATGGAGTGCTGCCGACGGGCCCTGTATCTTCCTCAGCCCAGAGGTTTCTTCCATTTGCCTTTGCTGGAAGATGGGACAGTTGCTTCCGTTATCCTTGAGCTATTTATTGCTTTTTTACTCCTATTATTTAACTCACTCCTGTTACCCAAATAGGATCATTTATTAAGTATTGACCCAATGCATAAGCTTCTAAATATCTTTCTGTCTGGCTAACCTGGGCTTAGTCTGTGAATTGTCAAGTCTATGGACTTGATCCCTGGTTTACAGAAATGCAAGGGGTGTCTGGCTTTGCAGCGGGCTCCGTGACCCCGCAGCAGTCCTGCCTGTCCGTGCTGAGTGGGCTCCCTCGCTGAGCAGGGCTGTCCTGTCTGCATGGGCAGTGGCAGCCGTGCTGTGGACCTTGTGCACAGGTCCTTGATGTGGGGGCTTAGTGTGCGGTGCTGTTGGCAGCGCACAAGGAGGGAAACCCCACTCAGATGTGTTATGGTAAGGACAGACCTTCATGTCCCCCTTCTGAACCAGCACCAATCCTATCGCGTGCAAGCGACCGAGACTAGAGCTGGAAAAACAAGGGAAGGAACCCACTGCAGTTTTATTTTTCCTTAGATAAATTTTTCTTTATATAGAATATATTACAGTCAGAGTTCTCAGCTTTTAATCAAAAGATAACAAGTTATTGCAGTTTTAATCCAGTGAAACTAATGTTGGTAGGAGAACATTCTAGAAAGCTGTCTTGTCTTAAAGAAAAAAGAAAAACAGAAAGGAAAAAAGAGAAAATATACATGTAAGTCACACTTCTCAGCTACAGTCATCCAAGGGTACAGGTGGGACTCCATAGTGAACAGAGGAGCATGAAATCAAAGAAGCAGAGATGGGCACGACACTACTGCGAGACGGCAGGCCTGGCTCTGGGGCGATGGGCTTCCTAGGCAAGATGCTACTGCTCTGTCGGCATCTCTTTTAAATCAGTAAATGACAATGTGGCGTGAAGGGGTGAGTGCAGCTCTGGCTTTCGTGCGAGCGGCGAGCTGGGGGAGTCTTCAGCCCCGTCTCAGTTCGTGCAGCTTGTGGGCGACTTTCTCGAGCTCCGCCTCGATGGCGGCCAGGCTCTCCAGCTCTTGGTCCTGCAACGAGAGCCACCGAGACGCGGGTCAGCCCAGCCAGCCCTCGAGCCCAGCGCAGCAAGTCCCAGAGCAGCTCGGTGGTGGGAGCAAGCTGTGGAAACCTCGTGCCAGGCGGGCTTTGAGCCCCTACGGGACAGGCGCTGTCTCTCGACACGCATTACTTGGTCCTGCTCTAGGGGCACTGCATAATAGATCACACAACTGTTGATAACTAACACCCTCACCCTGGTTCCTGCGTGGGAAGTTATTCTCAGTTAACACCAAATGTGGCCTAGCTTGGAGAGCCCCTGCCTAGCCGGTCTCTGCCCTTCCTCCCGAGCCCAAGGCGCGAGGCAGGAGGCAGAGCCGCAGCGCCGGGCGCGCAGCGCGTCGCGGGCCGCAGCGTGGGGCAGCGGGGGTGTCCACGCAGGGTGCTCCTGCTGGAGCCCAGGGCAGGCGGAGGCGGCACACGGCCCTGGGACGCTCTCGGCCTCCCACACGGCTGGGCGCGCGGTCAGGACAGACCCCGGTGCCTGGGGAGCGCAGGAGGCGCCCAGCTCCAGAGGGAGCCGTGGCCCCACGCGGCCTCCTCCCACGCTGCTCCGGTGCGGAGAGACGCCAGGGAAAAGAGGCTTCTCCACTGGGGAAAATAGCAACCGAGGATGCAATCAACTGAAAAGCTCCTTTTGCTCCTCATGTAGCAACCCCGCTGACGCGGCTCTTGTGCCTCTCTGGTGCAGCCTGAGGCTACCTCGCTTAGCACCTCGGAGCAAGCTGGGTCACGGTCACGGCTTTGCCACGCTCTGGGCTAGCACCACAACCATTCCTCAGCCAGGACTCGCCTGCTGGCACTCGCGGCTCTCCTGCCTCACTGCACCTTCTGTACTTGGCCAGAGCACGACACCAGCTCTGCGAGGCCCAGCTTAGTCCCACCAGCACCAGAGCTGCTCTTCTGGCCGGTGGCTCTGCAGGGCCAGGGCTCACATGTGAAGAAGCAGCACTGATTTGTCTACATGTAGCTCGAAAAAAAAGCATGAGATACCTAGAAAAAGTCCCTTGTTTCTGATATATATATATACATATATATATNAAAAAGCATGAGATACCTAAAACAAGTCCCTTGTATGTAATAGTCTTCCCCACCGCCAGGCCCTCAGCTGAGCCCTGCAGAGGCCTCCTTGCCTGGTGGAACTGCCCTTGCCCAGGGCTGGTGGCCGCCCTTCCCTCACTGCCCGGTCCAGGGGCAACCGCTGAGGCCTCCCCCGCTCCCAGGAGCCCTGACTGAGATAGCTAAAATTAAAAATAAGCCTGGTTGCTACCATAAACACAGCAGTTTCAGAGGTTCAGCCACCTTCTTCCCTTTTTCAGGGCTGGAGAGTTTCGGGATCAACGTGCTAAGGCAAAAACACCTGGGCAAGGACCTAAATAGAATTGGAGGGAAGGGGAGGAGAGGAGACGGGGCTGGTGGCGCAGCCGCAGCGAGCTCCTCACCAGCGCTTCCCACGCAGGCACGTACAGAGGTCGGGAGTCAGGCAAGAGACACCTTTGACTTTGCTTTGAACCGCAAACTGGAGATGGGCTGAGGATTTCCATGTGCTATGTGGTTATGGCTCTTTGGGGTGTATTTTGGTGCATAATCCAGCCAAAGGGTGTTCTGGAGGCAGGGGCATGGCCATGGTTCACCACTGCCTCAGCCAGCTCCCGCGCAGCCAGTGTGGCCTCCCCCAGAACAAGCACCTGCAGCCACCAGTTTGTCCCTGCCTGTCCAGCCCTCTCCGCTATCCCAGCGAGTATCAAACACCAGCGCCTGGAGTCTCATCAGCACGGTCTGTAGTCGCCTCTCCTCTGAGGTGGCCACACAGAGAGTCAGGTCACCCTGGAACTGTCATCCAAAACACCTCTGTGAGACGCTCTGGCTCCATGCAGGCCTGGACAGTCACGTCCCTGGTGTGTCTGGTGACAAGTATGGCTAGCCCAGCTTAGCTGCATGCCCAGGGACATGACAAGTTACCACACGGCCTCCCTTGAGGCGTTAGGGAACTAAGTCTTACGTTTGGAAAGCATAACTTAGATACATTCATGCCTCTTCAAACCTTTTCCACGCCAGTGCCCCAGCGTTCTTGCCTGCTGGGGCATACCTCTGACTGCCCCCTAGGAGGTGCAACACTACTCATTCCATATTCGGGCTGGGGCAAGGCTTTCCTCTGACTTGACTGGACTTTAGGACACAGGAACCTTCTTCTGGGCTATTGGGGCAGCTCTGGTTACTGTGTCCAGCACAGACCAGCTGGGAGGTCCTGGCACATTTTTTTTAAAGACTCATGGGGGAGGAGAATGTTTCTGCAGTATTTAACAAAACAAGAAAAACAGTAAGAGTCAACCTCCATAATCTGTGTGAACACCTAAAAAGTCACAGGGCATCTCCTCAATGTCACAACAAAATAATGGTGGTAGCTACATAACAGTCAGGTATGATTCTACGTCTCCAAGCATAGCCTGGATTCCCTAGTAATAACTGGACAGGATTTATTGGCACACCCATGTTCACCAACCTCTGTTCTTCTGTTAGCGCTGCCCTCTTCATCCTTCTTCTCTTCAGGCATGGCAGCAAGGGGGAAACCTTCACTGCTGTCCTCCTTTGACTGTCGCTTCCACGACCTTCTCACGTCTTCCTCTGGACTGCTAAAGTCGTACTTGTGGGACCTGAACACCATTTTCATGGATCTGTCTGGGTCTTCCCCACTGTCATTTTCCTCCATGCGCTTTTTAGATGTCAGCTGTTTGGCCAGCTCATCCATTTTATTCCATCTCTTGGAGTCTTCCCATTCCCTGGAAGATTCCTCTTCCATTTCCTCACTTTTGACATCCCTGGACTGGAAGGCATCCTCCTCTGCTTGCATTGCTTCATCCTCCAGGTGATGCCTTCCTCCTTTCAGTCTGTAGGGTTGCTCTTCCTCCTCCTCTGAGCTCCGCTCATCTTTGCCAAATCCCAAAGCTTCTTCGTTATCTGAAAAAGCATCAAACACAGTAGTGAGAACAGGGTATAGCCGATCAGATACCACATTTAAACCAAGCCTTAGTTCTTTATTACCAAGGAAGCTAATGTGATTCAAAGTAGAGTTCCTGACTTATGTCAGCATGTGACATATTGCCAAGATTTTGGAAACAACCGTTCTTATGTCAGTGACAGACAGGAGAGGCAGCAGTCAAAAAATACCTAGGAATTTCAGGAAGCAGAAAGGAGGAACCCCAGAGTGCTATGAACTGCAGGCAAAAACTGAAAGTGAGGCAACTGCAGGGCCTGTGTTACCCAGGTCTATTTGTGCCTGTAGGGAAGAATGCTTGAGGGAGGAAGTGAGGGGTCTGGATGACTGATAGTGGGAGCATTTTTGTAGACCCTGTCGATGCCTATTTGGCTTTTTAGGCTTTAAAGCCTGTTATCAGTCTGTCTCAGGGCTCTCAGCTCACCCTTGCATAGGTACCAGTGCAGTCGTCCGAGATACGTACCATCGTCTCTTTGCATCACCTCGGATTCCACGTCCTCCTCAGCCAAATCAAGTGACCTCTCTGCTTCAGTAGGGTCCTCCTCCACAGGAGTGTCTCCTTGCTCGTCTTCCCGCTCAGTACGCCCTCCTGTCTCCTCCTTGCTCTCCTCCTGGCCCTGTCTGGACGTCTGCTCTCTCTCCTCCTCGAGCTCCAGGCTGTCACCAGTGCCTCTGGGCTGCTCCTCTTCCTCCTCTCGCTGTTTCTGCTCTTCCTCACCAAGGTCTTCACTGATGCGATTGTCTAAAACCTCTTCCTTTTGGGAATCCTCTGTGCCTCCAATCTCATTGCTCTCCGCTTCCCCACGATCCCTCTTCTCGCCAGGGCGAGCTTCCTGTGGCCTGGTCTCCCTCTCCTCCAGGCTGTTTTTTCCATCCTCTTTTGGATATTCTCTCTCATTTTGCTGGATTTTCTCAGCCTCTAGCTCAGCCAAGGACACGGTGGGCTGTTCCTCTTCAGGATGCTCCTGTGCCTCATCTGCAGAGTGAGAAGCAAGAACCAACACCTCCTCTCAGAGCTCATTGCGCAAACAGGGAAGCATTTGTGCTTCTTACTCAACTTCAGCCCCAGCCTCACTCCCCAGTCTGCTTAACCCACCATGGGTCTGTTCCCCTCATTTAGCAAGTCACTTTTAAACATCTGCTTGCACGTAGGCAAGTCAGGGTGCTGGCTGATGTCTATGCTCCTGAGAAGACATACGGGCTGAAGGTAACATATGCTGAAGCAGAGCCTGCACTGCCATCATCCGGGTGCCAGTAACACGCTCCCTCCCCAAGTGAAACCAGAGCACCTACAAAGTGGAGGGATTTCGGTGTGACACTTCTGTGCTCTCTGTGCACGTGGAGGACTGCCCGAACATCACACCATTCATTCACCAGCCTTGGGGAAGGGAGCCAAGCATTACTTCTAGGAGAGCCAGTGGGAGCTGGGGCCAGCTCTGCTTTTGCTAAACAGCTATTGAGCAGCAGTAACCAAGAGCTTAATGGAGCCCGCGCGTTTGCTCTGGTTCATCACAGAGAGTGAACTCTTCTAACAGACATAGTTAATCATGGAAAATATGTTGAAAAAGAAACTGAGGAGAGGCAAAGAGCAGTGGGAAAGGAAAGGAGAAAAAGCAGGCAGTGGAGAGGAGCCAGCAGACCGCAGTGGGACATGCTGCCGCCTGGGCGAGGGGATACCGTGGCCTCGCTCCGGCCTCATGCAGGCTCTGCATCCGTGTGAGCCAGAGGCCAGGGCTCGACGGGCCCCAGCAGGAGGGAGGGCTGGAGCCAGCCCAAGGGAGGCTCCCGGTCCTTGCCTCTTGCTTTTCCTATGTTGGCTGCTGCAGCAGCCGTGCCCATGGGGAATATCATCCCTCATGGCGCCAGGCAGGTTTGGGTTGAAGTCACAAGGCTGCGTGTGGTGCTGCAGCTCAGCAAATTCACAGAAGCTCCTGCCCCTGGAGCCAGAGCCTGCCAGGAGGACCCCCTGCCAGGGATGCTGTTGGTATGCTAGAAACTGTCTCATCCCCATCGCCTCTTCCTGACACAGAAAAGGGAACAGACTGAACCAAGAAGAAGCTGAACCAAGTGTCTGGAATGCCTGGAAACAAGGGTGGTAAGAGCAGACACCAATTGCTTTTGAGTGTATCGTGTATTTCAGCACAGGATTTCCCTAGCTGTGACTCATTTTAAACATTAAAAATGAGTGATGATGTTGACAGCAGGGTGGAAGATCTGTATCAGTTGTGTAACTTGGACATCTCCAGTTACTATAGCTCAGAAAGTACATGCTTTTTAAGCTGCTAAATAAGAGCAAAGCAAACACAAGGTTGCTAGCATGTGTCAGCCATAGCATCAAAAGAGGCAGGAATGAAAAGCAGATGGATGCATCAAGGTTGTTAGAAAGAACATCCTTGTTTACAGCCAGACTTGGATTTTCTGGGGGTTAGGCTGACACTGACCTCTTTGCTTGTTCTTGTCATTCTGACTTTCAAGGACTTCAGAAAGTTCATCTTCGAAACCGCTGTTTTTCTTCTGTTGCTGAGTTCTCTCACTAGCACCTGGGTCAAGTAATGAGGAGAAAGAAACATCCCCTGTTTTTTAGAAAGTGGAGACAGGAAAATAGTTCTGGGTCCTTTTTAATTCTATGTATATTTTCTACAATGTACAAATCTGTTAATGGGTAGCTAGAAGGAAAACCAAGATAAGAGAATGTGTGAAGCAACTGGAATAAAAATGTCATGTCAAAAACACCCAAAAAGGTTTCCAGAAACCAAATGCAAGAATGCACCTTCTAACCCAACTCACATTTTAATTCAAAAGAGAGAGCCAGCACTGCCAGCCTAGTCCCACAAGGAGCAAAGGGGGTTTGGGGATCTGGGCTCCTGAGGATAGCCCTTTTTCACCCTTCTGCATCCTTCGTAGAGCTCCTAACCACTGCTGCAGCCACTCTATCTTGCGGACAGCAACCTGGAGCATCTCCAGAGCAAAGGGACTTGCACTTGACCCATGGGAGCCAACAGGAAAATCCCCACCAGCTCAAGGAAGCTTTGAGCTGGGTGCTTGTAGTGCCAGTCCCACTCCATGCTGAGTGCCCATTCACTTCTGCCCCACCAACAGGTGGTGTTAGACCCCAGTGACACAAACGATGAAGGTTTTCTTGTATTTTATTCTGCTTCAAGAGCTGGTGGAACNAGCCACTCTTGCAGACAGCAACCCGGAGCATCTCCAGAGCAAAGGGACTTGCACTTGACCCATGGGAGCCAACAGGAAAATCCCCATCAGCTCAAGGAAGCTTTGAGCTGGATGCAGTCCCACTCCATGCTGAGTGCCCATTCACTTCTGCCCCACCAACAGGTGGTGTTAGACCCCAGTNAAATCCCCACCAGCTCAAGGAAGCTTTGAGCTGGGTGCTTGTAGTGCCAGTCCCACTCCATGCTGAGTGCCCATTCACTTCTGCCCCACCAACAGGTGGTGTTAGACCCCAGTGACACAAAAGATGAAGGTTTTCTTGTATTTTATTCTGCTTCAAGAGCTGATGGAACTAAGCTACAGCGTTTCCCTTCAGGGTTTTCCTACCCCACATTGCATATACTCTCTAGGAAAACTCTACGCAGCTAACAAGTTACTTTGAGGGCCATTTAAATCACTGATCTGTATTGGAATTATTCTGAGCAAATTTCCTCCACTCCCCCAGCATTTCTAGTGAAATTCTCATTTTATGTACATTTTCTAGGGCAGATTTGTACAACGCAAAACTAATGTCAAATTAAAGTAATAAAACATGCAGAAGTCCACAATAGACTAATCCCCTCTTCCCAAATGTCTGTGTTGAACTATACCTTGAACAGCAATTTCCTGAAGCTCCTTCAGTAAATTTTGGTGTCGAAGGATAGAAATGATGCGTTCATCTGCAACAGGGGAGACTTCGTCAGAAGAATAGAAGAACCTCAAACCCCACTTCCTTTTTTACCCCTTCCTTCCACCGGGTTGATTTGCTGCCACGTCTCTTAACTGCAGTTAAGAGCACAGAAGCCCCCGAGCGGACCAGGCAGCTCCACGCCCCCAGTGCCCGCGTTGCCAGCCGCCTCTCGGCCCGGGCAGCCCGATGGGGCGGCCGCAGGGAAGGTGCCTGTGGCAGGAGCCCGTTCAGGGGCCAGAGACTGAGCACAGCAGGGCAGGCTCAGCCCTGGCTTGTGTCCCTGCCACAACTGCTCTCTCTGAAACCCAACGTTAGGTCTGAAAGAGCCTCTCCTTGTACCTCCTCTGAGGGTTTCCAGGCATTCCTCACTGATTGGCAGTGGGTTTGGCTTGGATAAAGTATCAGAGATGACCTCTACAATGCACTTCATCACCTAGAAGGAGACAAAGACACAGATTAAAATCATGTTGCTTGTTTTTGTTTTTCTTATATCTATGTGTTACCAAGGCTAGCATGGAGAAGATGATGGCACAGGTCCTTTTCTGATAGGGCTAAAATTGAGTGTTTGTTTTTGCATGTTACCTAGCACAGGAACAGAAGACACTTCCCAAAACTGAAAAGTGAGGAAACACACGTGGCAATGGAAAGGGCTCTTTCAGCATGACATACTGTTCACTGCTGCAGGACATCAAGCAGGCTGTTCACATCAAGAGATTAAAGGGGAATTGGGTATATACACAGGGAACTCAAAATCATCCTCTTTTAAAGCGATGTTTCTCAGCCTGCAGCTCATAAAAGGACTCAGTAGGAGGCTCAGTACAAAGCAACAAGTGACTATAGCTCTTAAAAAGGTGACCTTGAAATCCTGCCAGCTATTTGAGGCCTAAGGTGGGCACTCTAGATAGACTGCAGCCAGGGATGATGGATGAGGAGAGGTAAATCATACTTTCAAACACTGTTGAGAAATATTGCTCTCAAGCCCTAAGCAAGGAAATTCTGGAGAAATATTCACCCCTGTGCTTGAGTGTTTAAGCCTTCTATTATCGACCAGAAGAGCTGTATATGGAGACAGGTTATCTAAAAGTGAAGAAATTCCTAAACTTCCTCCAAATCATTTGCTAAAGCCTAGGGCAGCTTCCCAGACACCATGAACTCTAGGCCTGCCCTTTGCAGCAGTTCTCTTCCTCATGAGAGGAATGAGAAGAGAGGCTCCATTTTATTATCCAGATTGTCACCCTACACTGACATTACAGGCACAACTCTTTGCCCATGCAACCACATTGCCGCTGATCCCACAGTGATTGCCCACTGGTATACAGAGGTGGAAGGAAAATCAAAGTCAGAGACTGGAAGGCAAAGTGAAGGCACCTTCTTCACACAAGACACACCAACCACACCTCGGCTGTGTTGTGGTGATAGACCCAAATAGTCACACAGATGAGAGAAAGCAGATTATTTTTGCTGTCTGGCACTGGTTAATAGCGCAGGAATCTTTCTGCCTGAAGGAGCATTATTTATAGAGCAGCCTGTAAAGCATGCAGGGCTCAAAAGTGCCAGCTGAAAAGGCAAGGGTAAATAAATAAATAAATAAATATTCAATTAAGCTTTGGGAGGCAAAAAAATCACTGACTGAACTGTTTTCTTCTGATGACTTCCGCAGGCAGCCTTAAGAGTCCTGACCTCTCACAAGGTGCTGTTCTTGGGAGAGCAGAACACTGCAACTGCAGTGGAAATTAGACACAAGTCAGCAATTTCTACTCATCTACAATGCTGCTCATTCAAGCAATTGGATATATTCATTCATCAGAATGAGCAGTTTTTCATCCTATGTAAGGAGAAAGTTACTTTTTGCCATGCTGTTGCAGGTAACAGTCCTAAAATGTTTCAATATATTTCCTCTTGCATTTTTGAAGGATTGCATGATGGATTAAAAATGTTGCAGGAAAGATCTAACAACATGAAAGCAGAAAAATTACCTGCTATCATTCTCCTTTACTATCCATAAAGGCTGTTTCTAGCTAACTTAGAGCACTTCTCACCCGCCAAACAGAACAAAACACAAATTCTAATACATTCCTTCCACCTTTCCAAGCTCTGGAACCTCTCCTTTCAGGAGTAGGCGATGCAGTCTCAGAAGTAAGCACTTTGCATGAGAATAACAGCTTGGTACAAAGAAACACTCTAGAGAGGCATTTTGAAAGGCCCTAGCTTTGTTTAGGGTGTTTTTCCATACACAGGGAAACATATCAGTCACCACCGAAATATGGTCAACTCTATGGAAGAAGAACTTTGCAACTAGTAAAGAAATGAATAGTGCAGTCGTTCCAACTATGCTCTCCTTGACTTTTTATAAAAGCAAATATTGCAAAGTGAGGCATCACAAGGTCATTAAATAAAAGCCCAAATCAAGAAATGAGGGAGATCATCTCCATATGAATCTAATCAAGCCTATGCAGAAACTCAGGCTGGAATTTTGCCACAGCTATCATCTAAGTGTGAGCATGCAGCTGATCCTTAAGGACTGATCAGACTGTCCCTGCGTGGAAAAGAAATCTCCAAAGGATCCTGTCCTTACAAGGATATATTTCACCATGTGAGAACCATCATATTCAGGACCTCCTGGAACCTAAGCTCACAAATAGAAAATAGTGGCCTTCTTTGAGCACAAGTGGTGGTATAACACCAGAGACTGCGGTTAGGCTTCTCACAGAAAGCTCGTGTTGTTCAAAAAACCTATTTTGATGCCTAAGAGCAGCCTGCAGGTGCTGACTTCTCATACCATAGCCCTGAGCCATCCAGAAAAGCTGGGGCGCAGGACATGTCTAGAGCAGTGTGGTGGGCAGGGAGAGCTGCAGGGCTCCGTGCCACAGTCATGCCATGAGCTCCCTGCCCTGCTGTGTGCCAGGGAACCTGGAGTCCCTTCATTGACGTGCTCTGGATCACAAAGGAGAGGGAAGGTGGCAGAGCCCTAAGGGCTCCTTCTATCTCCAGCAACATAGAATCATAGAATCACAGAATCATTAAGGTTGGAAGGGACCTTCAGAGATCACCTAGTCCAACCCGTCTGCACACGCAATGCCACCTAGAGCACGTGGCGCAGGATTGTGTCCAAGTGGGTTTTGAATATCTCCAGAGAAGGAGATGCTACAACCTCTCTTGTCAACCTGTTCCAGGCTCTGTCACCCTCACTGTTAAGACTTTTTTCCTTAAGTTCCTGTGGGACTTTTGGTGCTTCAAAACATTCGGAAGAGAGATTTGCTCTGATTTTGCTCTAACAAGAGCAATGCACAACCCAAAGGGGAAACAGGCTAGAGACAGGTCCAGCCTTGGTGGAAGGGTTTCCATGGAGTTGCACCAGCTTCCACAACATTTTGGGGAATAGATTTCACGAGGAAAGTTGTGAGCTTAAGGAATTTTCCCACCAGGTGCCCAGTGAGCATCCCTTGGCGCAGGTGATGTGCAGGGGCAGGCAACCCGAACTCAGTTAGTGGCCCAGGCACAGGCCTCCCATAGCTTGAAGCAGATGCCCAGTGCTGTCCTGACCACTCACAGCTCAGCACTTGGCAGAGTTCAGCAGGTTAAAGTTTGTGACAGAGCAACAGCTCCCTAGGCCCATGTACATCTGAAGAGATGGGGTAGCTTTTCTCAAGGCACTTACCCTGTAAGTCGTAATGAGCAGAGACACGGGGTACATTAGAGCCTATGCTGACTGACATGAATGTGCCCTCCTCTACTGAGGAAAAGCCTTTTGTAGCTAGAAAATTTCAGACAACAGAAAGGTTCAAGAAGCAGGGAGAAGAGGGCTAGTGTTTGCATTTGGTATGACGATTTCTATAGAACTGATTTCTTAATTTGCCACTGAAGATACTGATGCATCTGAAGGCTATAGGCATTATAGTATCAGGAAGGCACTTCTGTCGCAGATCAAAACACACAAATGCACTTATCAAATCTTTCAGTTGCCAAAATCCAGTTGGGAGTGCACATATTTATGAAGTTCAGCTTGGAATGTCAGAGATACAGAGACATATTCATAGGAGACCATAGTAGAAGGCTGGGGAGGTCAGCCGAGTCATGCACTGCAAAAATCCTTTGACACAGGATGAATGATAGCTGAGAGCAAATTAGCAACTTAAGACTAGCCAGCTGTCTATTTTTTTCAGGAACTTGCATGTTTAAATAGCACACACCCCCAAAACCATATATTCCTAGCAAATGCCCATTCCTGAATCACATTTCTTCCTTCTCTCCCAACTGACTCACCTCCTGTGGGAAGCTTAGAAAAGCTGAAAGTAGGAGGACTAGAGAGGATCCTACCCAGCCTCCATCGCCAGCCTCACTATGCTCCAAATTAGCTTGCTTAGAACCTCTGGGCACTCCCTGAGGTGCTTTCTTTCTGGCCAGGTGCACAGCTGTGGATTCATAAAGGGTAAATCCTGGTAGGGAGGGAGAGGCCGAGGACAGATCCTGCTGTAGAGAAATCTCTTGCAAATCCCCGCCTCATCTGTCACTTCCTATGGGGTATTTCAGTAGGAGCAACCAAGAGCCAAGCAAGACAGGCACACACTAAACATCACATCCCTCAACTTTTCCCCTCTCCCTCTCATGTCCACCACCATCTCCTCCTTACCTTAGTGTCCCCTTTATTCATGTCATTCATCACTGGCAAGGAGACAGCTGTAAAACATAGGTAGAGCAAAAGGATCTTGTTATTTGGCCTCCTCTGGCAGACAAGCAGAGAACCCCCCTCCCTGATAAAATGAGAGAAGAGAAAAGGGGGTGTCCAGCCCTGGTGGAAATGGTCCCTGGGGGCAGTACCTGCAAGTGGGATGTGTGTCCCCTTTAGGCAGAGGGAAAGCCTGCGATGGGAAGGGAAGGGAAAGGAAGGGGAGGCAAAGCACGGCGAGGGAAGGGGAAGGGAGGCGAGGCAAGGCAGGGCGAGGGGCAGGCGGCCGTGGCCGGGCAGTGGCCCGGCGGGTGGCCCGGGCAGCGGCGCAGTGACCTTGCGGCGGGCGCTGTCCGCGGTGCTGAAGAGGCGCTGCCCGCGGTGCTGAAGCGGCGCTGCCCGCGGTGCTGAAGCGGCGCTGGTCGCTAGCCCGGCGCCGCCGAGGGGTCGCAGCCCAGCCCCACTTACCCGGCACGGCCAGGAGCAGGAGGGCCAGCAGTCCCGGGCGCCTCATCGTGCTGTCGGGATAAGGGAGGGCGGCGGGGGCAGACAGTGAATCTGTCCCTGGCGGGGGGCGGTTCAAGAGAGGCGCTGGGGGAGACCAGCACCGTGTGTGTCTACACCAGTGTCTTGGTTGAAGATCCCAGATGGGGTACTGCAGCAACCGGCTCATTTATATATCCCAGCCCCTCGGAAATGGCGTCAGGAGGAAGCCACCTCCTCTGTTTCCCCACCCCCTGCTCGATTCCTGCACACAGCCTGTCCATTAGCATCAGCTACCAACCGGGAGCTGGAGGAGTGGCCATGCACCAGGAGCCTCTCATCCCCCTAGTTGCGGGAACTGGCCAGGCAATGGGCTCCAATAAATGTCAGAGGGTCAGGATCCACCTGCTCCCTCTTCTCACACCTAGCATGGAGTAGGATGGTTGGGGGTGGTCTTTTCAGGAAGCAGATTAGGGTGGGATGCACCTCACCCAGCACTGACCTTCTACAAGAACCTTTGCGTATGTGCCATCTAGGTACCCACCAGTAGTCAACAGTGAGAGACAGTCATCTCATGTGTCCTAACTAGCATAGTCATCTACAAGTGGCCCAAGACCGCCTCATCTCTTTTGTTGACCACAGAATGAACCTAAACAAACACCTTAAGAGTAGATGTTGAAATTTTTGGATAATGTTAGATGTTAGCTACTTCAGCAGAAGGCAGGCATGCCTGTAAAACTCATCAAGAGCCAGAGAACCAGTGACATGTCGCAGGTTTTTATGGAAGTCACAAAATCATGCTGGAGTTGGACTAAATAGTGTCTGTAGCCTGTCAGGTGTGTTGCTCAGCTATTACAACTTTTCAAGCAAATGTTAACGAGTTGTTATCTGTGCTTCACTGAGTTCATAACAATCTGTAATATCACACTGCATCCCACTGCTAAGTACTTCAAAGTTGAAGTAACCAAGATTACCTGATTCTTGGTTTCCATGGGTAAGAGGAAGTAACAAAATGTACCATTCTCTTAGTAACAAGCATTTCCATGCTCTTCACAAATTGACTGTCTACTTTTTCGATGCAGCATCCATCAGGGAAACCAACTGAATCTCTTTAGATAGTGATGGTTGATGCTTCTTTAGGATGAGTTCAGTGGAGTTTTACTTTTTCTAAGTCATAACTCTACTGCTCATTGCTGCTGCTAAAATGTGGAGTTTATTATTGCTAAGGCAATTTCAGAGGTCAGAAAGGCCAGGGACTCAAATCAGAAAGCAAAACTCAGAAACAATACACTGACCTTTTCATCCTACCCAGTTATTTTGCTACTGGAGAGCCCTATACCCAAGAAGCAGAGGGAATGGATTTGTCCAAAGGTGATAAGAGCTTTTCCATGAGATTAAGGATTAGAGATTACATTGTAGGTTTTTACAACCCCTTTTCATATAGCCATGCAAATATGCTCCCAAATGTACTCTCAAATGGCCTCTAGTTTCTATCTACCTGCTTTAAACTCATGCCTCAAAAGCCAGATTTGGATTGTAAATCTCACTGTTGTTGCATTTTCTCTTTAACAGTAGAGAAAAACTGGAAGTAGATTGATCGTCTGAGCAGTGCTTTGTATATGATATTGATTGATGGTAAAATGTTTATGAGACTGTGAAACAGGCACCCATGACAGTTCCTGTTGCATGAGAAACCTGCAGCCTCCAAGAACAATAGATATCCCTTCTTTCTGTTTTGGAGGCTGGGTTTTTTTTGTCATATACAATGGCCTTTTATTTTTCCAGGGTACACCACATCATTTCAGTCTTTCTGAAATATTGAACACATAGTCTTAGGCTGAAACACTGAACATTATTGAGCTTGTTAATTCCTATGTGTTCCCGACGAAGTAAAGCAGATTGATCTGTTTATCTAGCTATGTTTACCTAGTCAATATTTATGTAGCCTTGCATATAAATGTTGATCTTATTAGGGTTATAAATTAGCTCAGTTCTAATCCAGTTGCTTCCAGGAAACACTTTTCTTCCCTGGGGCCCCCTTCTTAGAAATGTAGCAGAATACGGAGTGCCCAAGGCCTCTCTTTTTTCAAGGCACGGTCTTGCATCCACTGAATCCATTGAAATAGAGGGTCTAAATGTTTTCCAGGTCCATCATGCATTCTCCCATTGTAGCATCTTATTGGGGGGGAGGGGGGGAGAATGATGATTTTTTTTCCCTAGAGAAACTGTTAATCCAGCAATCAGTGCTTATGCTATCAGAATTTGTCTCATTAGGCACAGCTATATTAGGAACTGTCAAAATAAAGCAAGTCAGAGAAAGATTTATGTCAAAGAGCAAAAGTGATCAAATAAGAATGTGAAAAGTATTCTGCCACTCAGAGCAATTGCAAAAAAAAAAAACAGATTTCAAGGTAAGAATGTTTTGAGTCTCTGAAGCAGTTTGTGTTTTAGTATGTGGAGGACAGGAGTAGATTCCTAGTGTCTTCCAAAGTGATGATGGTGGGCATTTCCTACCAATTTGATCTTACAAACAAGCTGCTTATGTCTGTAGAGATCATTTCCTTTTTTTTTTCTTTATAACCATCCAATTTCTAATACATGAAGTGTGATGAGAATTACACGGCCTGCAGTCACTAGTATAATGTGAGCAGGGAGATGAATAGATGAATTATTCTGATGGAAATAGGAGGGTGATATTTGCCTTCCTAGCCTGAGAGCTGACTTAGAAGAAGGGAATGCCTGGATCAATAGCAATAACACCCAGTGCTGTTGCATCACCATGATCTGAGCTGATCAAATATGAGTCAGGGTCAGTCTGGAAGCCATAGGGATGTATTAACGTCTTCCTACGCTCAAGCTCAGGACATCATGTGGCTCAAGCATTCTTTGCATTCAACATTTAAAAGCCACAATTTTTTATTTCAGAATTTAGGAAATAAAACCAATGCATCTGGGGAATGGCTGTGAGCTTACTATAAGAGATTCCTTCTCTAATGTCTCAGGTGAAACTGAATTGACCCTCTACTAGGCATGAAAACACATCACTTTTCAGAAGACTTCTTTGATTTTACAGCCCTGAGAACTGAAGCAGAGAAAAAGTCTAATTTTTATAAAGATATAAGAAGGGCTCAAAGCCAAGGCAGAGCTACTGCCCACACTCTAACCAAAGAAGGATGCTAAACAGCAACAACAACAACAAAAATAGCAACAATTAATTTCTTCCTTAAAAAATCATTTGATAAAGATGGAAATGTCTGTAAGCTTGCTGCCAAATTGGTGGTAAGATCTATTAAAACAGCCGCATCGTACCTTTGCCTCTGTCCCACATCTTAATCAGTCTTCTGCTTTCGCCTCTCCATTCTCACCACAAGCCATGCTAGTCTGTCAGTAAACAGAAAAGAGCTTCAAAGCTCAGACTGCTCTTGTGAATACCCAACCACACTGCTAAAAGGCAGTCCTTTCTTTTCTTTTTCAGGTCAGAAGCAAACTGATGTAGACTTGCTTTGATTTTCTTAGTCTAGACTGTGCTGGCACCAACATGGAATTAATTGATTTTCCTGTTCAAAGGTTTTCTAACACATCATGAAAAAAATATAACATTGTGCCCAATCCTGAGAGTGGCTATGCTCTGCCTGTCCATGTCCATTCTTACCTGATATGTCCGTCTCGTACACGGGCAGGTGGAGTATGTTCACTGCTGGAGAAGAGATTTCTCCCTAGCAGTCTCAGAATACACTGCCAATAGCATGGAACCCAGTATATTTCTTTTTCCTAAATGCTATTTAATCACCAAGCTGGCATATCCTTCCAAACACCTTGGTCTGTTCACTTAGGACATATGGAAGCCAAGCTGATTCCTGTGAGCGCGCTCATTAGTAAATGATGATGAGCGACACTCATCACTGTGGACTGCTGCACAGAGGAATAGAATGCAATAGAAAAGACATTTTCCATTTTTTTAGGACTGTAAAAGACATAAGCACTTTCCATTCTAGTTGCTTTCTTTGAACCTCTTGGCTTACATCAGAAGGATTGCACTTGAAGAGATCAAAAGAAGGCTCAATACAGCCTGTTTCTCTGCCATTGTTACAAAAAAGAAAAAAAAAAGAAAAAAAGAAAAAAGAAAAAAAAGAGAGAGAGTGAGCAGCTGTTTCCTTTGCTCCCTCTGCTCCCTCCTTCCGTAAAAGGTTCAAGCCAGAGTGTGGAGTTGAACTGACTGCATAATCCTAAGGCCCCCCTGGGCGTTGCTGTCCCCCAGGAATATCCTTCTGTGAACAGTGGTGATACAGGGCAGGAGTTGGGCCTCTCCCTGCCTTGCACCAGCCTGAATCCCAGGTTCCACATACTAAAGACTGAGACTTAGTTCTGAAGTTTAATAGAGCTCCAAAATTTTTTATTGTTTATTTTAAGTATTTACTTCAGTTATCCCTTTGAATAGAGCCTCTCTTCAGGCTTACTACCTTTTCAGCCTAAGGATTTCTTATGACCCTGAGCACCACAGCTCCCTTAAGCAGTGTGTGAAAGTATTTCATCCTTTATTTTAAAATTGCCTCCTACCCTAGGGCAATGAACTGGGAAGAGCAAAATTCCTACATACTTTTCTCTAGACTGCTCAGGTTTTCGTACATATTTGCAGCTTTCCCTTAATCCTCTCTTTTCCAAGCAGTCCCAATCATTTGCTTCCTCACCTGCTTCCTTTGAACATTTTGGGCTGCCCTGACAACCCTACTTTGAGCTCCCTATCTTCCAAAATCCTTAGTATGTGATGTGACCAGTACTTCACACGATACTCCTGAGGGAGTATTAGCACTGGTTTTTAGTAAAAACATTACCATATTTTGTGTTATTCTCTAATCTCTTTGCTTGTGCAATCCTCTAATACACTGCTTTCTTAGTTGATAGCAAAGATCTCCTTAAAAAGGATTGAATTTCTTTCCTGAACTGATGCAGTTAATCTTGTAGATGCACATCTACAGATCTTGTAGATCTACACAGATGTGCAGAGTGTAAATACTTAAAATGTTTTCCTTCAAGATGCAATTTGCTGCCATATTGCTCATTCCTGGACCTCATATGTTCACATGCATCCTACTCTTAGATGATCATGGGTCGCCTAAGGAAAAGCTGTTCTGTCTTTAAATTAGGCTTTTCCCACCTCACTCTCCATAAACAACATAGCACCTTGATTTTTCAGGCAGTTAGATGCCTAATTCCTACCTAATTCCTGTTTTTCACACCTAAATACCTTGAGAAATCTGCTGCTCCCTGCAGGGCCCCGTCCTGCTCTCATTGGCCCATTTTGGAGCTTTGCATCTCTTCCCCATACATTTGTTCCTGGCACATTTTGTCTCTCCTGTCATGACTGTCTAGCTCTTAGGCACCCTCCTATGAAAAAGCCTTTCGCAAATCTGATCAAAGGGTTCTCATTTATCAAGGACTAGTACAGTCACATACCTTGAATTCTTTGGGGAAAACCTGTTCTACCATTTTAAAGATTTGATTTCTGCAGCAAAAGATCCTGTGGGACTATGAGATGCAGGGAATAAATGGTCTAGATCTCCAATATTAAGGCTGTGTCCTAAGCAATGATCTGAATGCTCCATAAAGACTAGACTAGCCATTTCCTACCACCTTACATCCAGCTTATGTCTTGCAGATGTAGATCAAATAGTGTCCTTTCCCTAATAAATTAGATTATGAGATAACAGAGGTCAGGTCAGGTCCATATTGTCTTCAATATCCAGAAAATATCTCTTGTGGTGAGTGTGCTGGTTTCAGACGGGCCACAGATCAGATCAGTGTTTTCCAGGCCTGTTTTGCCCCTGCCGTAACGCAGGGCAGCGAGGCTGCTGTTTCTGCCTCTTGGGTGTTTGGAGCTCTTAGACACACTCCAGTACCAAATCTGTAGCAGTGTGTGGTCTCAGCTTGTATTAGGCAATCTGATCCTGTGTGGATAAGGCAAGGGAAAAATAAAGCTCCCACTGCTGCTTCGTTTGTCTCAATTGGCACCTTGGTCCTTCCTCTCTCTCTCCCCCTGCTCTAGGGCAGGCTATTCTTTGCACAGCCCTCGCAGAGCTGCAGCCCTTTGTGGTGCAGATGGCTCTTACCTCTGATGTTCTGTTGATAAGGCAATTTTAAAACACCAAATTGCATGCTAATGCCAGTTAATGAATGTTCTTTTTACAAGCAAAGCAGACCATTTCCTTTTGCACTAAACCGAGAACAGGAGGAGGTAGCCTTTTAGGTATTAAATTGCCTGAGAGCATCAGCACACAGCAGCTTGAGGAACAGCCACAGAATCTTAAATTACTCTTACTGGACTATTCCTCACCAACTAGGAGCTCAGGTTTCATTCCTGGCGCACACTTTTGCTTCCAAGGAAAGCAGGGGCTGCAGAAGTGCCTTGCCTGTCCTTGGAGAGCAGTGTTTGGCTTCCTCTGCTTAACAGAGGGCCCACAACAGAGCAATGAGTAGGAGCAAGAGATGCTTTCAAAATGCTCTGGGGCCTCTACTGAACATGTGCCTGCGTGCTCAGCAGACAAAACGATCTGGACAGCCTCTCCCCATCACCAAGTGAGTCCTGAGAAGGAGCATAGGTCCTTATGGAGCTTTCTGGCCCCCAGCACGAAGCAGGGAGTTGGCCTTCTGTCACTGACGGCAGAGATCTGTTCTCCCACTTGTATTCAGATGAATTCAGCCTCAGCTGCTATTTATGGAAATGTTTCAGGACAAATGAAACTGTGGAGAGAGAAAAAAATGCATTAAAAAAAGGAAAACCTGACTGCTTTTCTCTCTCTCCTTTTTCAGGCTTTTTTACAGAAACAATGCTCTGAACAGCCTTTTGTTTTATGGAGACAGCTAGATAACCACAGATGCAGTGAAATCCTTCTACATGTTTCATTCCATGTAAGAGGCAATTTGTGTCATGTGTAACCCTAATGGAGCAGAAATGGAAGGGCTTCCCCCAGGCAGAGAAGATAAATGGGTTTGACATTCACTTTGTATTTAAAGCTGCAGTGATTTTGTGACTTTCTCTACCAAGAGGGAAATCACAGATATTTTTCATGATGCAACAGTTGTAAGATTCAGGTATTAGAGAAACTGGATATTTCAGGGGAAAAGCATCTAATGTTTGCATCTCTGAACAAAATTGTTCATTACGAACCAGATCCCAAACATACTGAGATCAATAGAACAACTTTTACCCAGTCCCATGAGTTTTAGTTCGAGTCCTAGACCTGCATTAGGACCTCCTGCCTCATGCAAGCAATTCTCTTTTCCTCCTCTGTCACTGCAAACCCAAAGATTTCTAGCAGTCTGGTGTTCTGCAAAAAGAGGAGTTTGGAAAGCATTTCATGAAGGCAATTCAGGTGTCCTCAGCCAAGGAGTAAAGGTAACAGAGTGGATATAAATTATAAGATGGAATAACTGCTGTTCAGAGGAAGTCTTAAGACAGAAAAAAAAAAGGGAGGGGGCAGGATATAAAAGATGTTTCAGGGAATGCTATTCATCACCAGAGATAAAGATGGGAAATCAGTTTGCATTCTGCATGTCTAAGAGTAGGCATTAGCACTTTCTAGCCTCTGAAAATCAGTTTAGAAACACAAAAGACTGAACAGGTTTGCTTTGCTCAACTGGAGATTTGTGCAGACCTAAGCCTGTGACACAATTCAAAATCTTGGAGAGTGAAAGGCCCTAGAAAGTCTCCTGACTGCCTAGGTAAAGAGTCCTGAGTAGAAAGAGGCCCCTAATTACTAAATGTGCATATCATGATGGCTGAGAAGGGTCGCTTCTCTTATGTCACTTGATGAGGAAACACCAGCTGGGTCAGCAACAGCTTATTAAGCCTGATTGATAGTGCCTCATTTGAGAGTGGGCTACCCAGCTTGGCAGTTGAGGCAAAACATCATTTTACATCCTTACTCCAGGATTTCTGTACTTTCCTGTGGAAAGAAAATAGCATCAGAGAGACTCCCTATGGATCTCAAGAACATGGTCCTTCTGTCTTTGGGATGCTCTTGGAAAGAGGAGTTTAGAACTTGATCTTCATTAATGGGACCATGAATTTGCATGATGAAGTAGCAAGTTCTCTGTAGACGTCCTTTATCAGCTTGTGTATTCTGGGTTTTGGCTGAGATAAATCTATCTCAGTCTTGGGAGAGGCATCTAGGCTGAATTATGATAGCAAATCATATGTATATATTTTCTGTGAAAATGCACTGAGGTGTCTTGCTGTCATCAGCCATAAAACCAGTCTGCTTGTTCCTGCCACAGGAGTAAACCTGTGTGCTTGTGGGGAACCAAGGAGTCAAAATGAAACTGAAAAGGAAGGAAGGCTGAAAGACTGAAGAGACTGAAAAAAAATCTTATAAGAAAAATAAAAGAGAATAAATAATCACGGGTTGAGAGATGAGAAAAAATCTTAGTAATAACACTAGAGATGATGGAGAGAGCGGGGGAGATGAAAAATATTGTATTTTGATATAACAAAGAACCACATGGGGTTAAGAGGAGAAAAGCAGTGGGAGACCTACTTCTGCTTTGAAAGGAGTTGCCAGGGATCAAGGAAAACTCTCCTCCTGCGTGTTTGGCTTCACATCACTCTGCTGCTGGCAGCTGCACTGAGGCCTTTTGCCTCGTGCTGGGGCGGGGGGGCTCTTGGTGCTCTTCGCCCTCTCCAGGGAGCACCCTGGCCCTCTCGGCCAGGCTGTGGGAGCTCCTCAGCTCTCAGTAGCACCTGCCTCTTTCCAGCTCACCCCCCTGGTGCTGTGAGCGCAGCCGGTCGCCTCGCAGCGGCCACGCGGTGAGGGCCACGCGCCCAGCGCTCCCTGGTCACTGCTGGAGCAGCTCCCCGCAGCACAGTCTCATACAAATGGGTTGCCAGAGGATAAAAGCAATTTTAAAGAGAGAGGCCCAAGCCAGGGAGAAGCTAATACCTACAAAGCACTTCAAGTCAAACAGATGTTCCCACGTTAAAGTTCATCTGAAATGGTATTTCAGGAAGAAGATAGGCAGATTTCTACATGGTTGAGATTCATGCATGGCAGAGGTCAGTTATGATCTACAGACTGTGTATAAAAAGATTCTGGTCAGAAAGACCACTTTCCTTCCCCATGAGACATAACATGAGATTCCAGACCTTCCAGGCCAGTTTCCAGGTTCAGCTCCAAAAATCAATCTCCTGCCTTGATGCAAACAGTACATGAAGGGCTACTCTTGATGTGTTCACCGGGAGCTGGAAACTCATGCTCTGTCCTAGGCCTCTCTTTGCCTTTGAGCTACGGTCCTTCTGCATTCAGTTTTGTCCCTGTGTGGAAAGGGTGAATCTTTCAGTAGTTTTCATGAGAGAGGAAACCTGCTGCTTCCCATTGCATTCATGGTGTGATGTTGGCCCTGCTACTATATAATAAATTAAAGCTACAGTTTATAACAGCTACAGTTTTTTTTCCAGCTCTTACAGATATGAAAACAGGAAGAATTAGTGTGTCCTCCTCAGCGTCAGCAGCGCTGTACACGTAGCAGTATTCACATCCGCTCCGGTCTATGTACAAGTCATATCTGCTGCAGCTCACACTCTCCTACAAAACTTTCTCAGGAATCTCCTCCTTTTTGACAGAAATAAAAAGAAGAAATCAGCACGTATGTTTGGGAGCTTTCCTTGGTTTTGGAAAGTTATTCTGACTTAACACTGCTGTTGATCTAAGTGTTGGCTGCTTCTCTTTCCCCTTCCCTAGATTCAGGTCTGACTCAGTTTGTTTTTTTTCCAAAATGTGAAGAAACAAGCACAAGCCTAACAAGCATAAAGCTGTCCCAAATCACTTTCATGCAAACCCTCTGCAGAATCAGAGCCCCAGAGAGCAACTTAGATCTCTCCTTAAACTACTACTTTAGAACAACAACAAAATGTCAATATCTACTTTGATATTTTCATCAAAAGAAAACAGAAAATGAAATGAACTTTTTGTTAAAGATTTTAAAAAAATGTTCAGACCTAGTTTGAACAATAGTTCAAACCCTTTGAACTGAAAGCAATTTCAGATTACTGAATTAATTTGCAGAAGCTCTTTCTCATATTTTGATCAGTGCTATTCATGACTGTACTGATGACCCTCTCTCTCTCTCTCTCTCTCTGTTGACTGCTAAGTCTATAACCACAGATTGCAGGTTACTCATGTTATCGCATCTCTTTTTTGCTGAATCTTTATAAACCGTGCATATAATACATGCACTTATACATATATACACACATACACATATAAGCACATACACACTCCACAACAGCCCAAAAGAAAAATTAGGTGTTCAGCCTTGACCTTCCCACCTCTGTTCACATGTTCCTTCAAATGAGTGCCACAGGCAGTCTTGTTGTATTGTATTGTGTTTTGTTGTAATTTTGATCAATATTTAATCATTGATTTGATACCTGAGTGCCTCAAAACTTCAAACACCCCCACCACCCAATGTTTAATTCTTGATTTAAGCAAATATTTTTTTCCTTACTCAGAGAGCAATTGCATTGATTAAAACAGTTGGGTAAGTAGAGGGGCCCATTGGAAATTCATGTAGCAACATGGGAACAGAAGTGCAGAACTCCCTCCTGCCCTGCTCAGAAGAGAGTTTCATGAAAACCAGCAACCCTGATTGCCCTTGCAATGGGCCTCAAGCACAGCCTAATTAGAGTAGACACTTGTATTCTGTGGTTAAAGAAAACTCCTGGAGGACAAAGTATTGTTTGACTGGAAGAGCACTCAATTGTCTAATGAAGCTGTTATCCTCTATTTAGTCAGAGATGAGAAAAGGAAATCTTTATGTATCATTGGTACATAACAAAAAAGCTAATTAGAGAAGTCAGACCCTTAGGGGCAAAATAAAACCACCACAAAACAAGGCAACTGTGACAGTGAAAAAAGACAAGCGAGAGTTTTGGCCCATATTCTCAGGCTGTTCAGTTTGCTCCAGGCCATGGGGGTGACAACCTCCCTGTGCCTCCACTCACCCCATTCACCAGGAAGAACTTCCCTGGTTTGGATGGAAGAGAATTTCATTTTCATGTCCCACATTAAAAGTATCCCATTATCATCAGACACAAGCCTGTTTACTATAGCTTCTGTTACTTACACTTATGTTATATATTTACTATTATTGACAAAATCGTAACTGAAAGCTTGATGTCTCATTTGCTTTCATTTATGTTAAACTAACCCTCACCATGCACTCCTCATTTCAATAGGACTCACAAGGACTTTGAAATGACCCAGGATCAGGCCTTTATCTCTGGCAGCAGTAACACAGTTTTGTTTTACACCTTTAGAAAAATATTAGATGCTTTGTCAAGGAAACACAGGGCTCCTCCTTATTGCTGGGATGACCTTGCACTGTGTTACTATTCTTATCAGCATCCCAGGATGACACTGCTGTTTTTCTTGTATGGATTAGTTTGGAAATTTTTCTTTGAATCATTACAGGTGAATGATGATGATGTTTGTACTCATGGGAAAGTTCATTTTGCAGCCACTGAATACCTGCAGTCTCCAGTTTCTGCTACAGTGATAAATGAACACTTAAAATAAAGAACTTCCCTAGTCAGACATTCATCCAGGAGCAGTCTCCATTTTACCCACAGAGATTAAGTTTTATGAAGCGTTTTTAAATATGTCCATATCAACAACACTGCCATTATCTTTATTTTTATACTGCCAACATACTATAATATTTTATTTCTGTCCATGAAATGAGTGAGGTGTTCTAGCCCCCGGCACCTCCATTACAGAGGGCAGCTGGAAGGGCTGCCTCGTGTCTATCCCTGGGGCTGCTGGGGGCTTCTGAGGAAGCCAGGGAACATCCTGACCAAGGACTGTCCGCACGTTCAGAGACCAGGGCAGCAAGATGCCAACCTCTTTGTGTTCCTTTCACTCCAATAATGCTCTTCATCTCCCCTTTTCCCTTCTCCAAAATATCCTAGCTGACATCTGCATTAGCATTGTCTATAGAGAATTGTCTATAGAGAATGTATAGATCTAGTAGAGATCTATCTCTATTTCTCTCTATATAGATCTATCTACTATGCTGTCAAAGCATAAACTTTTAAGCTTTAAAGGCACTGACCCAATTCTCTAGTTTTAATTAATGAGGTTTATCTGTGTCTTGCATTTAGCCTGAATACGCTGTGCCCACAGCATCGCTACTACTCCAAACAAGTCTCTTCTAGTTTTATGCTCAGTTTGGCTCATTCAGCTTTACACACCTACCTGCTATAGGTATCTGCTCTAATCTACAGAGGGACAAGTTCACAGACACAGCGTGGCTCATCCAAGCTGAAATAGGAGATCTGCAGTGACATGAATAAGGATTTCTGAGCTCCAGATTAATCGCCCGCTCCATTAGGCTCCCCAGGTCTGTGCTGCCAGGCTGCCATCTCTCCTGCTGAACAGTCACACTCTTTTCTAATCTGCTTTGGCTAAAAATAATAATAATAACAGCAGCATCAGTAAGGTCTTGATTTTCTGCTTAATACTACAGGATGGTGATGGGAAAGGCCTATGTAACTCATCTCCCCATCTTAGAAATTTGCCCTCTATTTTTTAGTGAATCACAGAGCTTGTTTTTCTAAGTTGCACCACCTTTGACATCATTACAGTTCTACCAGTAACTGCCAGCAGTGACGCCAGGCAGCAACGCCATCAGGCAGCAAAGCAGTGTGGAGGAGTCTGGCAATTCAGTGCAGCATTTGGATCAGACCAGCACTAGCTAAGATGCCAGTGAATCAGATGCTATCATGAATATGCTTAAATTGGGGAAACATTTTATGTGGCAAAGGCTAGCAGACCCGAAATCTGTGTTCAGCCTTGTTGCTTCCTCCCCACATGATCACTGCAACACCTTCAGAGGCTCCACACCTCAGCTTGCTCCTTAAGCAAAATCAGAGCAAACGGTACATGAGCCCTTTGGAGAGGACTCTTTGATCTAGGAAAGTAAACTTCAAGGAAACACTGACTAAGGCATTGATTAAATTGATAAAAGGGAGACTTGAATTCATTTCCTATAATGTTCCTATGATAAGTGGATTTCTCATCCTGTCTTTTCACAAGGAGGTAACACAAATAAGTGAACAGTTTCAGTGGCAATTTTGGCACAATGAATGGCTCAGTGAGAGGTCACCTCAATCTTGCAGTCTTGGCTCAAGCCAACTCTTTTTGAAAGAAGAAGAGCTCATCCTGCTTGAAATCAACAGTTGCAAGATCCTACAGGGGAGGGGAAAGAGAGGAACACCTAAATCCCAGCTAGCTGAACTTTATCTCTTGCTATTCCTTGTGCTGCTTCGTTATTCTAACTACGGGGCTCTGCCTTCCATCAAGCACTCCCCAACTCTCGAGTATTTACACAGAAACTGGAACCCTGCTCACCTCTGGGTTAGCCCCTCAAGCATGGTGAATAAGCAGCGCTGAGGCCAAGGGAGCTGCGCCAGGCTGCTGCTGTGGAGGAGCCACCTTGCTGAGCTTCAGGACTTGAGGACAAAGTTGGTGAGCAGGGGAACACAGCGCACTTTTGATACATATCATCTTTGCCACTGCAGCCAGCCATCTGTTCTGAGTTTATTAAAAGTGATGTATTCAGTTGGGAGGATCAGGAAGCATCTGCTGGTGCATTTACATTCAAATCCTCGCAGCAGTCCCATCCATCCTCCTTTTTTAATTAATCAGACCCTCTTTTTCTTTGTAAAACCACATAGATAAATGCTTCCTCTGTAAATGGAAGCGCGTATTATGCTAATGCCATTAAACGGCTAATACACAGAAAAATAATTTAGCCCAAGTAGCATCTATCTCAAGATTTAAGAAAGCTGTTCCGACAGAGATCATTTATGTTTAAAGGGATCACCATTTAAAATGGGCTTATGCTGTATCACAGTTTAGCAGCCGCAGAACTGCTAATCAATCGGCAGCCTCAAGGCAAGGGTGAAACGCGAAGGAATCAGCGGCAGCAGAGGCTCCTCCTCGGCCGTGCGGAGGGAGCGGAGCAGGGTCGTATAGCGGGGCCATGCAGAGGGAGCAGAGCAGGGTCTTGTCGCAGGGTCGTGTGAAGGGAGCAGAGCGGGGTTGTGTCGCGGGGCGCTCGGGGAGGCGGTTGCGCCCTGCACTGAGGCGGGTGAGCAGCGGGCTCTGCTCCCCACGCAGCAGCTTTGCACGTGTTGGTGCAGCCGCTTCAAAGCCCTGGAGGGCTGCAGGGGGGGTGCACACCAAGGCTGGATCCCCTGAAGGGTGGCAAGGAAAAATGTGGGGTCAAGGGCTCAGTTATTTTTGCTGGCATGGGGTGCCTGTGATGGGGATGGTCCCTATGCCCATCCCAGGGCATGTGTATGATATTACGCAAGATACAGTTGCACTGGGCTATACTGTTCATGGTAAAATGTGCTGTGCACATAACGAGAACATGCTCCCATCCAAAGAGGCATCTTCTCCCGTATGTGTGGGAAAGAGGCTGAACACACCAGGGGCTTCTTGCAGAGGCTGCCACAAGGCAGGAGCACCTTACTCCAAACCAGGGCAGTGGAGCTCCAGAGAACATCAGCACCCCCTTTTGCCCTGTCCAGACAACAGGATGAGGGACCCACCCCTCCAAACCCCATAGCAAGCCATGCCCAAAGATTGTGTCAATCTTGCCCACAAGGCTCTCATCTGGGAGTGCAGAAAGGTTCTTCCAAATAAGCTGAGATTTCGGCAGCCAGTCTATGTCTTTCTTGGCATACCCCAAATGACTTTTCCTAATGAAGGTCCCACCATCTGAGGCACATGGCTGATCTGCAGCCTTTGGTGAGATGGAGCAGCTCCAAGCTGCTGCTCTGCTTCCCCCATCTCCTGTTTTTTTCCAGGCATTCAGATTCAAGGGCACCAAGAATTTGTCTGCAACCAGTCTATGCTAGCAAATGGTGATCCTGAATTTTCATTTAAATAAGAGTCCTTCTAACCAGGCCCTCCTAGCAAATCAGGGGTTTTTGCTGTGTAGTGAGAGGGACTGACATTCCTCATGGACCTTCAAGAGAGATCGATGATGTCAATGACAGGCAGTGGTGGCAATGAGAAGCAATGGTGCTCCACAACAAGAAAAGCAGTCCTTGGGTGTAGGAAAGTGAAATAGTACTCCTGAAAAGGGTCATTTCCAAACCCCAAGGCCAGGAAAAGGGCAGTATGGGCAGAAGCAATATTAATTTCCCCTCATCTTTCCTACAAAGTGCCTCTCTTCTCTTATGGAAAAGCAAGTGAAGACAGAAGGGATAGGATGGCCTCAGGGCTTGTAGTCTTTGAGGTTTCCTGAGAGCTCTGTGTTGATTGTGATGATGGTGGCAATCATGTACAGACAGACACATGCACATGAGCACCTAGCTCTGTTACCAAGGGCTGACCTCTCTATAATGAAGCCGCAACCACAGGATGGACAAGCTTAGGGGACTCCTGAGCTTACGAACGTGAGAGAAACATTTAGAAAAGGTCCCAAGGAGGGGTCCCTGCTGCTGGCCTGTGGTGACCCACATGCAACAAAAAGCCCATTCCTGCCCCAGAGGTCTTTCAGAAGGCACTGGAGGAGAAGCAGTGCAGGGCCATTGGGTACAAAAGAGGTCAGAGGCAAAAACTGTGCTGGGGTGAGGAGCAATGGTCACAGCAGCAGTGAGTGTTATGGGGAAATCCAAGCCCAGGGTCCCAGGAGAAAATGCAAACAGCAATTAGTGAATTTGACTAATGACATCTAAAGGTGAGAGAGGCAAGGTGAACATCTCCGGCCAGAAGAGGGAAGACAAATGGTTTGTTTGTTTTTAAATGTGTTAGTGCATTTGTTGCTGAGTCTGCTTAAAAAGACATGAAGGTTCAGCTCAGTAAAATCTAGCTACGGTGCAAACAAATCCACTGGCCAGAATGAGTTACACCAGTAATGGTGTGCTGCTGCTGGGAAGGGAGACAGGAGGAAGGACTTTTTTTTTTTTTTTAAGGAGAGGTTGCAGATGGAAAAGCAGGCACAGGAAATGGGAATATAGATTTCAGTTCCTCTCGGGCTAAACTTTCACAGCATTGTTTGGCCCTAACCTGTCTTTCACTTACCGTAGCAAAACGGAAAGAGGACATTTCTGTGTGCTTGGGAACCGCGGCCCTATCCCTCCACACAGCTACCATAAGAGACAGCTGATGTAAAAATGAAAGAGAAACCTTTTATGCTTGGGTTCACTGGCTCTTTTCTCCTTGCTTTGAATATGTTCTCCAGGAGTTTTTAAACACAACCTAATAATTTTCCAAATCCTCTGAGTGTCACATACAATAACATTGGCTGAAGCATCTGGAAAATGTAAAGCACAGTTGATCCTACTTTTCCCCCCGTGCAAGGCTCCTGACAGGTCTGGCTTTCACTGCAAAACACCTGCACCCATCCGGAAGCTGTTTTCCCTGTGTCAGTGTCTTTCATCAGCAAAGGAAACAGAACACACTGCAAACCCTCGGGAAGCCGCAACGGGATTTTTTTTTTCTATGATTGATGATATTTTTTCACTTACCTTTTCTTTGCAAACACTGTACATGATATTACAAGACTGCATCACAGAGACTGGGAAAATGGCATCTGGGTAACTAGGTGGCTGCTGGCCTGGTATTGACTGTAGAGCAAACAAGGATGTGCGTGAAGCGAAATTCAGCAATTACAGGGCTTGAAACAGAATTAGTGACAAGCAACATGATTTAATGACCAGTGTGGCTTGTCAGGCTCAGACCAGAGGATTTACTGATAAGAGCAAGTGTCACAGTTTCCTATGTGTCTATAGAAGAGGCTTGCCTACAGCAGCACCTCTTGACTGAACAAACTGTTCTGTGAGTCATGGAGTTAACAAAACTGGGCTCTCTGTGGTCTCCTCCACAGCCCCACCATGGGGTCTACATTTCAGAATTTTTGTCACAGAAACTGTGACGGGTCCAAATACTTTCACAGCAGCTGCCCTTGCAAACCCAAATAGTATCATTTTTTTGTGTTGTGTTCTCAATCTTGCTATCTTAGAACTAAAACCTCCAAGAATAAAACTTGCTGTTTTTACCTTGAGGCTTGTCCAGTATGTGAAGACAGAAGCTTGCCTAATACATGAAGAGAGGCATGCAGCTTTTTTCAGTAAAATCCCATTGCAAACTGAATTCTAGACAGTGTTTTCAGTGAGAGCTGCCAGAGTCAGTCTGGGGACTAACAGCGTCAAGGCAAGCAGGGGGGAGCTCCTAAACCAAGGCTTCTTTGGTGAGACAGATCATAACCACAGTGTCTGTTGTACTCTTGCATTAATTACCCAGAGTCCTTGTGTTTTTCTTTTTTTTTTCTTGTAGTCAGACTTTTTCCTGCCTTGTTAAATAAATATGAATTTATTTTAGTCAGCACTATGCATTTGAATTCATCCAGCACGATGTATTTGGAGGCATTTATCAAAATAAGGAAGAAGGGATAAATAGTTTTTTAACCAAAGGGATTTGACTTCTGAGTCTTTTTATAAATTCAGTAGAGAAATAAATTAGGCAATAGTCGCATTAAGCAAAAGCACTATGATGCCAAATCCCTTATTTGGAGGACATTTTACTCCCACAGTGAAGATATCCGGATTCTTTTTGTCTCTCTCAAAATCTCTTCCTAAGAACTCACTGTTTGCTGAGTCCCATCATGATAATCGAGACCTGTGTCTGGTGGACGGGGCGGTCGCATGAACCCGCTCTGGCTGCTTTGGCTGAACTGTCTCAAGGCTGCTGTGTCTGGGGACCAAGGATTTAAATTTCCTCAAGAGGGAGAAATTGTGTCATAAAAACAGCAGTTCCTAAGGAATGTGCTAGAGGTTCGACAAACTGTCCATGTGGCCAAGCCTCTTGGCTCCATCCTCCCTGGTGGACTGATCACAGAGGATGATATTCCCTTCGTGAGAGTTAGTGTGAGCTGACCCAAGTGTGGCGTCTTCATGGCAGATTCTGAGCTCACACTCTACCTCGGTAGTTTAGAAAAAAATGTAAAAACACAGTGGCAGTAAGAGAAGTTATTTAGGAAAAACACATGGACTCTGAAGCCTTGTGCAGTCCCTTCCCAGCATTCCCAACCTTCCTGCCTTCTCTTTTTCCTGTGCTACTATCTGTTTCTGGTTCTTCTGTCCCTGGATATATCTATTCCCCTTTTGCCCTTGTTGGCTCCCACTGCCACTGTTGGCTCCCACATTGCCACTGTTGCCTCCATTGCCACTGTTGGCTCCCACAGCAGCAAATTCAGGAGCTCCTACCTCCTGGGCAAAGACCTTATATCTGCTTTAAGGCCATACCCTGCTAGTTATGTAGTGTTTCCCTGAGTGCTAGTACCACGGGATTTGGGGAATAACAGTTCTGCACTGACCTTATCCAGCACCTTCATGATTCTGCAAACATCCCCCTTTAGCTTTCTTTCCTCTAAACACAAGTGCCTCAGCCTTTTAGTCTCTCTTCACGAGGCAGCTATTCCAGCCTTCTAATCATTTCAGCTGCTTGCCACAGCTTAGGTTTTTTTCCCTAGCTGTGTTACTTACATTATCTACCCTCAAGCTCATCTGCCACTTTTTTTCCTCCACTCACCAGTTTTGCGAAGTCTCGCTGCAGTTCACTGACATCAGCACGACATCTGATTACCAAAAAGAGGTCATTTCGCACCTGCAAACCTGGAGATTTCACTGCTTCTCCAGGTCACTGTTGAAGATGATGAATAAAACCAACCTGAGCAGGGACACCTGGAAGACCCAGCTACTGACTCTGCACTCTTCTGAAAAGTAATGATTAGCCCTGAGCTTCTCCTTTAGCCAGCTTTCAGCCCATAAAAGGACCTTTTCTCCTGTCCTATATGCCCATTGGCACCCTGCAGAAAAGNTGACCTTTTCTCCTGTCCTATGGCAATATGGATTCCTTAATAGAGCAAAAGAACCTTGTTAAAAGGTTTCTGAAAATCCACATCTAGTGCAGTCACTGGATGACTTAACCATATGCCCATTGGCACCCTGCAGAAAAGCCATGGCTGAGCAAGCAGGGGAGTTTTCTGCTTGCAGGGACCTTAATATCCCCTCTCCTAGTCCCCCAGGAATCTCTATGGTCGCTGGCAGCCCAGTTGCTCTCCCGACATGGAGAGCTGCATTTGGCCAGCTCCCGTCAGCCTCTGGGAGCTGTGCTACCTCTGCAGTGGGTTAGAAACATCCCTCATCAAATCCCATCATGGAGAAATTGGTTGATTCGTCTGCTCCAGGGCATAAAGCAAAACAAAACACAGAGGCTGTGGTGGTTCCTGTGCGCAGGCATTTATTTTGCTTCAGGTAGCACAATAAGAGACTGGCTTTCTTCGCCTGCATTTAGCAAAAAGACAAGACAGCGGCTGATTAAAGTGATGTGTCTAGTACTTCCACGCAAGAATATAAAGCCTACATAGTCTTCCATTTAGGCCTTGTGCTTTCTCCACGGTTCACAGAAATCCAAAATATTTCTATCTATTGAGTCAAGAGAGGCTGTTTGGTCAGTGTGCAAGGAAGGCAACTTCCCTGCTTGTCAGCTTCCCCTCACCTCTGCCTCTTCCCTTCTGAAATCCCAGGGGATTTCATATCCTTCTGTGACCCTACACTTAGATCTGGAAGAAGATCCCACTTAGATCAGGACAGCAAATACCTTCCTGCCTTCAATCCCATCGCTGTTTTGCCTCCTATCCTGTCTGTGTGCATCTTCTCCAAGGTATGATTTCTGTCTTTCCTCATCAATTCTTTATTAATATCTTTACAGCCACTTGTGATTTAGCTCTGTGTATCTGGGTTAAGCACCGCCAACAAGGGGAGCAGAGCCGCTCCAGCGGAGCCCTGTGGAGCACAGGACACTGCGGAGGGTTTGCCCGCTTCTCCACAACGTGGAGTGCTCTGAGTAAGAGCACGACCAGAGCAGCTTGTTTGGAGACGAGGCCACGTTCCCTAGAAATCTGTTCCTATTCCTGCAAACCCTGGAGGTTAATTAGGGAAGAAAAATATCCAAGATTTTCAGGGAAAAATCTGTCTGCATTTGAAAGTTCAGTTGTAGTGCCTGCATGCACAAGTAACTGTGTCTGCCCGCAGATGCCACTGACAGGCCCATTTGGGTTTGCCTGTGCAACTGTTGTGCATATATTTATTTTTTGCCTTTTCTCTGATGACACAGTCTGTGGAGAGAAAATGCAGAAAAAATGTCTTCAACTTGTGTTTATTGAATATACCCACGATTAAAAGGCAGAAAACTTCTATCTATGCCAAACAAAGCACATCCGCAGGTGCTGAAACCTTCCCTCAAAGCCTGTGAGATGATTAAGTGCTGTGGAATGACAAATTCCATTTTTTGTATAACATGAACATTCCTGTAGTATCAAGGAGCTCAAAGCAGATGACCAGTGCCTGCTTGACCTTCCACTTAATAACCTCTAAATAATTCGCAAAATAATCTTTTTGGAAATGCTCCAGTAGCAATGGCCCTGATCATCGGCTAAGCGGTGTTCTGGAAGGGGATGAAGCTGGCAGTGATGAACAACTGGTTCAGGGAGCAGCAAGGTTACACGCAGTCATTAAGCTTAGAGAACATTCATCAGCCCATCCAAAGGCTTCAACAAGCCAGTAGTTTCACCAAGCAAGCTAATTTAAGACAATTATTTATTAGGAAAGTGAGCAGAGATCATTAAACTCTGAAGTCTGATGTTAACACCCACTGAAGTTTTAATCTTGCAAACAGTAACGCTATTTTTCCATGGTAGTCATTAACTGTTGAGTCCTGAACTCTTCCTCAGCCTCCCCTCAGCAATTTGTCCTGCCCATCGTCACAGGGCAATGTCAAAGCACTCGGACCGTGGGCAGAGCTGCTGTGCCCTGTGCCTCCTTCTTCCTCTCTCATTTCTTGGGCAATTATTTACCTTAAAGAAGATCTTTTCAGGACCACAAATGAAAAGCACTCTGGACTACTGGGCAGAACTAAGTGTGAGGTGGCCTTAGATATGATTTCCAAGACAAAATTTCTCCTATCTCTGTCTAAAGGTAAATGATGAAAGAAACATTATCTTATTGGGGCTATGGGTTGAAATTATATTGGATTTTTACTGCTTGTGCACCTTTGGTGCATGAGCAAACTTCAGGCAAATACCACCTGGTGAAGCTCTGGAGATCAGGGGAAGCATCCACCTCCAGCTTCACTGAGATCTCTCGTATACTGTCCTCATTGCAGATATATGTCCATGTAGCTGTGCTCTTATTTTAGCACAACTGACTCATAGAAGCATGAGGCTGAAGGGACCTCCTAAAGACCATCAAAGCTGTCCTGGGTTTCAGAGTGGATTAGACAAATCCTTCCTGACGGAAGAGATACCCCCAGGCCCTCCTTGACAGACGTGTGGCTAACAGATATGTGAAAGCTTCCACTCAGTGCGATCCTATACTCACAGGAGCGGGTCTGAATCTTTAGCTATTCTTGTGTTTTGAAAAGTTGTCTTCTAATTTCTGTCTCTTTTGTTTCAACTGGTTATATGGAGAAATGCTAATCACTGCCTACTTTAGAGCTATCCTGTGCATTTGCAAGATTGCTATTCTAGTTCACCATCTTGCTCCCTAAAATTCTCCTTCAGAAATTAACTAAGCCTCTTATACTCATGTTTTTCCAGACTTTTCATTCTTGTTGCTAAACCCTGAACTTCTCCCCATGTCCTATGAATTCCTGCAAGTTGGGATCCCAGGGCTAAAAACAACAGTTCAAGGCAAGGTGTTGACCCAGTGGTAACTACCACTGTATCTTGGAGAGAAACATGAGAAACAACATTCGCAAGGAAGCTCCTGGATTCTCCCAGTCTGGTCCCTTGCTCCTGCAGTTCCCTCTGATAAAACCCTTCCAGAATTATACATATTTCCATTATGAATCCACTTAGGATTTCCAGACATATTCACTTCTATTTGAATGCTGTTCCAGCATTTCATCCTTTAACACAGATTTTCTTCAAATTTCTGGACCAAACGATTTCAAAGGATGTTTTTATCCATTTTTCTTTTTTCATGATGTCACCTCAAATTCAGGTGGTTGATACTAATTCTCTTGAACCTTCTCTGTGGATCTCCCAGTTATTCCATTTTTATGTAGTTTTGCCTGCAGTACTTTACTCCCTTCCTTACTTAATTCCATCTTGAGGATTTCAGAGCACTTTTCTTACTGATTAAGGTAATTTTGAATTACAAGTCTGTCTTCCAAAAGTCTTGATTAGCTATAGTAGCTTGACTTTCTTCATACATCTTATAAATGCACTTGCTTCTCCTTCCTTCAACTTGCTTGTTCAGGCTCTGGTCAGACACGGACTGAACACGCAGTCCATGGGCCCATTAGTCCAGTTTATCAGGTAGCTTCACTGTGTTCTCACAGCAAAGTCTAGGCCATAATTAGTCAGTGCACAGCTGAGCATGCTCTGCAGGACAGTGTCCAAAGCTGCCTTAGAATTACATCTCTTTCCCCTTCAACCACTAGAGCAATGAGGAAAAAAATGATTTGGATTGACATAATTTGCTCTCGACAAATCCCTGTAGTTATGTTTCATATTAACTGACTAACCTGTGGCTGATTATAAACTGATGGTTTAATAATTTGTTCCAGTATCTTCCCAAGAATTAGACAGACTGATTTAAATTCCTTGGCTTGCCTTTTTAAGAGAGATACTAAGTGTTCCCCCTTTAGTCCTCTCCTGACCCTCTTATTCCCTAGCTTTTCAAAAGTAATTGCTAATATCTCGGAAATGGTTTTGGAAGGATCCTTAAGCCGTTACAGGTGAATTTGATCTCTTTCTGCAGTCTGGAACACATCTAACTTATCTAAATATTCTTTAAGCTCTTCTTTCCTTATTCCGCTCCATGTTTCCAATCCTCTTGTTATTCATTTTAATTGTGTGCAACATCTGTTTATACTCAACTTTTTTAGGAAGTTTGAAGCAAAAAAAAACAGCAGTGAATGTTTTGGCCTCTGATTATCATCACATCTATCTCACAGTGCTGCCTTCTTCTTTGGAATATTTCATTATCTTATTAAATTGCACAACCATTCATGCCTTCCCTATGCCCTCCTCAAAAGTTCTCTGAGGATTTAGGAAAGACAACGTCTTTCATCCCTTGAAATAGAAATTCAAATATTTTATTAACACAACTGATGCAAGAGAAGCCAAAACTATGTGAAGTTTAGCCCCTACTAAAGCACCTCATCTCCCTGCTTGGTCCTCAGACCAAGCCATCTTCTCAAGGAAGGTGCCCTCTTCTAGAAAGGACTGAAGAAAAAACATGTTTTCCCTTTTAAACAAGCCGTTAACAAGATGGTTGTAGTGCAATCCTTCTTTCCTTCTGGGCTAGTTATCTAGAGCACTTGCAGGCGAAAAATTAGAAAGCAGAATTTTTAAGCTTCCCTCAGTCTGATATGGTAAAATAAAGGTGAACACCATATATATACATATATACAGCTAGATGGTAGAAGATAGAAACAGCATGGGTGCAAATGTGACCCCAGGAAGCCAGAGAACTGTATGACATGCAAGTGTGTGTGTTTGTGTGTGTGTATATGTGTGTTCATCACGGAGGGAAGCAGGCAAGAAGAAGTGGCTTGAGCCTTCAAAATGTGTATTACCGACTTGTCAGGTATAGACCCTCTGGAGCATCAAGAACAACATAGAAGCATGGAAGACTGAGTGGATCCAAGTGCAGTGAATAAGTCTTAGGACTTAGAAAATATTACCAACTAAAAATAATGCTGGATATGTGATCTTGAAGGAATAGAGCAGCGGTATAAATTTGGAGAAGCTCCAGCAGAGGTAAAGACTTCATGTTGTGTTGGGGAGGTAGAATGAACTTCAGTTGTGTTGAGAAGGTAGAATGAGCTAGGTTTAAAAACAGGAAGAGGAGAAAACAAGGTCTACTGCTCTTTACCACACTGAAGTAGGTATGAGTGTAAGCCCACAGATGGCTGGGGAAAATCACTTTGTGAAAAAGCACTGATAATCTGAGTTGTTCCTCCACATCCTATAGCCAAGATGTCTCATAATCCCTGAGCTACAGCCAAAAATGAAACTTGATGTTATGTCTCATCATATTCACAGGAACCCAGGCACTGAGCACAATCTGACAGAGCAGACTGTTGTTTCACACCACCCTCCAGTAACCTGGTTTCCAGTTGCAATCAAGGACCTCCCTTCTCATCTGTTTTGTGATACTTCTTTATCTTCAAGCTTACCTTCCATAAAAGCAAAGCGCAACATTACTTGTGTGGAGGTAATAGGATTGGCTTAAGTGGGCGAATGTAAGGAATGTGCTGTTCCCAGGGATCTATAGCCTGGGAAGTGCCTGGGATGCTTGTGCACATGTCTGCCAAGCCACAAGGGTCCCTGTGGTGGTGCTCTGGCAAGGTCACACCAGCAGGGCCCCTGGACAAGGAGCAGGCTGCAGAGAGGCAGAGTCCAGCTCTGGACACACTGTCCCCAAGCTTCATGCCAGGATAAGGAGCCCATTAGGTAGAGAGCCACAAAATACAGATTGACTGCAGTTTCTAAACCTCCTGAGCATCCGTATGTAAAGGTCTGAGAAAAATCTGGCTGTAAAAGACTCCTGGTAGAACTAACAATGTTCCTCACTAGGATACCTGCATACAATATTCACTACAAAATTTGGCTTTTATCTGGACCCTGTGCTTGTGGTCTCAAAGCAGGATGCATCTTTCTGTGGGTAAGAACCATTATTGCCAGCACAAGCACTTCTGTGCATGCACAGGGCCCTGGGTGGGCAAGATATCAACCTTTCTGAACCATATATGTGAAAAAACTCCACCGAAGGGATTTCCTCATGCAAAATCACCCAAACAGTTGTAGAAGCAGTTTTTTAAACTTGCATCCCAATCACTCTCTTCATTGCAAACTTTAAATATTAAGGGTTTTGAGATCCAATGGCTCAGGTGCAGTCTATTCAAACCTTATTGAGTTAAATGCAACCACTTGGGTAATGAATGCAGCTTCATTCTTTGGAGCAGTGTCTTTTCAATACACATCTACTTTCATTATTTTTTCATCCCATATAGAGAAAGTATCACAATTAGCTAAAAGGACAATCTAATTAAATTGTGGATCCCTTTTTCTTGCGAGCATCTGTGAAATTAATTGGAGGAGGGCAAAGATACATAGGAACATTATTGGCTTTCAGAATGAAAGTCACTTGAATTCAGCCTCTTTTTGCAGCTTGTATAGACTTCACCAAGGCATGTTTGCCCAACAGGTTTTTCAAATTCAGTAGCTAATGTACTCAAACAAACCCACAAAAATGATTCTGAGAAAGTAAGGTGAAAATAATCTGAATGAATATCTGCACTTCCATACACATATCTGCACTTCCCAAACCATGTTGATGGAACTTTTCTAACATAACCACAGCCTACAGCATTTGTAATATGACTTTATTGAGGTAATGTGCTCCTGTACTGATGCAATGTATTTTTGTGAAGTTCTTTACAAGGAGAAAAGTGAGCAGAGGAAATTCTGCTATCACTCTAAACAAGTCCACTAGGTCACATATACTAGCTCACATGTAGGGGTAGGTGGCATTCCTGTATGTGGAAATCACCATTACTGAAGGTGCTCCAGGACAGAAACGATGCCCTGGGAGATAAAATATGTTTCTCCATGGTCTTTTACAGGGTACAACTGCAAATATGATCCTACTTCCATTTGGATCAGAAATAGAGTTACCCAGGATTAAATTTGGTTGGAGGATCAGAGTTGCCATCATCAGCTTTTTTGATGCACTGCAGTGACCTCCATGCTCTTATGCAAGAGGCGCTGCATGCACAGAGCCAAAAACTATTGCTATTGCATAAAATCTCCTACCAGCACAGCGCTCTGTGGAGGACACTCACACTTTGTTTTTCAGCAGATGTTCTGTAACTAGATCAGGCTGCAGCCTGCCATGAACCACGCTCTGTATTGCAGGTGATACACCAGCAGCGATAAGGAATAATGCATTTTAAAAAACATATCCTAATTAATTTTTTAATGTTCTTTTTTTTTTTTTTTTTTTCCCTAGCACCAGCCTCATTAGAGCTGTGTTCTTGAAATGTTTGCTTAGCCAGGTATTATACTGCTAATCATGAAGACTGCTTTGTTGCCTGGATACTTTACCCAAGCCACAATGTCACAACTACAGATGCAGAATTTAAAAACAAGTCACTCCTTAATCTGCAAGATTATTTTTGTGTGCTAATTTGTGTGCAGTGCTGGAAACAGTATTTTTTGAGAAATACAGAGTTAGCTATTGCTATACACAAAGTATCTTTGAGAGATTCAGGTCATATTTTAGATTTATTATTCTGACATCATCTTCTCTAATTTCTCTGAGGTTTGAAATGCCAATTTGTCTCCTAGGTACTTTCTGAAATAGAACAAGTTCTAGAACTAGCGTATCAGTATAATAATATAACAGTTCTTAGGCCTTTAGTATAGCTTTGCACTTTCAAACAACTGAGCTGTTTGTATTATCTCCCCATGAAATGAAGAGCTTAATCCTAGTTGCTGCTTCACAGATGGGGATAGTCTGAGAGGTTTTCATCCAAATTCTAACTAACTCCATTGACCCTAATTCTACTCCCAGCCCACCAACTTTTATCCACTCTATTGGCTGTGAGCTACATCAAAAAGAAGAAGAAAAAAAAGTGGGCTAACCAAGGGAAATATCAGACTATTAGGTGGCAACTACTCTATCCCTTTATAGAGATGCCTTTGGAGGCAAAGCCCAAATCATTGTCTGCTCTGGCCCAGGGCAACCTACTTAAATGCCAACTTCAGTGCTGCCCTGGCAGATCCTATATGGGTCCTGCTTTTTGTTTCTTGCTTCTGTGTATCTGCCTATATCCTTTTCACTGTTTTTTTGCCTCAAAATTTTTGTCTAGTGCCAACAGGCAGAATGAGTGGCACTCTACAAGGGACATGGAGACGCTGTCAATCCAATACTTAAATAGTTTTGATGTATATGCGATACTTTACCGCATCTTCAGAGACTAACCCAGGGCTGATCTAAAGTAAGAGAAGACTACTCTGCTACTCCAACTAGTACTTTTCAATAAGGTCCATGTTCTCCTTGTCGTTCTCCTTCAGAGATGTGTGAAATCTTCTTGAAGCCATTAACCCTGTAATGATCTTGTCATTTATGGCTGCTACCCAGAGCCATTCCTCTGTAACTGAGTGCCCCGGACCTTCCATCTGCCTTCGGGGCATTTCCATGCCCTCACTCTCAGCTCTCCAGGTGAGGCCTGCTCTTCAAAGTGGGTTAGCTAAGGGATAATGTAGCCACTAAGGGGTAACCATCTTCACATCAGACTATGTTGTTCTGAAAAGCAGCTCTTTTAGGATGATAATGAGGAAAAGCACCAGTGGCACTCTCAGGCTGAGAAGAAAAGGGCAAGTCATTTGAATGGTTTAGAAAAGAACTGAGTGGAAGAATAAAACCGGAAGCCACAAACAGCTTTTTCTCAGTGTGAAAATGAAAACACCTTAGGAAAGATGCCTAAAATTTAAAAACATAAACTAAACACGGAGTGAGGTGCAAAGCTTCTCCATGCAAAGCAACAGGAAGATCTCCTCAGGTCTTCTCCCCATCAAGCCACCAGTTTGCTGAACAGGGCCAGGCAAGTAACTTAATTTCCCTTTATTTGTACCTCTGTCTGGCACTCCACATAGCTCATGAGTAAATAGATATGTCTACACAAAGGCACATATTCCCTACATTTCCATGTAATGCAGTTTAATGTTTGATTTTTTAATGCAATAGGATTCAGTTCTTTGTGATGAATAAAACACAGGGCTGTATCAGTGCTTGGCATCCCCGCAGAACAGCGACGTCCTCATGCATAATTCACGTCTGCAGAACAAACTGAAGGCTCTGGCAGAGAGATGCCAGACGCTGAAGGCTTCTGTGGGAGGTTTTGCACGAAGGGGTTCAGTGAAGCAGTGTCCCGAGCCCCACGGCAGCAGCGACCCTGTGACCAGGGCCAGGAGCCCTCGAGGCTCCTGCAAAGGGTCTTCTGCATTGCAAGAACAAAGATATCGAGTTANACGAAGGGGCTCAGCGAAGCAGTGTCTGCTCCGCTCCCGAGCCCCACGGCAGCCGCGACCCTGTGACCGGGGCCAGGAGCCCTCGAGGCTCCTGCAAAGGGTCTTCTGCATTGCAAGAACAAAGATATCGAGTTAGCCTTCCCACAGCTGGCTGATCCAAACCTGATTTCAATACTGCAGAAAAAGTCCCCACAGTGAAACTTGCCTGGGCACTGAATTAATAGTGGCCCTAGAGCAGCATTTGGAAGGACAAAGCGATTGGGAGTGTGCTTAATTAAAGCTGACAGACATAATGGCATTGCTTGTAATAGTATCAGGAGATTATCTGCCACAAGGCAGTGCTACAGGCCCCATTGCCTCCCTGCCAGGCTGTCCCCTCATGCCAGTTCTTCCAGGCCAGGCCCTAATTTCTGCTTTTTAACGCTCAGCATCACGTATATGTAGGAAAGGGCAAACACCTTTCTCTGCCTCCAGAAGCTCTCTGTGCCTTGCAAGTTGAGAACAGCAAGTCACGGGTTATCTGGTTGAGTGTTAATATACTAACTGAATTAATAAATGTTGGAGAAAGAGATCTGTGCCTTACCCTTCTCTGCTCACTGCCTGTAATTTCAGAGTGCTGCTATAAAACTCTCCTCTGAAAAGGCCAGACACATTTGTGCTCTGGGAGGCACAGAGGCACCGATGCACTGCAAACACTCAAGCTCCACAGTATTTATTGAAGGAAAATTCATTGCCACAGGGCAAAATGCTGCACCAGCTTCAGCAAGGAAAAAAGGAAGCTACAAGCAAATGCAGGGAGGAAATGGAGGTGCTCCAGTGTGCTCAAAGGAGCTTTGCAAAGGCCCCTTGCTCTGCAGGTGGCCTGGTATCCTCGACGTGGTCTTGGGCTCCACTGCCACACGGGGACAGCAAGGGACAGGCCGTCCTTCCCGACGGTCCCTAGCGCTGGCACGAGCACTGCTCCATGGGGCCACAGGTCTCCTGAAGGGTCTCTCCCCATATCTTGCTGTGCAGCTGGAAAGAACACACTGGAGGCAGGTACAAGCTTAGAAAATGAAAGAAAACCCAGTGCTTTATTAAAAAGTCTCTCTTTGAGATAATGCTTCAAGACCCCAGCTGCTATACACTGTTTCCCCTGTGAAGCCAGCACTTACTCACTCAGCTACTCTGGGTCTGGGTCTGTAACTTCCAAGCAGTCAAGGATGTGTTGAGAATACAAGTCTTCTGGCTTGACAGAAAAATCAAATGTAATCATCTACTGGGTTTTATTTTCAGAAACTGAGCCAGCTGCAATGCAATGTCTTTATTTTGCTTCTGTACCTTTTTCTCACAAAGCTCTGGGATATTCATTATGGCAGCATTTCCCAGGGCTCTGATTGAGTAGGGTAACGAGATACACAAATTAACAGTGACGTTGACTTCTGTCTCCAGTCAATATCCTGGTGTCTTATCCATTGAAATAAGTACATTTTAACATTGATCCCAACAGATTGCTGAATATGTGTGTTGCAGCTAGAGATTCCCACCAGACAAGTTCAGAAGCCTGTGCAGGGAGTGTGGGATGTAGAAGTGAGGAAAGGGGAGATTTAAGGTATTCTCAGAAGAGAAGCTCACTAGCTGCAAGCCAGGCCCAGCCTTTCCTTGGAAATACAATGCAGATCATGCAACCAGAGCAACCCTCTTCCTGTTTGGTGCCATTCAGGATTCCCAAACAGGTGACTAGCCACACAGTGGGACAAACCCAGAGTGTGATGATATGAGAGCTACCAGAGAGGCAGGGGTAGGGAACTTGCTGGAGGCAAGCAGGGCTCCTTCCCTGCCTTGGTTCTGATCAACAACATATACTTGTGCATACAGACAACACAAAGGGGGTTGCAAGCACAAACCCCAGAAAAGTGAAAAGCCTCCCAGAGAAAAGGCCTGACTATCAGAACAGGACATCACTGGAAACAACTGGTAACAGCAAATAGGCTTGACTTCAAACTCAGACAAAAAATCAAAATAAAAATAAAAAAATAAAAAAAAAAAAACGGAATAAATAACAGAGTAAATGCCTCCCTGATACAACGGGTAAATGTTTAGTTAGGAGATGAAAGCTTTTATTTAAGAAAGGGAGGGAAATCAGTACATAATGGTAGATATACTCCATTGCATACCTACTTGTACCACCAGCTGGTTGTAAAAGTTTAGAAATTGCAATATTCTGGATTATCTGGAGTGTTTTACTGGCTCTGGGACGCTCAAAGGATCTGCAACATTTGCACTGATATCTTTCCATCCCCCACTCAGATATGAGCAACCCAGCTGCTTTTGGCTTTGCAAAAGTGCTCAGAGAGGAGCAGCATAAGGCACAAGGCTGGAGAGTTTAAATGAGAGCGCAGCCCTCCTTGCCAAAGCCTGGACCGAGTGCACGGCTGCTGCTTCACTCCGGTTGGGCCCCGACTGGTTCCACCAGCTCACGGAGAGGGCATTTGGGCACATGCAGGAGAAAACCCAACTGTATGAGCTGGGAAGGAGCCATGACAGAGCCCCGGAACTGTAAGTGAGAAACCTCTGTCCTGTGGTTTCGATTCCCTGGTGTACTGGGAGACAGGATGCTGGGTGCATGGGCAAACTGATGGGATAGCGCAAAGAAATGCCTGGCTCCATCATCGGTTTCTGCCCTAACAGAAACGACCCGAGATTTAAGAACCCAACACCTAATCATATGTAATAGTAGTAGGAATTCACCACATCAGTAGCATGAAGCTATCACCTCTTTCAAAAGACAAGGAATGTGGTGCAAAGACGTTAATACAGCTTCAAACATGTATCATTAAAACATCAGTCCTGATTCTGGATGCCTCCATTTCTGGACACTGTGTCACAGCCTCGCTTGGCCTGGTTCAAAGAGCAGCCAGATAGCTACAAGTCGAGAAAACAAGAGCATGAAATTACACTTATCAGTAATCTTAATACTCGAGCGGTGCTTTTCTTTAGTTGAACGCTACAAATTAGCAAGCAACTTTGATTGATGTGTTTTGCTCATCAACATGGGAAGTCGATAGCAGAGTTAGGCACAAAATACAAGGCCTCAGGGCCTCTCCATCCTTATCTTGAACATGCTGCTGCAGAAGTAGAATTTCATTAGTTCTTTTTTTTTTTTTTTTTTCTATAAGAGCTCCAGCAGCTAGAAAGTGAAGTTATTGAAAATAGTTTAGAATATCATGGAAAGATGAAGTCACAGTCACAACTCTTAATGCTGGGATATGAGCTCAAGAGCTGTTTCCAAGGACTGATGGTACAATCCAGGCCTGTTGAAGCCCAAATTTTTATTTATCTGTGCAAGTCTGTTAGTTCAGCGAGGCAGCTTAGCTGAGCAAGCATCGGACCTGATGCACAGCTGACTCAGAGTGCTGGTTTGCATGGGGAACTGAGAGCTCGGTGTTTCAGACGAGCTGCCAGTCATTCTGGTCCCTTCAAAGCCATGTTAGGGTCACTGCCCTCTGCCCTGTATGTGGCCAAGCTATTACCAGTAAGCTACTAATGAGCTCATGCTTACGGCAGTGAGCTCTCCGCTCTGCTTCAGCATGCTGCTTCTTATTTCTTAAGGTCAAAAGTGGATCCTCAGCAATACAAAACAGTGCATTAGTTTCATGGTCCCCTGATGACACGGCCATGCCCTTTACCCACATCCTGCCACCTCCTTTACTCCCACTCTGTGCAACAGCCTTGCTTGGTACCTGCCAGCAGCAGCTACTTGCCAGGATATGTGCAGTGGGTAACAGGAAAGCGTGGTAGTACCTGACACCGGGGTATGCCTGCCAGAGAGAGGAACGCAGGTCACTTAGCACTTTGCTAGCAGTGACATCCTTGCACTTTCGCCAGCTCGGCTGGTTGGGCTGGCCGGGCTGGCCATGCTGAAAGTGGGCAGCTCGCGGCCACTGAATAACAAGGGACACTGCAATGTGGAAGGCTGCCAAGTGGCTTCGTGGCTGCATTTGCCCTGTAGGCAGGATCCTTGCCTCTTAGGCATTGTGCACCTAAATTCCCTGCTCCACCTGTGGCTGCTCAGACCTCTCCTCTGTGTCTGGCTTGGGAGCAGTCGATGGTGCAAGCTCAGGGACACTCACCAAGCAGAGAGACCTCTGCTCTGTACTGGGGATTTTTTTGTCCTTTGGCTTTGGAGCAGAGGAAAGAGCAATTCAAGCTATGTGGTGAAGGACAGTCAGAACTGTTTAATGCCTGGATGCTGAGCCTTAACCTTTTTTCAGAGCTGATTCAGTGATAAAGTTGTTCCCAAACTGCTGGTCCCAGGCCATCACTATGAACTGCCTTACGGACAAGTTACTGTGCCATTTCAGCCATTGCAACCATTGCCCACATTGCTTGCTCCATCTTTTTGTCAAGCTGTTAGGTTAGATATCACAGTATTGAATGTAAAACTTTCTCTGGCTTGAGCTTAAACTCAAGGACTTGGAGTTTTGCATGTTTTAGGCAAGGCTCAAAAGCGAGTAGAATAGTTCACAATGAGAAGATGCTCCCACAGCTATCTCCAAAGCATTCCCAGACCTGCAGATCTCCATGTTATGTGGTCATTCAATCCACGATATGAGAGATTTGTGGAAGACAGTGTCCTTCTGAGTTTGCGTGGTTCCCACATCAGCCCAGCGGTGCTGCCTCTCAACCCAGCAGAGGCAAAGGCCGCTGAGGGACATGGACATCTTTCACCAAGACTTTGAGAAGGATGTTCAGTCACAGGGCGCTGCTGATTCATTCCCAGATCACGGAGACCTCAGCACGGGCATCAGTGAGCGCAGCATTCACGCAGAGGGCTCCAAATACAACCCACCCATGTTTTCAGCAGCATGGAGAGCATCCAACAGCAACTGACTGCTGCCAGCTTCTTCACTCACCAACTGGTAGAAGCACAGGGTGATTACATTAAGATAAATATGAAGCTACTGGAGCAAGTCCAGTGAAAGGCTGCTAAGATGATTAAGGGACTGGAGCATCTTTCCTTTGAGGAAAGGCTACGAGAGCTGAAACTGTTCAACCTGGAGAAGAAAAGATTTAGGGGACACCTTATCAGTGTGTATAACTATCTGAAATGGTATTTATATAAAGAGAATGGGGTCGGGCTCTTTTTGGTGGCACCCAGCAACAGGACAAGAGGCAATAGGCACAAATAGAAATACATGAAGTCTAAACATGAGGAAAAACTTCTTTACTGTGAGGGTGACAGAGCACTGGAACAGGTTGCCCAGAGAGGTTGAGTCTCCTTCTTTGGAAATGTTCAAAACCTGCCTGGATGTGATCCTGTGCAACATGCTCTAGGTGACCCTACCTCAGCAGAGCTGTTGGACTAGATGATCTCTAGAGGTGCCTTCCAATCTCAACCATTTGGGAGCATGGCCGAGAAAGGCTTGAATGCCTCTATGAGTCACAGCTCTTCTCTTGCTTTTGCGGATTTGTAAGATTTAAGATGCTTCCTCCACATATGCAGCTTGAGGTATTTAACACTCCTGTTCAGACTTGTAGCTCCCTGCTGATCAGCATCCTTCACACACTGCTTCATGATGGCATGTGATCAGAAACTCCCCTTCCCCTCACACTATTTGCTTTCCCAAGTAAGCCAAGTGCTAACCTCCCCTCTGCCTCCACATTTTTCCCCATGGTAGGGGCATTTTCCTGCTGAATCTATGCTGCTGTGACTACTGAGATACAGAAGTCAGACCCTTTAGAGAGCTGTGGGTGCTCAGAGCCCCGCAGAAACCAGCTTGGAGTCTCAGTCACACCCGAGGACCCTGCTCTGCCGCTGAGCACTGGTGGGAGTTTGGCTCGTGGTTGTAGGGCTGCCTGCTAAAACAGGACGGGGAAGGGAAAGTCATGAGTCATCAAGCCAGTGGGTGGTAGATTTTGCAGGAGGCCGTGGCTAGGAGACTAGAGCATGCAGCAGCATGTATGTGCGTGTGGCTCAGACAGAGCCACTCCTGGAGATTAGTATTAAAGGAAAGTGCATTGAACCCCTCTCCTTCTCAAAAACATTTTGTCTCTCGTTGCAATCAATTGCCCTACAATTAGTGCTCAAAGAGAGCGAGTGATTGGAGCTGACTGAATAACTCCTTCCCATTTCACTTATTTAGAGGAAGGTAAGCCCCTAGCTTAAGGTGGCTGTTCACGGCTCCACTGCCTGTTCTGCAGGGCTGCGCGGGGCTGGGATCCTTTACTGTGGAAGATGAGCCACTTTAGGTCAACGCGAAGGTGTCCTCTCTGAGGGGAAACAAAGCGATAACCAGCAGCCTGAAGCGGTGCTCAAGGAAACTGTAAGAACATGATGACGTTGTCTCCAGAGATTAGCAGCTCAGAGACTTCCTGAATCAAAGGCATTACTTTTTTGGTTTAATATCCCTTGATAGATCTTTTTCCAAGAACAAATTTAATTAAATGTTGAAGCCTTGTAAACTTTCAGCATCACTAATATCCTGTGACCAGGAGTTCCACAATTCGTTGTGCAAACAACAACGCAACTGTGTTTGCTTTGAACAGCATCATCCTATTTCTGGGTGGGAATATGAGAAGATGGAGACTGGAAGGCTTGGGACTGGGGTGCGGGTTGGGAGAGGTAGGATTCAGGCTAAGTGGTATGATGGTTGGGGTTTAAGTGTAGAGATTCAGATGGGTCTATTAAACCGGCCTTGGGGAAGTAGCTTTTTAAAAAATTAGGTAGGTCCAGAAATTGGTTTGTACAAACCATACCTATTCAGTAAAATGGCAACATTAAATGGAGCACTTTGAATTAGTTTGAAACCAGAATAGATCGCAGCAGTAGGCAATAACATCTACTTGACAGTCCTTCAGAAGGGTGCAATAACTCACATTCTCATGAAAGCTGTGCTCCAGCTCCCATCCTCTCATCCTTCAGAAAGAATACAGGAGAAAGCTTGATGCCTTTGTAAGTGCATAATAATCTCATGATAATCAAGTATTCAGGGAATAATATCTTCTAAGAAATTCTACACCAAGGAGTCTATTAAAAGCATAGAAACTCATGTCCGATTCTCTGCCTTATTTGTACTGTTAAACCTCAGCATCTGCAATATAGGAGATAATTCATTTACCAGGGAAGGGACATGATCAAAATTTGAAAGATTGAAAATGGCTGGATTCTTGCAGCATCAAAAGGTTTCAGCTGAAATACCGTCTGCTGAGCAGATTTAACAGACAGTCCATATCCTTGAATGCCTACAGTGCTCAGGTTAAAGGTGAGAGACGGAGAATGCTGTTAGGCAGGGACTGAGCCCAGACCTCCTAAGCCTTTGATGAACTTTGGCCTCCAGATCAGACTTCCTAATCTATTTGAAACCTAGTGCTCAAGCCTTGTGATTTCATTAATGCTGTTATCTGATTTCTCTTCAAGAAAAAGCGAGTGCTATACTTGTATTTCTGTTTTGATGTAGAGCGTAAACTGGACAGCTCTGCCCAATACTGAACCTTCTGAACTTTGATTTCAATCACTGATCATATGATCATATGTAAAAAAAGTATCCTAAGGACCTTCAGCTCATGTAACCACCCTCTCCCGTGCCATAGTAATTCCTTCAGTTATTTGATTATTGTCCTTTTCTTAAAAAAAAAATCACATTTTTCTTCCCGAGTCTGTCTTGACCTTGTGTGGAGAATGGCTGCACCCGGGATGAATGGATGATTTTATTTCTGATACCGTCAGTCCCACATTGCCTTGTAAAGTGGTATTTTTCTGTACTGGGATTTCCAGCCTTTGGGGCACTGGTTATAATGAAAAGGCATTGACATTTCAGGAATAAGCTGTTATTTCTTTCCATGAGACATTTTGACATAATTTCCTTTCAAGAGGATGTACAGCCTGCGGCAGGAGCGGAAGACGGAACAAAGGATGAGTGTTCTTCCCGCTTTCGGCTTCTCTGCAGGGACTGAGGAAGACCCAGCTGCCTTCGCACCAAGGCAGCTAGTGGATAATGCTAAAATAGCACCAGGATGGGGTCTTAGCAGCCCGGGAATAATCCCTCCTTTAAAGCCATGGGTTTATAATCTCAGACACCAAATGGGATTGCAGAGATAGACACCAGGGACGCGGCCCGTCGTGGCGCAGGGGGTGTCAGGCTGCTGCAGGGGCTCCTCTGCGCCGCATGCGCTGCAGAGTCCCCTGTCCCCCGCTCCCAATGTCCACCTGCCCCAGCGCCAGGAAACATCGGTCAGCTCCTCATCACATCCCTGCACAGCGATTAGCACAGCGGGACGCGGCTCGCGGAGACGCACCCCTCCGTCCACTCTTNGACACCAGGGACGCGGCCCGTCGTGGCGCAGGGGGTGTCAAGCTGCCGCATGCGCTACAGAGTCCCCCGTCCCCCCGCTCCCAATGTCCACCTGCCCCAGCGCCAGGAAACATCGGTCAGCTCCTCATCACATCCCTGCACAGCGATTAGCACAGCGGGACGCGGCTCGCGGAGACGCTCCCTTCGTGCTGCGCTAACAACTAGCTTAAACGGGGCCCAAGAGCATGGGCGTTGCGCCTCAAAGCAAAGGCTGTGGAGCCAAGCCCAACCTGGAAAAATAGATGGCGTGCTGTTAAAAGATTAAAAAGAATTGTTTTGAGCAAACTTCTTTCCAGTGGAAGCATGGTAAGGCATTCATGCAAAATCCTCACCAGGCCCTCACACAGGAAATTTGTCCTATACAGAAAGAGAATCAAATCTGAACAGTGATGTTATTCTGACATGTTTTAATGCAGCATTGCTAAAGGAAAGTGTGTGGGTTTTATGAGTTATATTGCACTATTGTTCTATAAAGTTACCTTTGTCATGCTACAGGGGATCAACGCCAGATCTGTTGTGCTCACTCATGTTTCACATTATGTACTTGCACAACTGAATTGCTCATTTATGATAAAGATAGCCCTAAAGAAGCTCAGCAAAGGGACAGAGGGGTTAATTTGTATTCTTCTTTATTTTATTTTTGCAAGCCGCAGACCCCATGAGAAGCAGAGAATGACCGCTCAGCATTTCAGCTTGTGCTGGGCCAGGTCACGTTACTTACCCCAGGCAAGCAGCCAGCTCTGCATAATGCCATTATATTCCTTCTCCTATTCTGATATTAAAATATAGAATTAATTTACCTCATTGTGAACATTTAAATAGAAACCGAGCTGGAGGCCTGCCACTCCGAGTCACAAGCACTTCAGGAAGTAGATATGAACTTATCCGCGAACTGGGGGCCTCAGTCAGAAATTTATGTTCACACTGCATGCGGCTGATGAGGGGGACTATAAATCAGCTCTTTATTCCCCCAGAGCTCGTCTTGGCCAGTAACCAAGTCTAACTGCCAGCAGCCGTGAGCTTGGCTGGCTGCAGCCATCCCGAGCTGCCAGCTGCAGCGCCCAGGGCCGCTCCGTGCTCCGTGTCCTGGCTGGGCGCAGCCACGTGCGTCGCGTGCCCCCAGGCAGCGCTCAGGGCACCCAGCGCGGGCTCTGCATTCACTGACAGTTTCTCTTTCCTTGGTCGGGGGAATTCTTTAGCTGTCTCTTTAGGGCATCTTTTTCACTTACTGTAGCTTAAAGGAAAAGGTCAGGAAAATAGAGCACATGCTTATAATTAAGGATATAATCATATCCCCGGAGTTCAATGTTCCTGGATAGGTGATTTGAGCTGCCAGAATGGTAATTTCCAGAAGATCACAGGCCCTGAAATAAATAATAATTTCAGTAATTATTTAACTTGTGGAGAAAAACAAACAAACAAACAAACAAAAAGGCACTAAAATCCATAAAAGCTTAGGAACTTGAAGCAAAGATTTTTCAGTCCCCTGCCCGTGCAAACGGCCCATCATGAGCGTGCAAACTGCCTGACCCTGCGCCACGTGTGCACAGGATGGTCCTCAGCGGGGCTTACGCCGTGGCCCCTGCTCCCAGCGCAGAGGCTCTGGGAGGACTTTGCAGTATGGTCACTGTAGGAAGAGGCTGGAGACCGTGTGGCCACCTATGGCCAACAGCATCTGAGCTCCTGCAGCCGCCTTGGCTGGCGCTCAGCCGCTGAGCTAGAGGTGAGACCTTCTCCTCCCTCTTCTCCTTGCTTCCAATCATCATTTTGTCTAACACATCCTGCTCTTCACTGATAGTTCTTCACCTTCCCAAAGGAGTTTTAACACTGTTTGACTGTCGCGTTAGTCACTATATTCAAAGAAACAGCCTGTGCGCTAAACTATCAAGATCTAAGGGGAAGAAATATGGCAAACAGTAGCAGTTGGTAGTGCAAGCACCTAAATTTCCTGCCTATGCCTTGACAAAGATGCAGATTGAGTCATGTTTCCTGACATATTAATAAAAAGGTTCAGTGCGTGGGAAAGGGGGAACTGGTGATGTTTGTTCTTGCACAGAAAAAACAGAGAAGCACCTTGGAGTCTGCACAATTTCCCAAGCCCTTTCCTCTATGCTTATTTGAGAGCTTTATTTATTTATTTATTTTTAATAAAAGAGAGTTTACAGAGATAGGAAGACAATAAAAGGCAGCACCACATCCCAGTTTGTTAGCTCTGTGTAAAGGCTGAACAAAGGCTGAACAAAATCATCCATGTCCTTACAATATTCCTACCTTGATTGATTGCAAATAAACCAGTTTAATAAAGGCTCGGACATACAAACGCCACATGGCCAACCTGGCAGGAGCAAGGGGAAGAAGAACACGATGATCGCGTTAGCTCAGTTCCCTCAGATTAATTAGCCAGATAACACACACATTTTCCTCAGGCTAGGCAGAAAAATACCACTTAGTGACCAGCCATTGGGAGAGCCGCTCCGCTGTTAAAAGCCAGGTGGGACAGACGCGAGACGGCCGAGGGGACCGTGCTGCCCAGGTGCCATCCCCGCCACCCCCTGGGCCTGCCACCAGCCGGGCTGCAGGTGAGGGATACTGTGGGGAAAAGGGGACCCATTTCACTCCCCCTCGGCAGACCACAGTGCTCACTAGTGCTCAGTAAGTTCTCAGCACTGCCCTTTTTAAGAAGCTCGACCAACAAGGATTATTTTTTCATCGTATTTTCACCGTAGCCTGAGAAACCCAAGCCTGGTTGGGGTTGTTGCTGGAGGATGGAGCCAGCCTGTGGGTGAGAAAGGCATGGGGCACCTCCACCTAGAGCTGCTGCCCACGGGCCGGGAAGTCTTCCAGATCGGGGCCTGCGGCTCTTTTCTGGCCAAAGGAGAATGCCTTGTTCTCAAGCACAAACTCAGGTCTTGTCATTTTGTCAGAAGTCTGCCATAGTTTGAGTCAAACAAGAGCATCTCTTCCGTGTGGTTTCATAAAAAATGGAAGTGCAGAAAGAGCTATCATTAGAGGTGATAAGGCGAGAGCTTCTGAGAGAAGAACCTCGAGGAGGTGGAAGCACTTCCAGGGTAGGGGGCAGCGCACAGCGCCCGAGGGCCACAGTGCCCGGAGAGCCGCGGCGCTTCCCCCAGGGGCAGCCCAGCAGCGGGACCCAGTGACGGCCCCACAGGGAACGTGGTTACACATCGCCCAGCAAGGTGGCACCTGCGCCGCTCAGCCTGCGCTTATTGAAGTGTTGGGTTGCATAACAGACCTCTGTGCGAACCCCTGGCAAAGAGCAGCTGCGGGAAGCTCAGACCGATGCTTTCAATAAACCGGATTAGCGAGAAGCTGCGGTGTACAACCGATGCGGGTGATGGCACTGCTCCGCATTCTGCCTGGGGAAACACCTGCTCCCAAGCGAGGCCCGGAGCCCACCAGCCACCTCTCCTTCCCGTCCCGGCCTCTGCTGCCGGAGCAGAGATCTGGGGTCCTCAAAGGGCATCTGAGCACCGTGTTACCAGTGAACAGGGGCTTTGAGGTCCCTGTCCTCCCAAAATCGGGTGCAAAGGAGCAACTCTCACCCAGTGGTCTGGAGAAACTGGCTACCATGGGGCTATGGTCTCCTCCTATATATCCAGTTGATAGAAAGAGATATGCAATTGGAGCTAAGCTGGCTTTATTCTACTAGGAGGCTTTGAACAGCAAATGAACAACCAGGGCAAAACAAAACAAACAAAAAAAAACCCCACAAACAAAAAGACAAACAAACAAACAAAAACCCCACCATAACCCTAATTCCTACTGTTTGTTTCTTCTGCTGCCTCTGTGGGCAGGGGAGGAAGAAATCGGAGCTGTGGCAGCAGGGACACAGCACAGAGGTTGGTGCCCAGGTCCCTGGGGATGCTGCAGTCACAGTCTCTCCTCCAGCACCTACTGCTGGGACAGAAAACTGCCACTTCTCTCCCTTCTCTCCACCCCGCTGCAGAAAATGCTTTATAATTACAAATTAAACACTAACCATTGTGCCTTCTTGCCACCAAAGATATGAGCACAAGCATTTTCAATTATTGCTTCTTAATTATTGCTTGAATTTACGCATGAAGAATGATCTGTTTTGCAGGTTGCTGTCAGACGCTAGTGTTCAAGTGATGTTTTCTTTATAAGCTTTTTTCTTTTGAGAAACTGTATTAAGAACATTAGCACAAAAAACAGAAAAAGTGCTGTCTTTTATAAAGTTTCTCTTCAGTATGATTACCAAAACAGATTCTTAATAGCAAGAAACATGCTTGCTCTATCCCATTTCTAAAACCCATATCTCAACTGCACTGCACAGTAGATACGTATGTATGGATGCATATTTAAAAGGAAACTATACCTATTTGAGTGCAAGCCCATTCATGTTCATTACTATAATGCAGATAACTTGGTGACATAGGGGAAGATGGCAATGCACAGAGGACAGCAACTAAAACTCTAGTGAGGTTTCTGCATGAGTTTTCTGTATTTGCAAACAGCTATTCTTAAATATTGCCTTATAGTTTCGTGGTTAAAATACTTAGCAATGTAGTCATGATGATTTTTGCAACTAGGCTGCAATTGTTCCATCAATAAAGAAGGGAAGCAAGACCTGTGGTAAAACAACACCTGTTTCATCAGAAATAGATTATTTACCGTGCAAATCTGATTTCCCTGTGTTCATGTTATCTGAAATCAAGCAATAAGGCCACTTCCTTTGTACGAGGCCTTGGTACATATATGACTGACATAACATAGGAAATAAAGCACAGAGATCAAACACCAGCAAGCTAAGATGGGCAGGAAGCCTGTTGTCTCAGTAGTGTTTGGACTAAATCAAACCTGAGAATTCACACAAAGTAGTCTTCCTCAGAAACCCAAATCTCTTATCTCTTATCGAACACGCCCCAAGGTGAGCAGCATGTCAGAGAAATAGATTTTTTTCTAGGCTACACGGTATCATAGCTGTTACCATCAATCACAAGCTTTGCCGATCATGTTTATTATTAATTCAATTACATTTTTGTCTTAATTCACTCTTAAAACTTTGGATTCATAGCTCCCCTCTCTCAGTTCCTTTTTGTTTATGGCACCCAAAGTCTTACACAGCTTTGGGACAAGGAAGAAGACTTTTACAATCCAGCACCACTTCACACAGGTCACAGAAAGCAAACTCCTAAATGCATATTTTGGCATCAGCGTGAAATGGTTTCTATGTTGACAAATCTCTGAGCCTTAGCTACCCGTTATATCTGAGTGCTAAAAGCTTTGGCTACATAAGACAGTTTCCAGCAGTGCTAACTGTTCCCCTTGAGGTCAGCAAACAAGTTCCCCTTTGCCTTAACAGCAACACACACGTTTCCACACAACACACACAGCAGAAGCTGCTCACCCTACGCTGAGTGCAACCCACCCCGGAGCTGTGCACAGATCCCAGTCCTGCATGCTCCCTGCATTGCAGGCAGAGCAGTTCTGACGGGGAATCTTGCTTTGCTTATTGCCAGTTAAAGTCTTGTTCAGCAGTGCAGGTAAGAAAAAAGAAAACAAAAACTAAACAGTTGGCTGAGGTGCTGGCAGACGAGGAGCAGCTCAGAGCAGCGTCAGAGCTGGTTGGAAAACTCTAGTTTTGTGTATTTTAACTGCCTCCTCTGACAAGTAACATGCAGATAAACATACTGAATGCACTTCTGAATGCAGCAGAAAGGCGGTGCTTACCTCTCCTGCCCAGGTTTCCCTAGCTCTGCGTAGGCATCCACTCTACTGCAAATCCTCCAGAGACAAAAGGATTTCCTAGTAAAAAGACTAGGTTTTATTAGACCAGTTAGTTCTTTAAGTGCAAGAGATCCTATTTACCTATAAGAACGAGACTAGAATGAGACCATGAGTTTAGGAATGAGAATGGATTAGAAACTACCCTCCGCAAGATCACCAAACCGTTGCAGGCACATTCTTGCCTCCAGGCCCGGCTTCAGCCAGCTCATCAGCTCGCCGTATTTCAGTAACCCTGTGCACAGAAAGTTTCCTGGCATGACTTTGGAAGGCTGGCTGGGTGCTCCCGAGCCAGCTCTCTCCGCCAGAGCAGCCGGGTCCCCTCTCCCACAGTACCCGCAGCAGCTCTGCCAGCTCCTCTCCATGAGCCAGCACAACAAGAAGGTAGTGTTTTGCTTTGAGTATACACACAAACTGAGCGCAAATGGAAGAAATCACATAACACCAGCCTATTCTCCATATTTTTTTTGTCTTTTTGATTCAAGGAGTACACTTGGAACTTGAATCAATCCTAGAAGGAAGGAACTGAGAGGACTTTTCAGTCACACAATAGCCCATGCAGCTCTCAAGAATGTGTGATTTTGCAACTGAAAAAAAAAAATCTATTTGTTCTGAATTATGGCCATTTATTTCTGATGCTAGCTAGCTAGAGATCCCACCTTGGAGAGATAGGACCAGTATTTATAAAACATTAAACAAACCAACAAAACAACCAAAGGCCCAACTCACCCTCCAGCTCTATGAAGCAGTTTAATCATCCTACAGAAGTCCCTGAATAGGAGCTCATGCTTAGACTATCCTCCTGTCACTTACGACATGGGCTGAAAGCAGCTTCTCGTTCACTCCAAAGCCATCTGCTCAGCAAGGCAACCTCCTGACACCATTAATAGGTGCCTGTTGAAACTGTCCTTCTGCAACCTCTGACCTGCAGTTGTAGCACACTTGGCACATCCATACAGGCAACCTCAGGGACCAAGATTACCAACCCGAATCAGGAAATGTATTTTATGATTTTACCTGAAATTTGGTGTTTATATTGAGACAGACTCCATTGTACATCTTGTGCATTCTTGTACTGCATCATGCAGCTTGCTAATATGAAGTACAGGGGGAAAAAATCCAGCATGTTTAAATAAAAGCTTTAAGCTCTTGTGTTGTTTTATGTTTAAACAATTTGTCTTTCTTGTAGAGTTTTGAAATAGTTAACTCTATAATAAAAGCTTTTTATGTTATTCTATGATTTAGAAAGAGCCTGAAAGGTGTTTATGTGAACTGTAATACAGCTTGAAGCGGTAGTATAGCATTTATTTCCTTGTCCCACATTACTTTCCTTCAGTGAACAGTCCTTTGTCTGGCAAAGAAGCCTAATTCATCATTTGCTTTCTTCGAGATTATTTTTCAGGTGAAAACAGTTTCACAGTTTTTTAAAATTGTGCCTTTTAAAATTAAAACATAACCAGATATTCCTCTCAGAAGGTTACATACCTCTTCTGCAAGTACAACAAAAAAATATATGATTAATACACAATTAAGATGACTGAAAAAAAAGAACACTATGCATCATTTCAGGGGGCAAGGATGTAAGAACAGAAACATCCCCGCTCTACAGAAATTATTCACACCTCTAAGGCAGTGCATGAGTCAACACAAAAAAAACCTCAAACCCGTACTAGAATGTAAGAGTCCAGTTTAAAGACCAAGGGCAGCAGGAATCTTCTTACCCAAGTGCTTACCCAAGCAGAATTTCTATTAAAACTAGACAAACAGAAGAGGAACTAAAGAAAAATAACCTGCAACAATTGTTTTAACTTTTGTAAGGAACAAACCCAAACCCATCTGTGGGCTTGAAGAGAGGATCTCTACTAGAAGAGGAAAGCGGGGAGGGAGAAGGAAAAATAAGAAGGCAATAAATGTTCAGTTGGTTTGACAGCAGCAAAGCAATGGGGGTTTATACCACTAAGAATGCTCCCACAAAATTTTCACAGTACACTGCAGTTCCCAAAACATGGCAATACAGTGCCTTTTTTTTTTTTTTTAAATGTAAAATCCCTTTCTATACACATACATTTATCAAGGGTCCTCACTACCTCCTTCTGCAGTTGCCAGTTCTCATCAGGGCTCAACAGTGGCTTTAATATCAAAATAAAAAAAAAAAAAAAACAGGCAATATAGCAAGGGAAAGCACAGCAAATATGACAGAGGGTAGGGACACAACTTACTGTAAAGGCTCTCTTTTTTTATTTAATCGAAACATTTCAGGTTTTACTGTAAGACCTGAATCAGAGCAGCAATACAGGCACGTGGCTACTGGAACACTTCTATAGGCATTAGCATGACAGACTTCATGCATATGACAAATTTAATGTGTTCAAGTCGCATTAAAACGGAACCATAACCATTAGAGTAGGAGTGACAAATTACTTTTAGTCATCTTTTCATTATGCAGCTTTGAGCACTCTACAAGGAAACTTAAGTATAAGTGACCTTGTATTACTGCACTAATGTACCAAGAATTCATAATTACAGAATGCCACTGTAACACAGAACTATTACAGTAGGTTTGACTGGGCCTCATGTTTTTTTTGATGAGGTTTGTTGATAAGTATTTAGACATGAGAGATTTCTGCAGTCGTCACAGATTCTGTACAGAAATAGTATTAACTTCCTGAAGTTTTAGAAAATAAATATTTCAATGAATATAAGATCTGGTTAAGATACCTTGTAATGAGAGGTATAAATCAAAATGCAATTAAAATACATTCATTTCAAGTGCAAAAGAAAATACCAATATTTCTAGAGAGCTCAAACCTTTCTCAAAACCCATTCTCTCCGATAAAGCTAAAATATCAACCAGTAAGTAGGCAATCCCACTATTCAGCTCATAGGGAAGATTTATCTGTTGCATTAAAAGTACAAAGCTAAGAAGAATGCATAATGTTTTATTTTTAAACTTATTTACAAAAAAATATTGCACCAATCCATTATCATTTTTTCAGTTTAACATGTTAAGGAAAAGCTTATTATTTACAAAGTTAAAAACAGAAGTGCAAAAGCAGACTAAAAGACACCAGAAATAAAGTTTATTTAAATTCCTAAGTACAGTTTGTTATCTGACTATAGCCCACATTCAGTATGATCCAAAATAGTCTGTACCATATATCTGTAACTGCAGAAACTTGCATCTCTCTGTAGGCGCAAACCTTATTTCTTTTTATGCTATCAGAAGGCTTATGTAAAGTGTAAAGGCTAAGTTTAGCTTAACTTAACAATCGTGTTTCTCCAGAAGAGTCATACAGTTTTAGGTAAATTGAAACAGCTACATAATATTATATTTGTATTAAAAAGTAGTGCTAAGTCAGAGATGACGGTTTTCATTTCTCCTAAACAAGAGGAAAGATTTGCTGATATTTCAGGACTGACCATTTTAAGTACTCTGCTAGCCAGGGTACTTTCCTTAGCGCAGCATATGGTCCTGTCTCAGTCTATCTGCCAGTGGGACCATCATGATGCATTTCTGGCGAGTAGGTAAGTAGAACAATCATGACCCAGAGATGAAGCAATGCCTGGGAAGAGAAGAGAGAGAATTACTTATAAGCACTGATCATCATCAATTAGAGCAGTAGTAAATGTGTCACTGATCTAAAAAAAGCTAGTCTTGTAGAAATACTTTTATACAGTTACTCTTAAAAGAAATTTTATTTATAAAAGAAGTGCTGAGCCACATTCTGAAAAAAATCCACTTACAGAACAAAAATTTTTACATAAACAGGAAAAATGGAGCTGGCTTCCTACAGATTTATGTTTACTGCTCTATCTTTCTGTGCATCCCCTGATAACTCAAGGCACGCACTCTAATACCTGGTCTAGCCCACTGAGAAGCAGATTAGCTGATCTGTCTGCAGTGACTGATAAGCTGCTGCTCCTGCACCAACTTGCTAATAGCAGGCAGTGTAAAACTGCCAAGTTCTGCTTGCTTTCTCCTTATCAGGGCTGCTAATTTAAATATCTATTCTCTACTGAGACATTTTCATGAACTTGGTAGGGACATTAATTCTCATTCCAATTTGGCTGAAACGATCTAATAGAATAGAATAGCATAGAGGTTGCTGGGGACTTAACAAGAGAGATAACTGGTAAAATAGAGAAGCTACATTTCCTTAAAAAACAGATTAGTGATAACCACAGGCATTAGTGATTAGTCAATAGTCATAGCCACGCTTTCAGCTATCCATAACTTTGTACTGATTAACAACCCCTGCCACTGACCACCCAATATGGATTCCAATGCAACCACCATTGATTTTGAGTTTGAGTAGCAGCTTAGGCAGTAAAAAATCTTCAGAGTGTTGATACAATGCGTCTTATTCGCATACTGAGAAATCTAAGTCATAAACAGGAAGAAACAGAAGATAAGAATATAAACAGCCCTGTTCCGTCCAGTACTTAACAAGGTGGAAAATGTAATTGCAGAGGAAAGTTGCCGTTTCCTTTATTTATATGTGCCTGCCAGCTTTATATCCTGAAACAGTGTCAGCTATTCTGAGAGATTCTGTTTAGAAGAAATATTATGCCTTCTCAAGCCACATGTTTTCCCTCATTTGAAAGGCTCAGCTGATGGAGTATTCTCAAGCAGAGCAGACTGCACTTCAATGCTGGTCACCTCAACAGACAGAGACATCTGCCCTCCCGTGGAAAAGGGAGGAATTTCAAGTCTGCCAATCTCACCTAATTTGGATTAGCAACTTTTAAGTATTTGGGAGCATCCAGCAAGAAGCTATTTGCTTGTTACTTTTTCAGCCTTTAGAAATGTGTGACTACTTAGGCTACTCTAAAAAACACACTGAGCTGTTAATTACATAGCCTTTGACTTTTAAATATAAAATTACTTTCAATTCATCATATATCATACAAAACTGCTATAGAAATCTCAAATTATCTTCTCACTATAAAGAAAGCTTACTCACCATATAAATGATTACAAAGACTCTTGCTATGGGATAACGCCTTAGGAAGATGCCTAGACGAATGCTACGAAAGTAGCAAAGAAAAACAAAATGTTTAAGTTAACATGGGGCAATAATGCCCATTCCTTTCATTCTTGTTATCACAAACTTACAACACCAGCTAATTTTACAGACATAGCTTTCTATATTTCTGAAATGAATTTTACTTCTTGTATTCAAGGCATTCAATAGGGAAATTCATAATTCAGACCATTTTTGCAGACTGAATATTTTTCTGCTGTATGCTAGAGTCGGATTTCATGAAAAAGAACCCAAACTCTTAGAGCTGTATGGGTTTTATTAAACTAAAATTTTGCCAAATTTTGTGACTCCAGGAACTGCCATGAAAACCAAATTTCAAAGATATTTAAGCAATAAAAACTTCAGATTCCTTTGAAAAATTCAACAAATCACTGTTGGTTGGTGATCACATGTTGGTTCATTTCATTAAAGATATGGGTTTTCCAATTCTACTGCAGCAGCACTACAAAGTTTACTTTGTAAAGAGATTGTGATATCGCAACTGAAGTATAGTATCATATAGTAGATCTCTAGTCACAGAAATGCTGCCTTCCTTCACAACAGACAAAATATCACAGAAACACAAAGGATTATTTTTAAAGACATCGTATTTTCCAAAGATGAACAGATATTATTTGTTTCTCCTTGCTACTTGATCTAAACTTCGGGAAAAAAAAGTGTTCATTCTGAGTATTGACAGTGAACATAGATGTTGAGAGATCAAAACAAGTCTTTGGTAGATCCAGATTTACTTTTGTTTACTAATCTCTAGATCAGATTATCTTTTCTGGAAAGTAAACAACTGAACTTGGTCAGAACCCAATATCTTGTTAGCATCCAACAGGATGCCTAAATAAGAACAGAAGCATACACAGGATACACTCCAAGCATATACAATACTGCCCCAGTAATACTCTCGTATTGTCTGCCACAGACACAGTGAAAACATCTCTGTTATAAGAGAGCAAAAATGATTTATTATATTGTTGTATATGTCAACATACTCGTTCATTGCTTTTTTTATTTTATTTTTTCCCCTTTGGCACAAGGGATTCAAAAGAGAAGCTCTATCATCTAGAAAAAAAGTGCAGCAATAAAGAATCACAATTCATTAGGGCACTCTTACCTAAACTGATCTATACTACTGGCAGCTTTGCGAACTCTTCCGTACATTCCTGCTATATTAGTATCCATGTCATTAAAAAGGACAGGAACGTTACGCATACGAGCACCTATTTAAAATAAAAATCTTTTTAGTGTAAAATCAGTTGTTAGCCAAGTAAAACAAATTGATAAGTGCACAACCTGAAGATATACAAAAGTAATATAACATTTGCAATTCATCTGACTTGTAAATTTTGCTTAGAATAAGAGAATACGATGCAAGGATTAGATTATTAATAAAAAAAACAACTCCAATGTATCTTGAATTGACTAAATTTAAATTTGTTTAAATTTACTAGAGACATCTTAATATTCAAAACCATTAAGTAGAAAACATAGCAGTTTTAGCTTTTCTGTCAATTCTTAAGTGACTAAAATAGTGATTTAATACTTTAACCATTTGCTTACATTTGTCATACAGCAAAATATCTGACATTTCTGATAGAGTATTTCCAAGTCTTTTAACTTTATTTAAAAAAATAGATATATATTTTTAATATATATATTCTCTGATGTTATCCTTGTGCAAGTAAACTCAAATTTACTGAATTTAGCTTAAAAAAAAGGCTCAAACTAATTTAAAATTTGTTAGTTCTGCTTCATGTAAGAAACAAACAGAAGTCTGGACTGTTAGTTTTTGAAACAAAGCACAATTACCAAAATGTATAAGGGCAGTCACCACACATGCAATTACAAAATTTGACTGTGAAAAGTAACATTGTAAAGACGTATCAACTGCTGAGGTTCTCCCAAGTAACACAGGATTAATTCTGCACACCATAGATGAATCAACCTCTGCAGAGCCACATATTTTCAGGGCTTCTTTTATCCTTATAAACTCAAGGCATTAGGAAAAACAGAAGCTTTAACTGCATAAAGGACAGTTCTAAATATTTCCTTATTTACCTTCAGAACCATCAACTCCCGACATATTAATGGAAGGTCCATTAGCACTCGGGCCTTGGATTGCCTTAAGCTGTTGTTCAAGTCGTTCCAGTTGATAAACAAGAGAGTTTTTCTCCGTGCTCAGGCTCTCTAACATGGTCTGCTTCTGAATAAGCGTTTCTGTCAGCTGATGAAGCCGATTCTCTAATTCTGTCTGACTGCTACTACTCAGAGCCTTGTTTGTGAGCTTATAAAAAAAAACAGAACATTTTTAAAATCTGACCAACACGACAATATTACAAAACTGGTACATTAAAAAAAAATCCTTTAAAAACAAAACAAAAACTAGTTAACACATTTCAGAACTTTCATAGAGTAACATGACCAAAACCATTACCAATGAGCACAGTAAAAAAGAAAGTCAGCATCAACAGTGGCTAAAACAAGGTTTTATATTAAACAAAAAATTAAATATCAAGAAAAACATGACTGGCATAACCAACTGAAGCTGCAGGAAGGAAAGAAAATGCATGGATTACATTGTCCAATTTACAGAAAACATTTAAATCAAATAGGAATCTCCAGGTCAGTCATATGTGCAGCAACTCATCTATTTGATACAAGCAAGACCAGAGCCACCTACAGCTTTAATAATGGGACAATGAAATCAGCAACAGTGAGACCATGCAAATATATGAATGCAGCAAAACAGGGCTGGTGGGAAGTAGTCCTGAAGCCAGCAGTGACAGGAAAAAAAAATTACTCTCCAATACGCTTGGGAATTATGCACTGCAACACAAACAGTGTCAAAATTCCCTAGCACCTTATCTGCACAGATGATCATAGCTGGCTCTAGACCATCAATTTCTTCAAATGCAGCCTATTTTTTATTATGCTGTCTTAGATAGTTTACATAAAATGAAACTTATGCCTTCTTGCTGGCAAAAGAGTCTGCAGGGCTGCCAGTATCTGAAGGTTCCAAAGCAGATTTGACTGATTCAACAAAAGTAGGTCCATAAATCTATCAGGCAGCCTTATATTCTCTATCATGCCTACACACAACTGTGGATGCTGAGGGAGTACCAGGGGAAGGGAGTAAAGCGGCCTGGCTCACAGGCTGGCTGAGATGACACACAGGGCCAGATGGATCACTAGTCTGAGTCAGTAAGACATCTATCTAATTAAAAGGATCTTTGCAGAAATAGTGTCCCACTAAAACACTAAAGAATAACTGCAACAGAGCACCTGCCTACTAAGTCTAGTTTGGGTACAAGTTGCCTTTGTCAAAGACAAAACCAGAGGCAACTATAAAAATAACTCTCTATTTACCTCTTCACTGTTCCCTTCCTGCATTCTTCTCAGCTCAAAACTGTACACTGCATTGAAAGTAAGTACACTGTAGCACAATAGTAAAACCATGATTTTTTTCTTACTTTTAAACCATACTTGTTATGGTACATAAAAAAGGCTTTTATACTGAATCACAAAAATGTTCATATGTACAGTTTATTTCCTATGCAGACACAGTACCTGATTCCTGAGCTTCTGAATTTCTTCCTCTCTGTCTTTTATTCTGCTTTGCAAAGTAGTTTTTGTTCGATACAATTCTTCCTCAGTATAATGGAGTTCCTATGAAATGGATCACAATCACAAATACAAATTTTGTCTATGTATGCATTTTGAGCGACATTCTGCTATCTAGTGTTCCATGCTAGAGTAGGAGTAGACAATATACCACAATCAACTATAAACTGAAATTTACTCTCAGATAGAAGTGTCTGATTTTTAGATGCTACGAGGCAGGGGGAAAAAAGCAAACTGAATATAAAGGCAGAATCTCCGAAACTACTAGATTCTTGTGAAGATGGACCTAGTGCAAACATAAAATTCCAACTAGTTTATTGTGTAGCCACATAATTTCATAGGAATCACGATTCACTTTCTTTATACTCTCACCCTTTATTATATTGCTATCTTAAAAGGATGTCAGTTACAAAACAAACAATCAGACAATACTTTTGTGGAGTCAGTAAAAAAATCCCATTAACACAAGATAATCTTATTAAGCTTTTGAAAAACGGTGCAGCTATCTAATTCTGTGTATGTAATGTGTATCACAAGGATTTTCCTTTACAGTTTAGGGTTAACAGGATAAGAGGGTGGAAGAGAAAGGAATATTACCATTAGGCCACTGACTAAACAGCAAATCTAACCATACATCTTACTATTCTCATGACTTAGCAGTTACTTTAGCTCCTATTTAATGGACTACCATGATTATTTTCAAACCATTGTTACCATTTAAGCTATCAGCTGCCACAGCAGTCAGACAAATCATATATATGAACTATCATATATACTTTAAAATACACACATGTGAGTAATTAAAAGGAAAATTTCATTTTAGTATAACCTATTTTACTTATCTCCCCCTGCTTTTTTTCATAGCTTCAGCTCATTTTTTTATACGTAGTGTTGACTTAAAATACACTCCTCAAAAACACAGAGGTAACAAGATACAATCTACCATCTGCTTTGATATAATAAACAATAGCTCTCCATCAAGAGCAGACTTCAACTTCTGCCTTTTAATTAGTTCAAGCTGCTTGCATCTCATTAAAATGTAATTTCTGAAAGGACAGATAATCCTGTAAGATAAGTTGTTCCCGGCAGGTACAGTCCACTCTTGTGCTTTCTTCATTATTAATTCTCTTTTACATGAGCTTTTTTCTTACAGAGGAAATTCTCATTAAGGTGCAAAGGACTGGTCTGATTACTACTGAAGAACTGGTTTGTTTATGCTAAAAATGAGCGTGTGCCCTTTTACTCTTTACACTATTAAAATCAAAAGGGAGTTTCCTTAAGAAGATAAATATAATACAAAGAAATTTAGTAGTATCATTTTATTATCAATTTGTCTTATAGAACAATTTGGGAATGGGGATTAATGAGGGGATTGAAAAAATATCTCTATATTGTTATATTATTAATACCGTATTTGAAATCTAAATCGTATTTAATTATTAATTGGATAGAGGAAGATCCATAGTATTTTTGGTATTTAACTTCCTTGATATAAGAAAGTTACAAATCTTACTGTAGATATATTGTTTGACCAGTTTGCTGTTGAATAAGGTTTAAGATCATGCTCAATCCCAAGTATTCCTGACAGTGTTTTTTATTTTAATAATAAAATTCCTTTCACCAGGAGTATTCAGTAGCCCTTTTCCATTGCTTACTAGTGGTTGACCTAATGATGTTCCTTAACATTTCAGTGAATTCTTTCGAATGGTGTGGGAAAAATAAGTCTAACACTGCATAAAATACTTTTGTTACGTCAAACACTTTACTGATGACACCAAATGGGACCTAATAAGGACTCGAGCTCTCAGGAATTGCTTACCTGTTTTTGCCGTTCTAGTTCAGCCTCTGCCTCCTGCTTGGCCATTTTATGTGCTGCTATTTGCTCCTGTAGATCTTGAAGTTGTTCTCTTGCTGACTCAGCCTCACTTACCTGCTGAGTCTCCATATCCTGAAACAGACAGAAATATTACCACTTCATTGACAAAAAATAGTGTGGTCTATTATAGACAATAGCCAAAAGTTGTATCTGTAGTATTGTTTCCAAGGGGAAGTCAATTTTTACATATAGTATTTTTTATTAATACATAGTCATAGGAAATTTTAAAGTATATTTTGTAAACATAGAGACGTCTCCAACTGATCACCTTTTCCCTCTTACTGTACAGAGACTAAAACTGTAGAAAGCAGATGACTGCAGCTGTGTCAAGGATTAGGAGGGAGCCTTTGCAGAAGAGGATAAGTATGAACTATACAGAAAGCATCAGGCTTGTTTGGAAAAAAACTTTGCTCAAAAGGAGCAAACCAGAAAAAAGAGAAGCGGTGCATGTACTATTTCTCCCACCATCCCAGGACCAGTTGATGTAGTAGTGAGGAACAATGAAGAAAATGGGCATCTAGAAGTGCTTGTCCCACCCCGAGCAAAAAGCCTGTTGCAATAGTAAATCAAATAAGTGTTAGAAGAAAACACCCTACAATACAATGAAGTAGCCTTTTATGCATGTTTAAATACATCTATGCATAATCATACCTACCTGCAACTCTGTTCTGAGCTGCTGTATTTGCCCCATTAGCTTTTGTATTTCTTCTTTCTGAGTGTCTCGCTCGTGTTTCAGTTCTTCTAGTTCCACTGTGCTTGCAGTATGGTTATCCAGACCTTCAATTCCTGAGCCTTCTTTCAGACTGTTGATAAGTTTTTCTTTAGACTAAAATAATAAGTCAACATATTTGTATGGTAGTATTTATTAAGTGCTCAACTTGAATCTGTCAACGTAATTTTGTTCTGAAGTCCAAAGACAATATACTACAGACACATAGCAAAACTACTGCTTTACTTCTTTTTATCTAAATAAGGAGTATACAGAATTTAAGATCAAAATGTTTCCTATTAACTTCCTACATGTCATATGATGTATTGCTGATCACATGAAAAAGGTAAAATTATGAAAGTTATATGAAAAATAGTGTGTTCAAAAGCTAAACATGTATAAATTAAACAATTTCTTTACAGTAATACATACCTGGAGTATGCGAGTAGCTTTCTGTTTATAGTCTGTCAGTTCTTGTTTTGTAGATTCTAGCTGGGTTTTAGTTATTTTGACTTGCTGTTGAAGTTCATCAGCTCGCCTCTTTTCATCTAAATATTTTCTTTCTGCCACAGTAATCCCCTCTGCCAGGTTTTGGCGTTCAGTTTCCATTTTACTCAGACGGGCAGCAAACTCATTCTAGTAGCAATAAAAAAACCAAAAACCTTGTGCTTAAACACATTTACAAATTTAATCTAAAATGGAAAAAATAGAAGCAAATATACAAGAAACATTTCATGTCTGCTACCTCCACTTTAAAAATACATTAGTGCTTTCTGTGAAGAATGCAGTCCTGTAGTTACCTGTTGTACCTGCTAAACAAGCAAAATAACAGGTAAATAAGTAAAAATATCTCTTTCCCTCATCATATGTTTAGGTATCTATATGGTAAACAAAAAGCACCCCTTTCTTGAGAGCTTTAGATTAGAAAGAAAAAGATGCCAACAACAATTTTCCAAGATAGAATTAAACATAATTAAGGCCAGACCAACTGTGGAATGCAAACAGGTTTCTAGCAATATCATGAATTGCCATGTTTACCATAACCATGATCACCCTGCTTAGTTTTATTAGGATTACATATTAGTGTGTGGGGAGGAAAACCACTTGTCATGGAAAATTAAATTGATGACTGACCTAGTTTTTTAAAAATAATTTTATCATAAAAACAGTTAAAAAGCAATAAAATTTCCAGCATTACATCTCAAAAAAAACTCTGCAAAGTTTGCAAAAAAATACATAATTAAAAAGTAGTTTTGTAAGTATATCTAACACAGCGGAAGACATCCTACAAAACCCTTAGTAACCTGAGCAGAAACAGAAGCCAAGAGGAAGAGAGAACAGTTAGAAACATAGATCTCATCTCAAAAGCCTGAAAGTCTGCCTTAGGGTTCATGTCTAACCTGCATCTGTTTGTAACTTTCTTGCTCTCGCTTCAACACGGAGTCTGCATCACGCAGCCTCTCTTGAAGAGTTTGAAGGGCTTGATTTTGCAAACTGCTCCCTTCACTGTGGTCTTGTATTATCCTGAAAGAATGACACAGACATTAATCGAAAGGAAGAAAGCCAGTGTGCTTTTTCAGGTAGAAGAATGACTGCCTACTTTTAGGACCAGCCTTGAAAACTTACTCAACTAACTGAGAATTGCTGGCTACAGACGGGGTACCTGGAGCTAGTGACTCATGCAGTCCCTCCCTGTCCTATACTCTCATATCCAACTGCAGACACATATTCCAACCCTGAGATTAATGTAAAAGAGTCTTTACATTTGTGCATAAGTGAAAATATTTTTCAAGACAGAAATATTTATCCTAAAGTCTTCAGTTTCAGGTCTTCAGTTTAAAGAAATACTTTATACAAAATGCATTTCAATAATAGGTGACAATTGCCTGTATTTAATAGGCATTGTCCTGTTCCCACTGTCAGCTATGCTGTAATAGGTTCAGAGCAAACTCTAATGATCATATTTCAGATCATGCTTAAAAAAAAATTTAAAAAAAATTATTCATTTTTCCTGAGGTCTTCTTAAAGAGTCTGTGCTTTCTATCCTGAGATTCCAAACTATTTCTTTGGAATGGCTTAAGAAATACCTTGATTTTTCGCTTTGCAATGCTTCCAAAGCTTCTGTCCGAGTACTTAAAAGCTGATCAGCTTCCTGCAAGCGCACTTTTAACACAGCTAGCTGGGAATCCTTGGCACCAACAGCTTCCGTGAGATCGTCAACTCGAGCTTGAAGTTCTCTCACCATCCTATCACTCTTTGAATGGTCAACACTCCACTTCTCAACTCTCTCCCGGGATTTGTTTAATTCTACAAAGTAAAAAAAAATTCTTAGAAGGCTTTAAAAGTAGATATTACAAGATGTTATAAGTGGTATATATCATAATCCATAAAGAAAAACTAAATATAACCAAACTGATATCTCCTAAAGTTTTAATATCACTCCAAGAAGGAAAAAATGCCAGAATCTAGCTGTTGGAGCACAGCCCAGAGGACTTTGCATGTGAACTCAAAACAGACATTTTCATTCTATGGTAGACAAGTGTTACTTGCCCTATCCCTCCTAATGACCTACTGTTGAATAGCCCTGTAAGAGAAAATATTTGGAAAGCTCTGCATAAAGCATCTACTGCATTATCAATGTGACAATAAGCTGAAAATAAGCCTGAAAGACATCAGTATAAAAATACAATAGCGCTAAAACAACACCTAAAAGGTATCTGAGGTTTTTTTCTTTAAATGAAGATTATATATTAGTCTTCAATGGAAATTAAAATTCTTTGGTCACACAGATACTTCAAAAAAAATGCAGTCACTTTGTTGTGGATACAACAGTGGCAGTTTGACAAATTCAAATTATCATTTAAAGGTTTTCATACATTTACTTATTTTTTTCCACATTTGTTATTTCATTTGGCTTTGAGGAAACTAGCAAAATCAAACAGTAAATCTAGTATTTTTGCTGTCAGTTTCTAGGTGTCCGAGATCACCTCCTACAGCTTGGAAAGGAGTCCAGTTGCTAAAATTTCAAGGAATTAACTCATTTTAAAATTACTATTTTGCAACATCCTTTTAAAAGCATTAGAAATATTTTAACACTGTTAACTTTTGCTACTTTGTTTTATTAAGTAAAATTTGGAACAAATTAGATTGCATATACTATTAGACAGATTTTATTCTGAATATAAAAAACTGACACAGAGTGTCAGTTTCATTCACTAACATTTTAAAGTTTAATTTCCAAACCGTAGTACCTTCTTGTGTTTCTTTGGTTCTCTGAATTAAGGAAGCCATTTCTTGATTTAAAGATTGAACTTCATTTCGCAGCAGCTGATTCTCCAGTCGAAGATTGGAGAGCTCATGAGGTCTGAAACCATCGTTGGCTGAAAGGTTAGGATTAGTTACTGCACTTGGTGACGAGTCTTTCACACCATCCACCACTTGCACTCCCAGTCCAGAATCTGAACTGTCTGGAGTCTCTGTACAGAAAGATGCAAGTTAGAACTAATATTTGCTAGTCTTTAGGCTTAATATAGACAGCAAATCCACATCCTGCAACAGTGATTAAATTCACTTAATGTTCTAAAAGTCAAAATGAAAACAGCTTATAGAGAAACATGGAGTTGCCTCTCAAAGTAAAAACACATACATTACATATACATCATGCAGTATCTTTGTTAATCCAGCAAGACAGTCATGGAAGTTATAAAAAATTCTTATTAACGTTAAATTTAGGATTCTACTACTTTTCATGACGACGGTTCCTAGAGAAGGTGGCAGAGTAACAGAAGATATTCAAAATAGATAGAATGCGGTCTCCAGTACAAATTAATACCGTTTTTCCATTTCAATTTGGATTTCAAGGACAAACTGCATCTGTGAGCAACTACTCCTTGTCATTTCAGTATGAACCTGCAAAATCAGCCACACAGCAGTAAATTCTAATTATTTTATGTTAAAAAAGTCTTTTAAATGGCACCTCAAAACATCTTCTTACTGATCATTCTGTATCAAACAAGGATTCTCTAGAGAAAAAAAGTAAAGCACTTTCACTATTAAAAAAAGACTAGTGACTTGAAGCAGGAAGATATAGCATGATTTTTACTTTCTCGAATGGTAAAAATGAGGTACAGATATTCTGTTAAGCTATTCAAAGCAAAAGAAAAATGTAGTTCTCTAGATTATGGAAATGAAAAAACAGAGTCTTTTTTCTGACTTAGAACCTCAGTAAGAACAGAAGGGACCTTGTGGCAGTGCTCTGAACAACAGCTCCCTGCAGGTTGGGGACAGACCCAGCCCTTCCCATCACACAGAGTGCTGCCCACCCTGGAGGGCCTGGTTTGAAAGCATAGCCAGCCAGGGGAAGCTCTGCACCAGTGTCAATATAAAATGGCACAGTGTACAATGAGTGAATGAGCAACTGATCCAGAAGGACCACTCCCAAATTCAGCATATCACAGAAATGTAACTATTGAAAACCTACAGCAACAGTCTGAAATAATTCTGAAGCAAGATTACAGTTTGGCTGTCACCGTGTATTTACTTTACCCTGTGATTACTAACCCACAAGCTCCAACTTCCTTGTTACCATTGCAACAGTTCACAAAGCCCAGTGTCCAGGAAGCTGGGACAAGCTTGGAACGACAAGATTTCAACAAGGTGGCTGTAGTGGCAGCAAGATTTGAGACTTTTTTTTTTTCCCCAAATTCATCATCCTATTTAACTAGTTTTAAGAAGTTCCATTCCCTTCCTTTTAATTCATTTAAACAATTTCCAAATCATTGGACAAGTTACCTAAATCTGTCAATAGAAGTTATACAGGACATTTAGAAGACGAGTGTATATTTGATTTTTGAAACTAGTGTTCTTAAACTTTGTTAAATCTGTGTCCTTCTTATTTGTAAGCTCCAAGATGCTAACTCTCAAAAGCTCAAAAATCCTGAAGAGCAAATTCCCTATTAGCCACACTGAACAAACCAGTCAAACTGCTTTGGCGTCAATTAAGGTAGGGTATACATATAGCCAGGATTAACATATTTGACTTATTATTAAACATTATTGAAAGAGTCACAGACCGGGCAACACCAAAATATTCACATCTTTAGAAATAATCCCTTAATACGTTTAAAACTTTTCACTGTAGTTAATACAGTAAATCTAAAACTAGCACTTGCAATGCTTTACATGTTCAAAGTACTGAACAAATATTAGAGCATTCTAACTACATTAATAGCAAACAATATCAGCACTTGCTTCCAACCTCCTCTGCAACGTGGCAGAGCAATTCTTAAGAATAAAGGATAGAAAGGAGAGTCAGAAACAGAACAAGCAAGTTTCTAAATTCTCAACCACACTGTCCTTGATTTATACTTAAAAATAGTCTCAGCTTTTGACCAATGGTTCTCCTGTGATCTGTGAGCTATGTCAGGAGTTTGCCTTTAGGCTGAAGTAGTAAGTTATTTCAGATGAATCTGAGGGCCTCATTTATCTAGCTCTCTCACACGTGTAGCTCTAGGTCAACATATCCACATCCAAGCTCCCACTCTGCAGAATAAGCTTGACAGATCCCCTTCTCTCATGGTAAAGAAAAGAAAGACATCATCTCCCTTAGTGTATGGGCAAGGACCAGTACCACCTGTCAGTCAGTGCAAGTCACTCACTGCCCTACATGGAAACAGTGAGTTCTCCTGAGTGACAGCACAATTGCAGCAGCACCGGAACACATTTGTAAGCGAGGAGGTATGGGGTGCTGGTGCTGATACATATAGGTTGCAGCTCAGGAAAGGCAGAGTGAGCAGTGGTAATGTGGAGCTCCAAGAGCACACAGGATTCAGGTATGAAAAGCTATTCAGCTTGCAAGTTAGCATGATATCTGCCGAAGCCACCCTGCTGCACTCCAAACAGCTGACATATTATTGCCACTATGTATGTCATTAGTTTGCAGTAAAACCATTACCCTCCCTAGCCAATCTTGGATTTTAAGTATGTCTAGATTCAATATTATTTATCTACCGTTTTCTTGACTCCTGATGGAATTATCTTCAGTAGCTTTTGCACTCTGTGTACTAGTAGACACTGAACTAATACTTGAAGTCCGAGAATGATTTTGAAGAGCAGCTGCCTTGCTCTTCTCTTTCTTAGAGTCTATCTTTCCACTGGGCTCTTTTTCAGAGCTGTTGAGAAAATCAAATAGCAACTCATCATCAGGTTCAGACTTTTTTCTTCTCACAAATTGTGAGGAAGGTCTGGGTGCGGAAACACCTTCAACTGCAGAAGCAGCCTCCAAAGATGTCCTACGCGTGGGTTTAACATTTGCGGTTCCTGCTAGGATTGTAGCTTTTTGATGTTTAATATTGTCAGCTGCTGAGGAGATGTAGGCTGCTTTGGATGAAGTCTGATATTTCGTTTCTCCAGCATGCTTGTGCAACTCAGGGTATTCACTGGCAGAGTCTATGTTCTTATTATCATACAATGCAGTGCTTGATGTGTCTTTTTTGTTCAAGGCTGATGCAGCTCCTTGATCGACTCTATTGAGGAGATCCTCTGCCTTTCCTGCGAGATCCACGAGCCAAGACATGGTGGAAGGCTGTTGAGCGCTGCAGAATTAAAGCTCCAGGAATGCGTGCTGCAAAAGACAGAGAACACTCAGGAATCAGCTGCTGGGAAGGTGCGTGCCGCCTACAGAACTGCTGTGCTAACCTGGTACAGCTGTAATGACATTCAAGTGTTGTTCTACTCATTTCACGCTTCTGTGCTTAGCATAAGGAACAGAATCAAACTAAATCGAATCAACTTTTTAAGCAAACACACAAAAGGGAGGTTTACCTATCAGGCCATCGTATCTTTTCCCAGCACGAGAAGCTACAACCGGGTGTCCCGCCTGCTCACCAGTCTGCTGCGATCATGAAAAACCAGGCTCACTGGCACCTGGCAAAAGCAAAGGCAGAGGAGGGCAGGCAGACGCTTAGAACAGACAGAAACGAAAAAGAGAAAAAACCCCGTGTGTCCTGCCCATCCCAACCCGGAGACCCGGCTGGGGCCTCCCCCCACACAACCCCTCGGCCGCTCCCTGCCCGATCCCGGCAGCCCCGCGCGCCGCCGGGCCCCGCCGCGGCCGCCCCACCNCCGCTCACGCGTCCCAGGCGCGGGCGGCCATGGCGCCGCGGCCCCCGCTCCCCACTTCCGGCAGACGTGGCCGAGTTCCGGAGCGGCGCCCGGCTGATGGCGTCACCAGCGCGACGTCACGCCGCGCCCCTCTGGCCTGGGAGGGGGCGAGACGGGTTGAGGCCCCGCCCCCGCCTGAAGCCCCGCCCCGAGGCGGGACCCCGGGCAGCGAGGTGGGCGGGGCAGCGAGGTGGGCGGGGCAGCGAGGAGGGCGGGGCAGCGAGGAGGGCGGGCTCGCTGCCATGTCCCTGCACATCGGCCCCGCCCATGGCCCCGCCCCCTGCCCGGGCCCCGCCCCTGCCCCGCGGCCCCCGGGGAAGGGGGTGTCGCGCAGGTCCCCTCGGCAGGAGGGACGGGGACAGGGACAGGGACAGGGACAGGGACAGGGACAGGGACGGGGACGGGGACGGGGCCGAGGACGGGGACGGGGACAGGGACAGGGACGGGGACGGGGACAGGGAAAGGGACAGGGGCGGGACCGGCTCCCGGCTGCCGCGGGCAGGGGGAGCTGCGGCCTTGTGGAACCAGCGGCAGCGCTCTCGAGGCTCTCCCGGCACTTTTTCCTGCCGAAAATGCCTGAAAGGTGGTGGGAGGCAGCGGGGACCCTTCTGTGGGGAGCCGGCGGCCGTGCTAAGGTCGCCCGTTATTTTTTCTTTTTTAAGATACATATGGCATAAGGTAGCACGAGCACAACTGGTCTTGGAGGAGCTGCTGGTCATAGAAATCACCCTAACCTCCCTGTAAAATAAAACGATTCTGAAAGAAACTCATTTTCTTTGGAACATAGGAGGAGAAGTTTATTTAAAAATGGGAGGAAAGCTTCCTTTTTGCTAATACTTTCTGGTCAGAAAATACATTTTATTTCAAACTTCTAAATTCTTAATGTTTGAAAAAAATGAAATTAAATATTGCATCTAACTAGAATCTGCAATATTATGTTTCACAGTTCCATTAATAGCAATATTCCTATTACTATTAATAGTGATATTCCCCATTTAGGGATTGTCATTTCATTAAATGGAAAAAGAAGAACTTTCCCTGGCCCCCAGCTGGCTGTGTGTCGGAGTCTATAACCTTTCTCTCTTTCCTCTTCTCCAAGACCAAAATAAAAGGCACTTGCAGTCAAACCAAGAGACTTCAGCATTCTTTTCTGATAGATTTGCTGTATTTGGCAAGTCTCATCTCAGCCAAAAGAAGAAGAAAGACTTCAGAAATGACTCGAGTTAAATGAGAAGCACTGACATCCTCTGTGGAATGACAAACCATTCCAGCAGCACGTGACCCCTACGAGCCCTTCATCTCCCTGTTTACACAGAAGGAACATTGAGGAGGAAGGGTAGGAAGGGTAGGCGATGACCTTCCCCACAGGCAAGCAGGAGACTTACTACGACCTTGTGCATATGGAGCTCAAGTGAACAGCAAGTGCCATAACTGTTAGCTAATTCCTAACTTCTGTGACTCTGTAACTCCTTCAGTAGGAAGGAAAGAACGTTTCGTCTGCTATGTTGTTTCATCTGTCCGTAAGTTACTTTGTTCATTAGCTAGAAGGGGAAGTGGAGCCTCAGGCCACCTGTGGTGGCCATTTAGCACACATGTCCTGGTGGGTAAATAAGAACAAAACCAAAACTTTGTGTGGAAGGCAGTTATGTGAAGGCCTGTTAAGCAAAGACTGGAGAAGATCATTTCGGGAATAGGGCTGATGTCACACACAGAAGAATAAGAACGGATCTTCTATCACAGTTGCTCCAGCTCTAAAAACAAACCTACAATCCGGCAAATTACGTAGGCAAAATCAACACACGTTTTAACGGTAAATCCAATCTACTCAGAGTCCATGACTGTTTCAAGTCCAGACCTTTGGTCTGAGTCAGACTTGCATGAGAGAGCTCGAGAGCCCTTTTGCGTCCTGTGCATTTTACTCACCAGTCTCTCCTGGATGGAGCACTTGAGGGCCAGCGCTTGGTTAGCACGTGTGGAGGGACAGCCGCACCCTGGAGGTGCCCCTGCTTCCAAGCAGGGATCTAGAGGCCAGTGTGACTGCAACAACTTCTCTTCCCTTTCGTCCTGCGGCCCAGCGTCCCAAACCTGCAGATCCTGAACCCTATCAGGTTATACAGATGTCATGTCTATTTTGCAAATGATTATTTGTAGTAAAGATAGCTGATAAAATGGATGTTATTATTAAGTCAGGAGGAGGCTGCTGTTCTTCCTCCATCCATCTCCCTTTTTTGCTTTACTCATTAAATTTTGTTTCTGCCTTGGGATCTAGCTAGGATTGATCATGGGTATTTTACTGGACCAAGAATGAAAGGCTTTAAAAGGAATTCTGAAAAATCATCACATGATCTTCCATTTCTGCAGATCACACATGATCTTTCATTCCCGCAGATCACACAACCTACACAGGAGTAGTTGCTGACTGAAAGGAAGGTGTTTAGCCCTAAAAAGAATAATTTTTCCAATCTTTCTCCCAGACAAGTCTTGGAAAAATTGTACACCCATATAATTATTATTATTCAGTTACAAGACGGATGATTTCTGACTGAAACATTTTTTTTCCTGTATCCTTTTTACTTTCCAGAACAGACACGTTGCAACTAACCACTATTCAGATACTCGAGAGTGACCTCTCCTACCATCACTAATGTCCGAGGTACCAACAAGAATTTGAATCAAGCCAGCACTTCTAGCTCCTGCTACCTCTGTTGAGGAGCTTTTCTCCTCCCAAGTTTCAGGTTATGAAGCCAAACGCAAGGTTGGCAGCTCACATCTGCATGTCCCCATAGCTCTATATGTTGTCTAGTCAGATCACATCTTGCAAATATTCTCTGAGTAAATACATAAGCATGCCAAATGTTAATACCAAATATTAACATACAAATATCCATTCAAACAATCATATATTCTCCTCTGGTTTAAATTTTACACCAGTAATCCTCTTCCTATGGCCATCCCATAAAGCAAAGGAAGATTACGGATAGATCCTGTGCAGTACAAAGTCTCCAAAATATTTGCCTAAGGGTATTAATTACCAGTTATCACTGGGCCTCATTAGGACTTAAAATGAAGGACGTCAGCCTGGCTACCTGTTCAGAACATAATCACAGAGCCAGGACTGGTAGGAGTTAATAGAAAAACCATCCTGCCTCAGGAGAGATTAAGCAGCACAGTGGGAATAACAAACCAGCTGAATTCACAACCTTTGACTTCTCTGTCAGGTGACTCGGTGTGCTGCACATAACAACCATCTTAATTAAGTGATTATATCATAAATGTAAATATAATAAATATAGTTCAGGGCTTCACAGAACTCTTATTATCCTTAAAGGGGAAAGATAAAGGAAAACATATAGAGTATCTTCTTTTTACTTAATATTTAAAACTCTAATAACCAAGGACACCAGAGTAAGATGGAAAGCTCATCTAAATCAGCTAATTTAGTCATACACTGTAGAACTAAAGGCGTTCGTTGTATTTGGCAGGACTGTTTTTAAGATTTATGCTACCATCTGCTAGATTTCAATAGGCAATGCCACAATTAATTTTCATGTAAATCAATAAGAAAGAGTAGCTTTTTAAGAGACTGTGCTAATTACAAATTCACTCCAGTTTTACGTTGTTTGTGTAGTCTTCAAAGCACATTACTGATCCCCTCAACAGAAAATTCAAATGTGATCACTAATGGTTGATGCAGTATTAAATCATCTAAAACCAAAGTAAAATAAACCAATCTACTCAGAGTGTTGGGAAAAACAAGGTCAAAATCTTTGTCCTAGATTGTCTGTTTTCTTAACAGAGATGGTGCAGACTCAGCATATTTTAATAGCAAAAATAATCCAATTCCATCACAGTATCTAACTACCTTTTCTATGCACTATTCATCATTTCCTTTACTTGTACTGTATCAGCAGCTGCTTCCAAGCACCCTGTATGTGTTAGGCTGAGTGGGGAGAACATTTAATTATATCACTACAGGCCTAGGGCTTCTCAACTACTACTGAAAAATTTACAGGTTTCCGTTTACCGTTCCTTCCTTGGGCTCCTGACTCTGATCCAGTAAACAACGTGCACTACTGTTTTTAAAGGCTCTGCCTGAAGAGCTGTACGTGCAGCCACGAAAAGCAAATAATTTGTATCTAGATATGAATGAAAAATTATATTCTCTGTGTAAAATGCTTAGATCTCTTTTTATATTTGAATTATTTCTAATTTCTATCAAAAATTTCCGTGCATTAACTTTGTCCATTATAATTCTCTTTATAAAGAAATAACACCCCCCCCAAAAAAAAACTAGGAAATATCTGCTGTCATAACTGTAACATTACAGCAAGATGAAATCACTTTTTTCAGAATTCATGAATGAAAACAGTTGGCTTAACTGCAATTATTAATAATGAATAAAAATCAGTTTTCAAAGGTGATAAAACTATTTATTTTAAAAATGATCACTGTTTTTTAAAAAATAACTACTTGAAAGTTAATGGTTTTCGAAGTGCATTGAAAACTTACAGCTCTTACAGTATTTTCCATAGTAAAAGATGTTGAATAACATTAGAATTGCAAAACATAGCAATATAAAGCTAAAGTTTCTCACCTAACCCTTGTTAAATCTTCCTTTCTTTGTATGCCGTATTGTATTATTGCACAATTTCATTTTTGAAATAAGAGTCATTGCTTCATTCAATATCCTGAAAATATTCTTACTATCAAGGATAGGAATTAAATAAGATGGTCATTGAATGAGTAGTCATTTAATATTTCATTTACTCTCAGCATTAAGTATGCGGTCTCAAGTTATTCACCATCTACATGCCTTGCTGAATAGACGTGTATGAACTTTCTCCCTAAGTTAAGAACGCGCTCACAGCAGCGCTCACAGCAGTGCTCACAGCAACGCTCACAGCAGCGCTCACAGCAGAGCTCCGTGTTTGGGTGCTGCGTTACCGCATGGCCTCGGGTTCGTGCACGCGCAGCCCCTGGAGTAAGTGGTGTTCTCATCTTCACGGGTCAGCTGGGGAGCTGGGGTACACTGAGGAGGACCCGAAGGCCTCCTCGGCGCCCCTACAGAGGTGCAGGGACTCCAGATCCAGAAGCTGTGTCTGTGCTTGTAGCAAGCCTACAAGCAAGCTTTTCTTTTTAATTAACTTAGTAATTACTGGAATTTTTCAAAGCATATGGGTACAAGAGCATCTCAGCTAAAGAAATTTTAAGCAGGCACAACTCTATTTTCTCTGTTCCCACACATATCTTTTGTTTTCCTCAAAATGTCTGAACGATTTATAATCAGAAAATAAACTCCACGGGGAGTTTCTTACTAGGAAACTTATCTTCTTTCTGCATACCCACTCTTATTCCTGACGGTAAGAACTCTGTTACCCCGCAACATGTAACTACCTGAGTTCATCATATTCATTCCTGTTGACATGGTCCATAGCATCCGCGAGAAGTTTTGAAATGGAAAGCAGCAAAAAAGAGGGAGGCTGGCATAAATTTTAACAGGCTGCCAGCACAAGAGGCAAGCACATATGGTGATCTGAGCTGCTGAGTGGAAGGTCTTCATTGAGCTATTTCTTGTCCTATCTGTAAATGTAGTGATTGCCTAGGAATCTCTCAATTTGCAGAAGAGAGTAGGATTTTTAACCCACAGGGACAGAAAGCATTTTTTTCCCGATTGTGACACAGTCTGTTTGGAATCTGAACGCAGATATCTACTGTGATACTGAAAATATATCACATGTTTTGTCATTAGTGTAGGAAAAATTCATTATCAAGGTGACACACACACGGTGGTTTTGGAAGCATATAAGCTAGATACGAGGACTGCCACATTTGTCTGAGACGAAGAACAAGAATAACAAAAGCCAAGTGTAGAAAATCCTATTCTGGGGTTTACACTTCAAAGTTGGCATTTGGTTTTTACAGATTTCTGTAAATATTTTGTGGCTATGAAAGTGGCTGATGAAGTAGAACTGCATGTTTGCAATGGATAACAATATTAAGCCTACTGTTCGCTTATTCTGCAGTTTTAAGAATATATTTTCCACTGCGTAGTCACACTATATTGGGAAGCACACTCTATAACTACGTGTTCACAATCTTTTAACCTTTAGACTTCTTCCCCTCTTCCCTCCCCCATGGTTGTTTCTCCAGCACACATCGTGCTTTCCTTGGATCTCCTGGTCAGGCAGATAAGCCAGAACATCACCTCACACCAACTGTGTTCTAAATGATTGTTTTCCCATACAACCCACCTAGCCTGTGGCTATAATGGCAGAAAGGTGAGTTGTCTGCCAAAAGATGCACAAGTGGTTAAAAGCAGCTTTCATGTTTTCTGTAGGATAAAAACTGAACCCCATATTGAGCGCATACAGCTTGTCTGAATTTTTTTTCCCAGCTATCTGTGCAAGTTCAAGCTGTAAGTTCAAGAAAGAATTATCCAGTTTGAAGCTGACAGTGTTAGAATTGTGTAGGTACTGTCTTGCACTGAGGCTTTCTAGCATACTTGTTCAGACTCTTCCAGATACAAATATAAAATGAGTGTTACGTGCAGACACTACCAAGGTCAGGATGTCTCTAAACTTTTTCTTCTTCAGTATGTGCACCCATATGTGTTTCTATTTACTTGCCTTTGAAACAGACCAGGGTGGAAGCATATGCCCTAAATCCTTTACACCAAATTTATACTCCCACCATAAAGCAAGCTGCCTGGTGCATTTCCGTCATACCTTTACTCTTCTGTTGAGTGTCAGTGTCGTGTAGCTGGGCAAGTCACTGACTTGGCATGTTTTGTTACAACGTGCTTATTTATTTAAGCTAAGAACTGGAAGAGGAACGGACATAAAATCTCCAAAGGTAAACATCAATTCCTGGTTCCCAGGCAGAGCCCTGCTAGGAGAATTGACTTGTCGAAGTTATTTCATTTCCCTGGTGATCATCTTCTTTCCTCCCAAAATCTCTCTGAAAAAAAGAAATAATATCTAACATCATTTAGTTATTGAAGGAACTATCTTTGTAGGGCCATTTTTGTAGGCTTCAATTTTCAGAACCATTCCTAGGCAAGTGTTTTAGCACCTCTATCATTAGAAAATGTTTTCTGCTCTCTATTCATAAATTCCTGCTGTATTTTAAGAGTACTATATCTCATTCTACTTTTCATATATGAGAAATTATTTTTTTGGCTTCTTCTTGGAATAATTCATTACATATCTGAAGATTGTTAGAGTGTCTCTCATGGACCTTTATACTAAATTGTTCTTGGTCTTTCAGTCTTTTCTTCTAAGCAATTTTTCTGAAATCTTTAGCTGTTCTCTATGCTACCATTCATTTTATTATTTCTTGACACACTATACATAAATCTTGACCAGGAACCACTAAGCTAAGGACTTCAGCATATAATGAGATAAAGCAGACATGTTTTCAGTGTAACAAGGTTACATTTTTAAAGATGATCCTACCAGTTGAACACTCTGGAAAACTTGTTACGAAAGCAAGTATTGACAGAGCCTAAGCTGTAGTGTAGCTCTTACATTACCTACATTTTTTTCTCATTTTTTCTGTCAGTCATTGTTAGGGTACTGCTCCCAAGTTTTCTATACTAGGCTTCAAAGATTTGGTGGGTGATTTGGTGAGTGAGGTATTTCAGTGGATTATTTTGGATAAAGTGCTGATTCCTCCTTGTTTCAGGTTATCAGTTCAATTCCAGTTCAGCCAGTACATGGAAAAAAAAAAAAAAAAAAAAAGTTGTTTCAATTCAAGGGATTTTGGCAAGCTGACTGCAGGATCTCAGGTTCACGTCATGTGATTTTGTTATGACAACTATGACCCAAGTTGGCACTTGGAATTTTTAAAGAGTGAAGATTGAATTTGGTAAGGAGAGTGATCACCCTCAACTTCCTGAATTCCTTCAAAAGAGGCGGAAGAAGCAATGATGAAGTACTGCAAGTGCAGTTATTCAGTCACTAAAATTATCAGGGCAAGACAGAAAGAAAAGAGCAAGTGTGAATCCCTGAACTAGTCATACCTGTTTTCCTACAGATTTGTGTCTCTTGATTGGATGTTCTAATCCATAAAGCTTTCCCCCAAATTGGAGCATTTCTGTTAATGAATAAAATACATATTAATATTTATATATTAATATACATATGTTATATAGATTATCTATATATATCAAAATACCACTCTTTATCTCTATCTACACCAATAAAAGGAGTAAACCAATCACTTGTTTTTGCTCTTCTCATCCTCCTCTCCTCTCTAAAGAGGATTGAGTTCACTGTTTTTTTCTGATGTCATCTCAAGGCTCTCCCATCTACTTGGCTGCCTATTTTCAATAAAATACAGGAATCCATGCCTTAAAAACTATCAAATTTAATTGAATTTCAGAACAGTTGAGGAAAAAATATATGAAGCTTTTGGCTTCTCCTCGCTTCCGCTCTCTCTTTTTTTGTATATATTCCATAGCAAAGCAAATAAAGTAAGCCTCAGAATTCCTTTGACTTCCTGACTGGTTGATCTCCATGTTGATATGCCTTTTTCTTTCAGAATTATAAAAACTTCATGTAAGTTCACTCTCTACATCATCTTCTTAGATAACTAAGAGCACTCCTTTATTAATCTACTGATTTTACTAAAATGTATTCCAAACTAATTCTTTCCTCTTTTCAAAGATCTGGAATAACCATGTCTGATGTCTGCCTTTACAAGACAATTCATTATCAGCCTGACCAAAATCTAACTTCATTGTTAGTGAAGATTTTGAAAGACCAGGCTCAGCACATTGTTTTGATAAATGTAAACTCTCCCATTCTTATGTACTAATCTTTTTTTTTTTTTCAGAACACTATTTCATACTTTGTTTTCCTAAAAGCTATCAAGTTAGTCTGTCTGCGAAAAACTAGCATTCTTAGATATGTTCAAAATAAGACAAGGAGTGAGCCTAATATTACATGAGAAACTTTGTAATCTGGGACTAATGTTAAAGTAGGATTAAGAATCCAGCATTTAATGTAGCTCGATGATCTTGTAGAAGCAATTTGTCAGGGCTGGGTGCAACTGACCATGTTGCTTATTTTTAGAATAGCTCAAGAAAATCCTTTTATACATTAAAGGGGCGATGGAGTAAAAGAGTCTGACTTTTACCTCACCTACTAGACACATTGTGCTTATAATTGCTACAGAAACACACAAAGAGATTTATAGGGTAAAGTGAAAAATGACATGAAATAAGTAACTTCATAAGTAAACCAGTGGTTGAGTGGCAGAGGAGCATCTGGATATCAAAAATAGCTATCAGCCAGCTCTAGATCAGACAGAAGTATCCTGATGTTGCCCCCTGCAATCTATCTAGGCTATATTACTAAATCAAGTAATTTAAAAATCCTGTTTTAATGAATAAAATACTATTCTCTCTTTTTATTTTGCAGATTCATCTATGCAGTTTATGCAGAATGTTTATTAATTCATACTATTTTTTCTTTGAAAATATTAAAAGATATTTGGTGCTAGCTTTTCCAAGAAGTAGAAAACATTTCTTTAAAAAGTCCATATAGAGTTCATGAAGTACAAACTTACAAATGGTTTTGAATTACTAGTTGATTTTTAATCTGTTAGTCACCTAGTTCAGTGAACTCACCTACTTTATTGGCACATAACCTATGCATCTCGCTTGCTGATACATGATCTAAGTTTGATTTATGATTCTAGTCCATTTCCTCCCAGCTAAAATTGGCATCGATTCATTAAAAAATGTCTTGATCTATACTGATGCTGTTGAAGTCATACCCTGTATATTTTTGTAAACATTTCCCCTGGTAGATTAAAAGCAATAGGCTTTTCCTCTGCTGAAAGGTTAGTGGCATGGTATCATAAGCACGTATATTAAAACATCTCCAAGATTCTGTCTGTCAGAAATGTGAAATAGTCTTTTTGGAGAAACCTATGCTTTACTAGAACTAATACTAATTTACTGGAACTTCAAGCGGACTTCCATCATAAATGTTGGACCTAGGAGTGAGAATCCTGTGGGACTACTCTTAGTCAAACAGAATCAGAGCTAAACTGCCTACTCTTACAGTACATCTGGTTTGTGGTCTATCGGACTTTCCATCCTTGGCTGGTTAAAATCTCACTGTTACAAAAGAACTCTCCTTATCTGCAACTTTTTCATTTCACGTTTGGGTTTTTTTCAGTTCTCATTTGGTCAACACTTTCAGAGTCGACTGGCATCTTAGTTCCCATCTGTAGCAAGTGGCTTTGGTGGGTTAGGGGAAATGTACTCAAAAGAGTCAAAGTTTTACCATGAGACATACGGCTGATCGCTACTTTTGTTTTCTAGAGCTGTCTAGAGCAGGAACAAAATGTTTCACAAATGCAATAGGGCTTTTTTTTTACTCCTTGTGCATTTTTCTCCCTGTGCGTGTATGTGATTGACAAAACATTTTAATTTCTTCTGGTAGCAAGCATCACACAAGAATCCTGCTACCTCTCGCAGGAGACGTAGCCACTTTCTTTTCAGACTTCCCACAATGGTATCTTAGTGATCTCTCTGTTTACTTCAGCCTGTCTGCCGAGCAACACAGTTCATGTCTTTCTTTTAGACAAACCTAATTCAGGAAGGTCTGATATATTTAGCTGAATTGCAAAACTCCCATATGGCTTGTTCCCATCTATTATTTTTCACAGTGATGGGCATCCTCTTGGTGTTTACTGAATGCAGAACTTGCAGGCAGTTTTTTTGGCAGTGATTATTGGGCATTTCGGAAGTCACACATAACACAAGCTGTACTCACTCATGTAGTCCAGCCACAGCAAATACTATGAAAATTACCTTTGGACTTGGATGCTGGGTCAGTGATGCTTTTGCCAGATAATTTTTGGAACTAAAGAATCATAGTTCAAAAAATAAGTGTAACCCATGTGGTTATTAAACTCAAAATAAATTAAGGGGAAAGGAAAGTTTAACTTTTGGGTTGATTTTCCTGCTTGAAAATCAGCATCTTGGCCCATTCTAGAGGCTCATCTCTGAACCAACCCCGATTTTAACAATTTGGTGGTCTCAGGAGGCATGCCCTATTACTGAGGATTTCAAATTCTAAAAAAACTATTGGGGATTAACCAGCCATGACTCTTAAATTTCTAATCATAAGCAAAGCAGAAACAGGGCAGGCAACACAAGATGCAAATTCAGAGCAGAGCCACACTGTCTGCAGGCACGCTAGGCCTATTCAGCCAGAAATAAAATGTAAACTTGTTTACTGCCTTTCAGAAATTGATACCAATAAGCAAGTTGGAAGCAGGTGTGCTCCTTTCCTGTGGCTTTTTAGGCAAAGAACACAGGGCTATTTTTTTCCAAATAGGATCTATTTTTTGCTTCTCTTTCCCACAATAAAAATTAAGGTTTTGATTGTCTAAGAAGACTTTGGTTAAGAAGCAGCATTTCTCTGACTTCTGGGTTTTTTTTGGTGGTGGTGGTGGTGTNTTTTTTTTTTTTTTTTTTTTTTTGTAGTACTTGAAGACTCGCATAACTAAAAATTGAAATATCTCTATTGACCCTTGCAAGTTTCGTACCTTGCTGGAGCTGTTCATGTGCAGCAGGGAAGGAGGTCATGACCAAGGGCAGTCCCTGAGTGCTGCAAGATGCAAACTTTGAGGTATCCTGGCAAACTTTGATGACATGCAGGAGAGGGATTAGTTTTCCTCCGTGATTTTATGGATCACCCTTTCACACACTCCTCCACCTTTTCGTTACAGACTTCCTGGTTCCACCCAGCCCCTAAATAAAGAGAGGACAGTCGAGAAGGCAAATTAGAGCTGGTGAAAACCAGTTTTTCTCATTCCACCACGATACGCACGCTCAGCAAGGGCCTCGCACGGCCGAGTAGGCGGACAGCAGCCTCGAACGCAGGCTCCCCAGAGCGCCCGCGCTGCCGCGGCCGGGCGAGCCTCCCTCCCTCCTCGGCGGCCGAGGGGCGCGCGGGTCAGCGGTAGGACTACAACTCCCGCCGTGCTCTGCGCGCCAGGCCCCGCGGCGCGCTGCGCGCGGAGCGGCGCGCTGCTCGCCGGGACACGTAGTGCGCGGCGGGTGCCAGGCGCCAGCCGCTCGCCCTGCCGCGAT